>CAXKVY010000007.1:137500-344289 GCA_964058915.1 Tetropium fuscum | reverse complement strand
AACCCACGAGAGACTCCAAGCTGTGTCAAAAGCGACATTTAATGTTTGACCAGGATGGCCAATTACAATCTTTCCATAAAACTCATTCTAGAACCAAACACAACTCAGTGAATACCACATAATATAGGTAAGTAATAATAAGTGCCATTTCTGCTGTAGGTACATGTATTTATTATTTTATTTCTCTATCATGTATGTGTACTTTTGTTTGGAAGGGGTCAGCCTTGTACACTATCACCTAGTAGCCATCAGCAGTGGGTTAACTTCAGAGTCAGTGGTGAGAAATAAATTTTCATTAATTTACCCTTAAGGTTTAACCATTGAGGTTTCCCAGGTTTCTCTCATTTCTGCATTGAACAGTAGTTGAAATTTCCCAGCTTAAATCTAAGCGCAAATGCAGCATAAAAAATTATATGCCGCTCAAGCTAAAAATTAACTATTGGTCCAGACTCCAGACAATCGACAGGTAGGTATAGGTACCCCTGATACAATATCATGGGTATACCTCTCTACTTGCTATTATTCCTGTGTTTACCTGTATCTAATATGTATGTGTAGTTAAATGACCGCATATAAGATACCGCGCAGTTGCCACATGTAATTCTCAAATTTCTCAATATTCAATTAAAGTATCAAATTCCACAATACTATATAAACATTATATATTATTTATGAACATCATAAAAGAATTATTGTGCGTACAATAATATATTATAGGCCAAGATGTTAGCCATTTTTACATTTATTTTCGTCTACTTTAATTATGGCAATTCCGTAAACATCTACTGTAGACACAATACTGGATTTGCGAGCAGTGTATCTCTTTTTAACTTATTGGAATGACGCGCCGTCTGTGTTTAGTTTGACAGTCCCTATGTAGTCTTAAACGGTCGAATCTCTTACAGTGGCGGGTTTGCGGGAATTGCGTTCCTTTCTGTAATCTGCAACGGTCATTCGTGTTGGTTGGGATATTCGCGTATATATATATGGTGCTGTTTAAATGTTATTGTGATACAATATAATACGGTTAATTTTATGATCTGAGCGGTGTATGTATGTGCTACCTCTGCCAAAACAAAAAAGTCCTCTAACTAAAAATAAACTAATTATTTATTCTCAGTACAGATGCTTAGGTATTTATGTATTTTCAGAGATATAATACAATGTATAAATACAATGATATAAGCTAGCGTTTTATTGTGATTTACGAAAATTGGAAACGCTCTCCATCCTAGATCACAAATTAATAATTTACATCAGTGGGCAAAATTAAAACTTCTATAGACAGTTTATAAAATTAAAACCGTGTACCTACCTGGCCACGAATGAAATGAAAATTTACAATGACGGTAAAATACCTCAAGGTCAGTTTCTAATTTTGATTGGCTGTAAACAGTGTATTGGAAATCGCTTTGCGATGAGAAGCTGGTAGGTAGGTATGTATTGCATTTGTAATGATTTTTAAAAATGTGTTGTATTTAGTCTCGGTTTAGTTATGTAGGTACCTATTAACAAACAAGCTCTGATCTTTGTCAAAGCATTGAGTCAAAGTAAATCGGCTTTGAGTGTGGACGATTTGGTAGGTTAGGTAGGTACCTACTTACACAATAAATATGACTGTATTGCAATTGCAAGTATATTTATTTTATTTTTCCGTTTTAAAGTTTATTTTTCACGGTTACTTAGGTGTTTTGTACATATTATTTTTGTTTCTTGTGGAAAATATGGGTACTAGCGACCCACCCACTAAAAAATGCTAACGCGCTGAAAGCAATACGCATTCATTATTAGCTGTGGTGTTGAAAATATGCATATAAAAACCTTCTACTTTCACCCCCTGAGAAAAAAAAATGTCTACGCCAATGAAAAACATTGTGTAGGTCAGGGTTGCCGGTCGTTGAACTCTTCGACCATAAATAGATAGACGTAAAGCGTATCAAACATAAAGCATTTGTTTACATTGCAAAGGGGGTGCTGTTGACAGCGCGGTAATCTATGATTTCCACTCGGCCACAGTGAATTCACCACTCAGCAACTGAGTGAAAACTTTTGAATATTCAAGACGTGTTGGATGTAAACAAACACGGACTACACCGGGTCTACTCTATTTATGGTCGAAGGTTGAACTACACATACATATTAGAAACCGTTGGAGATCCGTGGATTTTTGTCTCCACCCACTTCTGTGTCTGTGCTATCGCTACCACAGAATTAACAAATTCTGTGCCGCTACCACTACCAGACCAGAGACAAATAACTACCTAAACAAAAACAAGCTACCTATTTATAGTAAATGGAAAACTCCACGGGGAAAACTATAATAGATATTAGCATTATTAGCAACAGGAAAGTAGGCATATGTAAATAATTGTAATATTATAATACTTAGTATCAGGTACTACCTATTAATCGGCAATCACAATATGCGCTTATCTTGACCAAAAAAGTGAACCTGAACATTACGAAAACGCAAAAAAATATTTATACACTTACGAAACTGTTTACATAGAATTTCTTATAAAGGATAAAGGTTATCACTAATTACATTACGTGAGATCGCTATTTTCAGAACGCACAATATATAAAATAAAACATTTTACGTTTTTTATTACTTAGGTATCACAGAGAATAATGTTTCAACGTGTTGAATGTTGATGTGCAAAATGTGTATTTGAATTTGAACATAACCCCAAAACACGTAAAAAGGAGAACAGTCAAAACACTGTAAGTACGTACCTAGACCCTAGACTTATTATTTGAAACGGTATTACACCTGTCAGTTGCTTATCAAATTCAAAATATTTGTATCTATAGTTTTTTAGCTTTTTATACCTACAAATTGCCTCTGTTCATGTGACAATATGTCTTGGCTTGGCAAAAGTCTCAAGACCATATGTCTTGGCACGGATTTCTTCTATTTTTATAGAAGATATGATAAAAATTTCATTAATTAACTTGTTTTTTAGTGTAGCAAAATGGCAGAACAATCACTTTCGTCCTTTGCTGATGAACTTTTAGAAACCAACTGTCTTTGTTGTTCTATATGCAAAGATATTCTAAAACCTCCAATAATGCTGATGGAAAACATTGGAAATATATGTGCAACTTGTTACGATAAAAAGTCGGAGGGGACAACGATGGGCTTACATAACGCTGCTTTAGAAACTGTTCTGGGAATACTGAAGCTTCCATGTAAATTCCAAGCAAAAGGTTGTACGGAAAGATTATCCCTTGGAGACCTTAATATTCATCAAAACAATTGCAAACATCGTAATCTGCTTTGCCCCTTCTCTAAATTTAAATCTGAATGCACCTGGGCGGGTAGTGTTACAGATTTTGTGCACCATTTTAAGAATGTTCATGCGGACCATATCATAAGCTTTGAAAACGTCCGGTTTTACTTACGAACCGCCTTGGGAGAATTAGATATAGTTAAACTACTCGTCACGAAACGTGGGACATACATTTTACGTATGCAAACGAATTCAATCAAGAAAAAATTGTATTATCTCATTTATGCTGTTGTGGATGACCCTGATTTATTGTGGGATTATTCTGTAAAACATAAAGGGAACGGTGACAATTATATTAAAACTGAGTCGAAAATATTAGCAGCTTCCAACAACTACACCGAGTTTGATGAGAGTGTAGCTGTTGAGGTCGACATGGAGGCAATAAAACAAATTGCACAGGTTTCTGACACTATCACAAATGTTTTTAAGATTAAGATTGAGCCCACGATTGCCCAAAGTAACGGCATTGATGAAAAAATGTTGCTTCACTTTGCATGCCCGATATGCGAGAACACTATGAAACCGCCTATTTATCAATGTCTATCCGGGCACAGTATATGCAATGTATGCCGTCCACGACTCGACAAATGTCCCACATGTCGAGCGATGTTTGGAACGACACGGAACTATTCCCTAGAAGGTTTAACATTTGGAATCCACTACCCCTGCATGTACAATGATATGGGCTGTACACAAACTTCCGCAGTCACTGAAATTGTAATGCATGAAAGGAAATGCCCGTTTAAACCATGTAGGTGCCCCTTTCCCAGTTGCACATGCACGGGGAACTATCCAGCGATCATTACGCATTTGGAATTTTTTCATGCAGAAACTATAGTGAAATCACCAGGTTATACGGATATCTATCGATTCGAACCATCCCTGCCCTGCAATGAAATACTTGACAGAAAGTGTGTAATAGCTTACGACCATATATTTCGATTGACATGCAAGAGAGTTCCAGAATATTCTCTGTGGGTGGCGGAAATAGTCGGTTCCAATAACGACACAAAAACATTTATTTATGAGGTAGCTATTGTGAACATGCATCGGCCAGGGCTTAAAATAATAAGAACTGATTATTGCTTGTGTGAAACGGCCGAGCAGAACCTGTTTAAAAAATGTATTAGGTTTCCAATCACCTTATTAGAATCTTATAGTAAGGACAATGTAGTCAGGTTCCATTTTACAATAAAAGTGCTGCAAGATGATTGTGTGCAAGCAATTCATTGATACTGATTAGATATAACTTATGAATAATACTAAATGTAACAGCCCAATCTGAGCTCGGGAAGTGGAAGGGGGCGAGTTTTTAAGGGTAAAAAACGGTTTATCTCGATTTCCGGCAAAACTACAATTGTTATGGAAAAAAAGTTAAATGGCAAAGTTGTAGGTAATGAAACGATCTACAACTTTTGTATTTGCACTTTTTTCACATAACCTCAAAATTTATTGGTTTTTTATTATTCTTTTACAAAAAAAGTTTTTTTAAAAGAAATTTGGTGAAAACACACCTTTTTATGTCCCAAACACACTGTAATTTTCTTGACTTAAAATATTTATTTCTACATCTTATTTTGACTTAATATCGAAAAAGCACCCTAATTTTCAATCGAAAATTCTCGCCTCAAAATATATGCTTTTTTAAAAAAGTCGGTGGGCTTTTTGTTCGTTGAAATCTCTACTTTCTGATGGTGTAAAAAAAATACATTACTATGGTAAATGTTCTCAGAAAATGCAAAGAAACGAAAAAAACTCGAATCCGAATTTTTTTTTTAATCATTAGGTACCGGGTAAGTCTCTTAAGATTGACACCCCCCTTATCTCACTTATCCTTTGCCGAGTTAACTCATTCAAAAAAGGAGTGGACGCGGTTTTTGATGAATTTTTATAATCTGAGCACGGATATTAAAAATCTCGTAAGATATACAGGGTGGAAAATAAAACATGATTTTTTTAAATAGAACACCCCATATATTTTTATACCAAAATAATGTCCTTAATTTTCTGAGTAAAAAATATCCAATTGTTATATAATCACTCCACCTGTTCGTGATATATTACTAAAAACTTATCACATTAAGGGTGTCAATTATAAAACAAAAAACATATCAAGATACCTCTGGAAACAATGCCATTTATTGAGATAATAAATAAATAATATATAGGTGACAATAACAGTAACGAGTTATAACAATAAACAACATAAGCCTAATAAAAACAAATAAAAGTCAATATTAATACAGTAACACAATAGAGTAAAACAATTTTATTTATTTACACGTAACGTAATTAAATATTTTCCACGTAACCAACACCATTCTGAATACACATTTGGCATCGCTTTATAAAATTGCTTCTCACCCTTTGAAATATATCACCATTTTGGTTTAATTCCTCAATTTTTACATATATGGTTTAAAATTATGGCGATGTAATATTTTTATCACACTTCTTTGTGATATATCCAATTCTATTGATGCAGCATAGGATGATTTGGATGGATTTTATATAGCAAAATATAATAACGCGTTGAGTTCTGTGTCTGTTTTTGTTCTTCACATTTCCCTTTTCTTGTCTCTTAGAGATTCGGTATTCCTAAACTTTGCATAAATGTTTTTAAAACTATTTTTGGAAGGAGGTAGCCTTTCTCGAAATAACCTAACATACTCCCTCCGAGCAAGAGACTTATTCTTGTTGCACTGAATATAAATTTCAAGTAACTCTTTTCGCTCTTCCAATGAATATACCATTTTCAAAATAACTTGCTTCTTTACGAACACTACGTATCTTTTACGCTAATATCTAAGAGAGTGAACTACTATCTCACACAAAACTGGATGACATCTGTCAACAAATAAACAATGCAAATATGCATTGTTTCCAGAGGTATCTTGATGTTCTTATTTTATAATTGACACCCGTAATGTGATAAGTTTTTAGTAATATCTCACGAACAGGTGGAGTGATTATATAACAATTACACATTTTTGGATTCAGAAAATTAAGGACATTATTTTGGTATAAAAATATACGGGGTGTTCCATTTAAAAAAATCATGTTTTATTTTCCACCCTGTATATTTTACGAGATTTTTAATATCTGTTCTCAGATTATAAAAATTCATCAAAAACCGTGTCTACTCCTTTTTTGAATGAGTTAAATCGGCAAAGGATAAGTGAGATAAGGGGGGTGTCAATCTTAAGAGACTTACCCGGTACAATTTTGAGCTATTTATTAAAATTTACATTTTAATTACTTGAAAAACTTAAGATTTCACGTTACATTGATAAACAAAAAAATTACAAATCGAAATATACTATTATAATTAACAACCAATAAAGTTAATATTTAATAAGACATCTACAATATTTTGAGAGAATTGTAAAATCTTTTTTAAAAAACCTACGAGGAAGTTAATGATTCTTGATGATAATTGATAATTCTTGATAGATAATTCTAAAAAAAACCTACGAGGAAGTTAATGATTCAGATGAAATTGCGGATGAAGAACCAATGCAGACTGGAAATAATATTGGAGAAGAAGATGGTGATGATCTTAAAGATTTCGAAGATCTACTAGAATAGGGAAGGTTTGTCGAATCTAAAGATACAGAAATGCCATCAAAGAGACAAAAACTAATGGATAAGTGATTAGAATTCAAGATAAGGTATTTTTAAATAACAAGATTAATGTATTTAAAAATATTATAATGAATAACGTAATCAGTATAAAGTATCTAAATTCAATGGTACGATTTACATGTATTTTATATATTATGAGATTTTCTATGACATAAATGTAATTAGAATTTAATAAACAACTTTTTTACTGAAAAAATTTGCAGCAGACATTTTTTAGATGAAATCCCCTTTAAAACCCATCTTTAATATTTACAACAACACCGAGAGTTATATATTGGCAATGTTTATATTGTCTTCTCTCGTCACCAATGACATGTAAGGTTTTTCTTTTGTTTTGATTTATTTCATAACAATCATTTATAATAGTTTGCATAACTATGTATGTATAAGATAAAAGCTTCTTTAATAATATTTTCCTACCAATCTATTACCATAATCATGTCACATTTGACCTTATTACTCATAGTAAATACGTTTTTATAGGTCTCTTTATATTATCTCATCTTCAATTAGAACAAATAGATAAGTAATATTTGGGTAATTTTTATCACAATTATATTTTTGCATTTATCAATAATATAATGGATACATTATATCTTCATGTAATGATATGTAGAAACTAATATTTTTTGATATTATACTGCTTTGTTGATATTTGTGGAACTATCGTTTATCATGAACGGATATACAAAATATATATTCCACGAGCTTTAATCTATTGTTTATTACCTTAATAATCCACATATAATTAATAATCATGATTTTATCATGGCCACATCCTTCTGTATATGATTGTAATATACTTCCTTCCAAGTTGATATGACTACATTTATTTGTCAGGCAAATAAAATGAACCTCTTTAAGCCATTTATCATATATGTATAATGTACCTAGGTCAGGATTACTAGACGTCCAGATTAATCCAGACATGTTCGGGTTTTTCTTACGTCCGGGCGAATTTTTCAAAAACAATTTTTAGTATATTCAATAAGATGGTAATTACAGCATCACTAAATTTCTTGCTTATAGGTACTACTTATTTCGAGGGTCGTAAATATACTGTTAGCCTTATTTTTATAGAACTAAAGTACTTACATAGTGTACATGATATGTAAGGTAGCTACATATTATGACTAACTACTTGTGAAACAGAATTAGTGCCGATATACTTACATCTAGGTATCTATAAATAGCGATAGAATCATTTGTTCTATTTGGTTTTTTATATAACCAATCAAAGTCCAAACCATACTTTTTAAGATCCGGGGCATTCATATATTGTTCCCGTGGGGTTTTCTGGCGCATCAGCTTAATCCTAGAAAGGAAAAAATATTATCTTAATCATCTATATAGAATAAGGTCCATTTCGTACCAGCCCAGTCGAGACTGTCGTGTCCAGTCAAGTTGGACGCTACTGGATTGGAAATATTAACTTATCGTTAAAATAAAGTTTGAAACTCTACGTCAGTCAACTAATCAGATTGATTATAAAATGTTAACGTTTCGGTCCCTTTTGTGCCTTTTTGAAAAGATGATTTTATTTCAATACATTTGACATAGGTAGTCAAAATGACTCCACTGTATATGCTGCGGGCATGATTTATTAATTAAAACTAGGTACCTACTTACCGAATCGTGCCATTATTTTCTTCACTACACAACGCGGTGGATATGCATGCCAATATTACAAAGTAATTAATTAATATAATATGATTAGTAATCATAGTTTACTCGTGATTACTTTACTTATATCAATTAGAAATGAAAATCAAGGGCCACAAACTTTACTAAATAAGTTAGTTATCTGCCACAAGTAAGAACTAGGAACAAAAAGAACATCGAACATGTACGTGACCGGCTTATAAATAACCTACAAAGAATATAAAACAGAACTGCGGGAATCACCGAATAATGGCGAAGGGCGAAGAGATATGTAAATACATACATTCCCATCAGAACTCAGTAGGGGGAGCCATATTTATATATTTTCAAAATAATTGAGTGTGTACATCCGAATATTTTACAAACCATGAATTAATTAGAACTGTTAATAATATTTTTGTTTAGTTAAAATTACTAGAATTAGCATGGTCAGTGATATAGGTATAAAGTGAATGAGTCTCTGGCATGGTTATATTAAAGAGAACTGTATATGCAACTGTTTGAGCTACATAAAAGATGGCGCTGTGTCATCTTGCGAGGTCTGGTAAATAACAGGAAGTTATCAAAAACATACAAATGATGACATCATCATCTAATTATATTTAATTAAGGCGATGCGGATATAATGCTACAGGGTAGCACAGATATAAGTATATCTCTGTATAGGATAGGCTCATATGATAATTATTTAATATTTTCAGGTAAGAAATTTTATTCCAAATATAAAATAAATAGCAGCACTTTCTAACACTCAGTTCCTCAAGACAATTGAAATACGCGCAGCAGGATATGTAAAAATGTCATATATGTAGATTCCCAGCCCAACGAAAGGTCAAGACATCGGGGTGCTCCGGCAACTTTTGAACCCGGAGGGCCGCTGTAACTGCGATCGTACTGATCGTAGTGACAGATTTAATACCGAGGCTCAGTCGCAACCTTGTGGCACCATTCCTGTAACGTAATAATCTAAAAATATGCTTGGGAAACCAACTGGTCCTCCTGGACATACTTTATGCCGTGTACACGTATTTTTATTATTTAAGTCAGTCGTCAACCCTGTTATAAAAGTAATTATGATAAAACTACTGGTCCTCCTTGGCAGACCTTATGCATGTACACGTATGTTAGAGTAAGTAATTCAATTAAAAAGAGTAGAGACTACGTGATTCGAACTTGACACCTGCTAGGTGAAATGCTAGGCGTACGATCCCTAGCAAACGTCTGATGAGAGCTAAATACACGCTTCACACAATAACAATTTAGTAAATCTGTGCCACCGTCAAGTACCTGTTGTACGCCATAAGTCCTAGAGTGAAATAAGAATACTGATTTGATTTGGCAACTTCCAGTTCCTATATAATTCAATGGTGTTTTCAAGTTTTGTGGAATCCATAGATCACTATGTACTGTGTGTGACCCATAGATATACAACTTTACATGGAGATACAACTTAACCAACTATACCGTGATATATAAACCACAACCACAGAATTAACAACACCACGACTCTGTGGCACAACCTCATTGGCCTGATGAGGTAATCTGTGATGGAATTAACATTAACCTATAAATCGCAGTACTGCGCAGGAAATAAGATTTATTTTCCTATTTACTGATTTACCTATAGTATGCTTATGCTTCTCCCGTCATAAAGAGCGGCTTATTATTAATATTTCACTTCGCAAAGGTCCTAATTATGAGGATAACAAATCTGTTATTTTCCAAGGTTGGAAAATGGTCCACACAGTTTTCGAATTTACCGGATAAATATATAAAACGTTCAATGGAGCAGGTGTATTGGAGGAATCCCAAGGGAATACAGTATAAACCAAATGCTGTTGTAAAACGTAAAAAGTTTCATTTTACGACACATCGACCATGGTCAGCACAGTTCCGTGAAGAAAATGCCCCCGGACTTGTTCATCCGAAGGTGTTTGTTGAACCAATTAAAGAATGGAGTTTCTTTAGAGGAGACAGAGTTGAAATATTAGTGGGTAGGTTTCAAGACATATTAAATCTACTGTTTGTTTGTTTTATCATCGATAAGTATATGGGCCCTTCAGTTGGTGTTGTGTAAAATTATTGCCGTCATATTCTCATATTTCCAGAGCGGGAGGAATGGACCCATCAATTTGGATTCCAATCTGACTCTCTAGTCTGCTATACAGATGGCTCTTGTGTGGCTGACCCTTACATGATACAAGCTATTCAATAACTCCTTTAAATTCATTAACATCTTTTTAAAATTAGTAAATTTTTTAAATTTATTTTTGTATATTTATGTAAAATGTGTATAAGAAAGTCGAGTGAACATGCCTCAGATTATTTATTTTCGCAGGTAAAGATAAGGGCAAGCAGGGTATTGTGAAACAAATATTTCAAGAGAGGAACTGGGTCATAGTTGAGGGTCTCAATTGTGAACTGAAGCAGATAGGCAATGACAAAGACTTCACAGGAGTATATGTTCAATCGGAGAAGCCCTTACTGGTAACTACTGAAATAAAATTAGTGGAACCGTCTGACTTGGCAGCAACTCCTATTGAATGGCGGTACACCGGAGATGGTCAACGGGTTAGGGTATCCACTAGAACAGGCAGGATAATACCTATACCTCCATCTGCTGAAGAAACAATAGACTATAAAACTAAAAAAACATATAAAGAGCAACCCAAGGATACAGGTGCAAAGGCTGCCAGCGAAATTACTTTTGAACCCAAATTGTGCACATTTGAAATGGACATTATGGAAAATATGGGTATTAAAGAAGATAGAATACCTCCTAAATCGTATTGGTATTAATTTTTAGATTATTCATATTTGTAGGGTACTATAAAATAAAATCATTTCATATATATGTATTGTTTTAAAATAATTTTAATTAACCATTTAACTTTTTTCCATAGGACTTGTAGTTTTGCCAGAAATCGAGATAAACCGTTTTTTACCCTTAAAAACTTACCCCCTCCACTTCCCGACGTCAGATCGTCTGTAATAGTACATTACATACCGAGCGGGAAAGTACTCTATTTCAGCCGAGCGGTAAGGTAGTAAACTACAGACGCGAGGCTAGAATGAGTTCCCGCGAGGTTTGTATACTATTTTACTCACAATCGGTTAGTAGTTTATGGATTTCTAATACTCACAATCTACCAATAATAATTTCGTTTCAAATATCTGTATCCATTTTCATTATGTGATAAGATGAATTATTTTAAGTAACCTGTGAGATCGTTGCTAGGTAACAAAACAAGTTTGTTGAATCTGACATTTAGGCGATACACGACGCCATTAATTGTACATATAATCAAATTGTGTTTATTTTACAAAAATGTCTGATAGTGAATTTGAATGTACGCCACCAGAAGTGCGGGTAGCTGCAGAGAGAGCTACTGAAGGAATAATTCCTGAAAAAAGCAGGGAGAGGTATGAAAACACCTATGAACTATACAGTAAATGGTGCGTGGCTAAAGGTGTGCAGCATACCTCTGAGACGGTACTTCTTGCTTATTTTTGTGAAATAAGCAAACAAAGTAAAGCCTCCACATTATGGTCAAGATATTCGATGTTGCGAGCAGTATTAAACTTTAGGCATAATGTTGATATTAGTAATTACGCAAAATTGAAGGCATTTTTGAAAAGGAAGAATGTGGGATATCAAGCTAAAAAGTCAAGTGTTTTTTCTGAAGCAGACATCGATACATTTTTAAACAATGCCCCGATAGAATATCTTCCTCAAAAGGTAATTTTAATTTATTTAGTGCATATTAAATATATGTTATATTAAATTTTTTTAGGTTGCTTTAATTATTGGCATTTCCGGAGCCTGTAGGTGCGATGAACTTTTAAAAATGAAAATAAGTGACCTGGATATTTTAGAAAATCGAATTATAATAGTGATTCCTGTCACAAAAACCTACTCTTTCCGTACATTTGTAATTACAAAATCGGAATGGATAAATATAATAAAGCAATACTGTGACCTTCGTAATAACATTGACTCTGATAGATTTTTTTTACAAATAAGATTTGGTAAAATTACACGACAGCCTTTTGGGCATAATGCTATAGGAAGTTTTCCCAAAAAAATAGCAACTTATTTAAAGCTGGAAAATGTTAACAGGTTTACAGGACATTGTTTTAGACGTACTTCAGCAACATTATTAGCAAATACAGGTGGAGACATCCTACAGTTGAAAAAGTTGGGGGGTTGGAAATCCCATGGACAAATAAAAATTGCTAATATGTTGTCTCATGTAGAAAATCCAGAAACGTCGGCGTCTTCATCTATTTCTGAAACTCATAATTTTGAGCAACACGGTCTTACTTTAACCGTTAATAGTAATCATAATTCCAATGTAACTATTAATATTTATAATTCCAAATAGTTTTCTTTTTGTTATTGTTGTTGTTTCTGAATTAAATAAATGTTGAGTGGATTCTATTCTTTCTAAACCATCTTTTAATCAAAAATGACATTGACATTTCCAGGTAAGAAAAGTGACAGATGCTAGCCGGGAAAGTAAAGTAAGTAATAAGTCGCTTCCCGATTACTTCAAAGGTTAGAAATCCATAAATTACTAACCGATTGTGAGTAAATTATTTTTCCTTTCATTTTTGTTATATTCTCTTCTTTTTCCAATGTGTTTCATCCTACTATTATTTTTTTGGTTTCAAAAATTATCGACCTTGGTCTATTAAAAAACAGCATCTTGTGGGGCTCCTTTTAATTTAACCAGTTACCAATTTAACCGAATAAAATCATGAAACATGATATGAATCATCAAATATGATACGGTGACACATTTTGTAAATAAATAATATCCTTGTTAAGTAATATAGTTTCTGATCTACACTGTCTAATTTAACATTAATGTGCAATTCTGTTGTATTTAATTATAATTCATGCCTTGATTTTGGAGTTCCAAAATATATACTTACCACCTCATATTCACACCCAAAGTCCCACCTCATACTTCACACACAAATATATCTTCGTATTAACTTTAAAAGTACCTAAATATGGTAATAGGAAATTATTGAGATAGTTTACTGTAATAAATTATATTGTTCAATTACCTGATTATTTATCGCTAATATTTATTATGATAAAAAAACATACACAATATACAATATATTAATATATCATTTATTTTAAAAAACTATAATGACAAAGACCTTAATCATCAAAGAATTTGAAATTTACTTTGGCAGTATATTCTCTATTACTAATTTTTCTACCTTATATAGGTCACCAATCACTACCTGAAAAAAAATGAGAAATTATACAGGGCAATTATAGGAAATAATATTTATCCTAACTACGTCTTTACCACATGCAATAAAACCATAGTATTTAGAGATGTGATTTTGATGTGAAATTTCTCACGAATTTGTAAAATTCTGGTTATTTGAAATAATAATATTTAAAAAGGGTTTAAAAGATAATTGTTAAAACTCTTATTTAACATAATATAATAAGTATAGGTATATATAATTATTACCTACTATTATTAAACCATATTTAGTATCTATACACATAAATAAAATAAAAGTGTCTGTTTGTAATGTCAAAATAACAGCTTTTTACTAAATGCATAATATGAAAGTATATACGGTACTTATTTGCAAGAGGTCCGGTACTTACTTGTCTTTTAATTACTTCCAAATTCCTATATGCTACATTTAGTTGAGCTGCTATGAGATCCTTATCTGTTAAGCTTTTATTCTCTTTAAAACTGTCGTGCACCTTCCGTAGGGCATATTCTCTGAAATAATTATACAGCTATTGGCTGTATTATATCTATGAAATAAATTTCAAACTTACCTAAAATTATACGCTGAAAATTTTTTCGACTCTCTCAATAATGTTTTATATAAATTTAACATTTGCTGTCTCGGAGTCATATTGATAACAGGAAAAGTTCACTCTCCAAAATACTTGGATATTGAGGTTATTGGTTATGTTATCATACCACAGCCCAATACACTACGATCATACTACAAACTACAAAGCACAGATAATAATCTATGTATACTCAAACATTACATAAAGTGTACTCTGTGCTACAGCTACTAGCAGTGTTGCCACCTGAGTAGTATAGACCATAGACCGTCGTGCCCTGAACGAAATGTCACATATTTTTTAAAAAAATCCCGGCAAATTTAAATAACTTTAATATTTCTATTGGTGTCGATTTCATAGATTTTTATACTTTTACTAAAATTTTAGATAGTGAAATATATTTTATAACACACTTTTAATCTATAAAAATATAAATCACAATATGTGATAATATTATATAATGTAACCATGATACAAAGACAATGGTATGTCAGGTTGCCTAACCAAAATTGGTCAGTCGGTCAGTCGTGCGCATGCATCCCACATGACGTATGTATTTCACGCCAATATGATTTTAGGCGCAATTTTTACACAGTTGAATGTAAATACCTACCTTGCTACAGTTGTTTTCAAATTAAAATTGACAAGATTTTGCGTGTTGTGTAGGTATACGGTATACGCAGAGGTGAATACGTGTTTGTGAGGTGCGTGGATATTATTATTATGTGCTACAATTTGTTAAACAATGCCAACCTGTGCGTCGCGAGGAGTTGTAATTATCGTCGAAACACTAAAGAAAGTAACCTCAAATACTACGCTTCTCAAGATTGTAGAGTTGTCGGAACAATGAGTGACTGCGCAAAAGAGTGGATAGAATAAATTTAAAGAATGGTATGTAGATAATTGTAGATAGGTATACTATATTTATGTGATACGTCTGATGTGGTAATTTAAAATTCAGGTATAGTGTTTTAAATGCATTATTTTGTTCTTCGTTCGCACTTCTTTCTCTACAAAAACGCAGTGCATTGGTAATTTGATTTCTCGAAAACAAGTCCTAGCGTGCTGATTTAAAAAAAAAACTTTTTCATAGTTTTGTCTACATTTCATTCGATATATTCATATATAATTCTTAATAATTAACGGAGCTCTCTGCAGGGTGAAGTTTTCGTACACAGATTTGCTAGTAGCGATTTTAAGGCTATCTCGGTCAATCTCGCACAAAAATTTATACTCACTCACTCAATAAAATATTTGTATGAAATAGTTATACGCATAGTTATGAAATTTGCTACAAATAAGTTACTCTATTCGGATTGTTCCCGTAGTTTTCGAGCTATGGGCAAGCAAATAGAGGGGTTATAATTTTTTTTTCTATTTATATAATAGACATTTCATCTTTTTCATAATTTTTTTCTTCTATTCCTCATAAATTTCCGTGTAATATATACGATATAGGTACCTACTTACAGGGAGGGTATTTAGATCAAGAATCAGTTATATAAAACACATTTTATTATATGCATGAACAAAAATATATTGCACATTGATGTAGTATTTTATTTTTATAAATATAAAACAGTAAGAACACAAATTCTTTATAAACTAAAATAATATACAATAAAACAATAATTTAAAAATAAAATTAAGATATGCACGACCAGCATGCATATATTACAGTGTAAAATGTACAATTACAATATATTTAAAAAGGTACACACATTTTTTTGCAGAAGATGTACGATTATGATATGCACTATTTTATACTTTAAATATTCACAGTTTCTTGAGTAAAAAATGTCTTAAGACACAGATGCCCACACGATGACCTAAAATAAAACCAAAATTAACAGAATTACATTTATATTTAATAGTATTCACTTACGAAATGCCTTAGATCAGTCAGATTTCGTGGAAGGTTTAGGAGCAGGAAACATAGGAGTCATAACTACAGTGGTTTGTAATTTTTGGATATCTGCCAGAGTTGTATGGCCTTGCTCGTCAAACTCCTTCCATCTTATGTAGTTTTGTCTCATATAAGTCAGTAATTCTGGCATGTCGATAAATGCTACAAATAACCCTCTTGTTACGCTTTACTGATGGGAATAAAATAACCTACCGTTCCAAGCCTCAAACATGTCGTTGATAATGTAGTCCACAAATCCGATTTGGGATTTCGGGATGGAACACGTATGCCTATCGAACATTGGCATGACTACTGGAAGGCCTCTAGATTTCTCCTCGTCCGTTTGCTGGAAGTACTCCTCAGCAATCCTCCTAGACCACTCGACACACAGCCTTAATGGCCTTGTGGGATTCGAAACGTCTGAACACTTGATCATCATTCTTTTGACCAGTGTTACATTTTCTGGCAGTGATAACGGGACATAGTCTGCCACATCTCCCTACAAAACAAAGTAAAAAAGTCTAACATGTCTTAACAGTTTAATTGTTAATTAAGTAGGTATGCACTTGGGGGGGTTAACCACATTGGAAATCTTTTTTACGTAAAATTATGTAACATTTGCTAATTGAAGATATAAAATAGCGGGACATATTTTATTTAAAATTCGATTCGATACAGCCGTGAAACTAGAGATATCCGGTTCATTAAGTTTCTTAATCCATAAATTGAGCGGCAGATAAGGTGTATATAAACAGTTTTGAGTCGAATTTGCCACGTTTTCATTATTGAAACCCTGAGAAAGTAGGCTTGGGAACCGAATATCATCTGATCGGAGAAATATTGCAATTCAGCATCTCTAGCGTGGGACCGTCGAGAGCGAAAAAGGCAGTTGGTTTTCGGGCGAGGGGTCAACCAGTGGATAAAATGTTGTCCACGTATTGCCGAAATTGCTGTTACTGCTCAAGATTTCTAAGATTGTCGAGGTACTGCCAAGACACTGATGAGACTGCATAAAGACTACCTACATTATTATAGGACTGCCTCCCCTATTTAATGGTACTTTGCCTTTTGATAAAATTAAAAGTAGATGGTTCCCTGTACAATGTACTATCGCGAGCAAAATTAATGAGACAACCTATGGGATATTTTTAGATAATGAGACAGCCTCTGTGACATTTTTAGTACCACCAAATATGCATTCGATACCTTTGACACAATACTACCGTTGTATTGCCATTTCATGTCTGCCACGACAAAGTGAGACTCAGCATTTCTAAACATATGACTAAGACAGTCTTATTAATTTTGCTCGCGATAGTACATGTTATATTCATCCCCATCATATCAAAACGCTGTTAATAAGTAACATGTATGATAAATGACCGGAATACACGTTGCTGATTGTATGACGGCAAAATTTTTCTCAGTTCAATTTTTTTCTACGACTAGTCTGTAACAATTTGCCAAATAATAGAGGAGAAGGTCCGAATATGGGCCCCTAGTTTGTTTTTCATGGATTACTATGAGGATTTTGGAAGAAATCAACTCAAACTTGGGATACATCTAGCACAAAGATTTGTCTACTCTATCAAGGGCAGCAAAGTTTCGCAAGCTCAAGACACACTGAGATTTCAGCCGAAATCTTAAAAATGTTCAAAGTCTTGTAAGACGCTAGAGTGTATGAAATATGGGCCCCCGTCAGAATTGAGACACAAACTTATGTTTAACAAAGAAAACTTTATTTCGATGTAAATAGAACTGATGACATCATTCGAACAAAGAAAATCATCATTAATACATAAAAGTGTACAATAATGTTCTGTACCAAAACATAAGAAAAATAAAATAATTATTTACAAAAGTCGCAAATGTAATCATCTTTTTCAGCCCCAGGGCATTGTTCATGTGCCCACATGTTGCACATAAGACAACGCACCCACAGTTCCCCTCTTTGGTCTTCTGAGAATCGACCATCACAGAACAAGCAAGTAGCATCTTCGTCTTCCGGCAAGAACTGACCGATATCAACATCGTCCATGTCGTCGTCGGCCGGAACGAATTGTTCATTTTCTTCTTCAGAATCTTGGTCGCTAGCAGACTTACTTCGTTTCTTAGATCTCTTCTTTGAAGTGTTTAGTTCTGAAAACACCTTTCGTTTTGGACTTAGCTTCTGAGGCGTATTAGAAAGTGATTGTTCTAAGTCATTTTTATATGGTGAGGAAGTGATAATTTGGGACTTAGATGGCTTTCTTCCGCGATTACCCATTTTTTTATTTAACACTGGTTATGGTGCAATGTCGAATGGCGAAATAAATGTTGGAGAGTCGCAAATATGTTGATCTGCCCCGTTTTCTACAGATGTTCTATTTAAGTAAACATCTACAATTGGTTGTGCTGTAGCCGTTCTCTTTAGATTCGCCTCGGCTTCTCCTATTGACGGTACTGAACACTTATCGTGGTCTATCCAAGTGGAACATCCTGGCTGTGGTTCTAGGGTTGCACCGTTTTTTGATTTTTTTCTAACTTCTAATGGTGCTATGTTACAGTTTTTCTCGGCCTCAATCTCTTCGGTTATGAAATCAGCGTTAGAAAAAATATGTCGGTTGAAAGGAAAAATCCCAGTAGCCCTAAAGCCGTTTGCAGCAATTTCACCAGTCTGTGACTTTAGAAAGGCTCTTCCTAGAAGCTCGGCTAGATCGAACTGTGTAATGGCACGTTGGTTGGTGCGAATCCAGTTTCGAATTTCCTCACTATAGTAAGCCTTGAAGCTACCCATAAAGGTCTTGTCCAACGGCTGAAGCTTGTGTGTAGCATGTGGGGGTAACGAGATGATAGAAATGTGATTATCCCTTGCCAGTTGAATAACATCTAAATTTCTCGTGTGGCTATAATGTCCATCAAGCACGAGTAAAACCGGAGATTCTTCGCTAGGATTAACGAATTTTATAAAATGTCTCATTCAGTCTGTAAATATGTTTTGTTGCACCCATCCACTGGGATGGACGGAATATATTGATCCTGGAGGGGCACCACGCATTAATTGATCATTTCGATTTTTCCTAGGGAAAATCAACATGGGGGGTACAAACTGACCACCAGCACTCATTGCTGCAATAAACGTAACAAGTGAGCCACGTTCAGCAGATGTGAGAGACGCTATTTGCCTTTTTCCTTTTCTGCCAATTATGTGGGCCACCTTACTTTGTACAATTGACAAACCTGTCTCGTCGACATTGAATATTCTGTGAGGTGAAAAGTTGTGTTGTGTGTATTCATTCTCTAAGTTGTTAAAAAACTCCTCCACGTTGTTTTTGTTGAAACCCAAGGCTCTAGCAAATGAGGTTCCTGTCGGCCTTCGAATGGAAAGCAAATCCTTGTGACGATATAAAAATGCATCAAGCCAACTACGCCCTGCAGTGCCGTTTTTAAATGTATTAGCTTTTCCATTTCTTACAGCTAAAGAGTGTGCCATCCTTCGAATATCTTTTCTTGTTAACCCATAGTACTTGGCTTCCATGGCTAAAATATAGTTGACTAGATCATTTTCTATTTCTTTCCCTAAAACTGTTTTTCGTCCTAGTTGAGTTTGAACTATTTCTTCAGCATTCATATGATTTTCTTTTTGTCTCTTTATAAATCTCTGAAGCGTCGACCTTGGCACGTTGTATTTTTTACTTGCGACTTTTAAGCCGCAACTTTTGTTATTAACACTCTCCAAAGCTTTTACCATGTCCTCAATGTTCCATTTCTTTCTTAGTGACTTGGGTGAAAACTTAGGTTTTGTACGCGGCATGATAAACCTGAAAAAAATCCGTATTTAAAGTCTGGTCCGAATATGGGCCCTGGCCCGTATTTGGACCCGCAAAAAACCCATATTACCAACATCACGCGCCATTAAAAATTAAATGCCTATAATTTTTTGAGGTTAAGTGAATTAAGATTTAGATGAATAAAAAGAAAGCTTAATTTCTATTGAACATATTGTAATAAACGCTACGAATATACGTGACTAGGAATATACAAACAAATATAGGAATAACTTACCCTCTAGTAATATTCAGAATTTCACAAACACATAGTCCAGCTTACAACAACATGAGGAATGAACTGGTTAGCGTCGGTAAAATAGTTAACTTGCTAGTAGGCGTATTTTAAGTTATTATTTATAGATGTCGCTTAATGCTCTAATAGTAATTGTTAGGTAGCCCATATTAAATGCAAGGCCCATATTCGGACCTTCTCCTCTACGTATAATAATTTATTGAAGTATGTACTGCTGAGAGTGATTATGGGAACTTTCATTGGTAATTTCTTGGTGAAACATCTCAGAGTCATCTGATGAATTTTGACTCAATGGAAAGTTTTCTTTGGAACCAAGTTTAGAAAGACCTCGTATCTCCATCTGACGAAAACCCGGCAATCTCTATTCCATATCGTTTAGCCTCGAAATCCAAATGTGCCCACCGTTTAGATACTTCTTCGTGGGTAAATTTGTTGTCAGATCCAAAAATTGATAAGCAAAAAGCTGGTGTCTTATCTGTCATTGACTGAGCCATGAATACATACGCATTATTAGTTAAATTATCTTCTGCAAATGCCTTTTCTATATCTTTGAGCGAGTTGACGACGTACTTTTCAGTTTCAGGAAATCCTGTCTTTTTGTTATGTGGTAACAAAAATCCAACCATTTTATTGGATTTTGGATCATATTGAACTCGTTTTAAAATTGCTGTTTGATCTTCACTGATGAATACTCTAAATGGTAGATTTCGGTTTGATAAAAATTGTTTCAATTCTGCAAATCTAAGTTGACCTTCTTTGATTTTAGGACATTCATCTAAAGTTCTGTTTATGGTGCTAAGAGAGGGCAATGAACCTGTTAGATTTCGATGCAAAGTCTTATATAATAATCGACCATCAATTATGAATATATATATATATATATATATATATATATATATATATATATATATATATATATATATATATATATATATATATATATAAACTAAATAACTTAAGAGGTTCCTCAAATCTGTTACCATGTAACTTAACACGACTGTTATGAGTAGCTGTTTCTTTTAATATATTAAGTAATCCAACGTTTACGCCGAGGTTTTCGCATATTCCCGATGAATCTTCGTCGTCAATTTCATCCATTTGGTGATTCATAGTCAAAAACGAACTATAAGTAAAAAAAGTGATGTAGGTAATTCAAATAATTTGTTTTGTGTATAAATATGTGGACATATCCTCGCACACCCCTCGCTGTTTTGTTGATATTTTAATTAAACGTCTTTTAACAAACAAATAACAAAAAATGTTCTCTAATGTTCTTCTTGAAAGTGTTTATAATACTAATCAAAGGTCAGATAATAAGTTAATCGATCGTATTTTACATATATTTTCATAGGGCCTACAGAAACTGAGACAGAAACATAAACTTTTCATATAGGTATTTTATTATTTCATTATTTTTTACGCTCAAGGTACAATACATTTTATCTACAATACAGACTATTACAAACTTAGTGAAAACGCAGAGATCTATTAAGTACCTTAAATAGCTGTAATATTAATGTACTAGTGGTTCACTTACTTCCTAGAATTTAACTTCTACCTAATGTACCCTTATCTCACTTTTTTCACTACAGAGGTCTTGTCTTGAGACCTCGCTTGAGACACTTGCACTGCAAAATGTAGCACCAATACTACTAGCACCAATACTACCTAGACTGCAGATTGACTGCCTAAAATTTGTACACGTATTGCCGACAGTGGTTGACCCCTCGTTTTCGGGCGACGCGACAAATTGGGTTTTTGGGCGACGATAGCCCAAGATACCGACGAGATTTTCGAGTGGAGTTTCTAGTTCTTGATTTCTACGCGATCTTGTGAAATAGGAATATCTAACAGGGAATCTGTCACTAAACGACAGAAGTGCTAGGGCTAGGTTGAGATGAAAAAGGGTTATAAGAAATTAGCACATTCACTCATATCTTACCTCAGCATCTGAGCCAGATGACCTCGTGCAGAACACATTCACGAATTTTGCCAAATGTTCAAAATGTTTTGTCATTTCTGTTGCTAAAATCATATCTATAACATTGGACCTCGCAATTTTATATGTTTCTCTATCCAAATTTTTAAATATATTCACTCTTTCATCACCTGCAAGCAAACATTTTATAGTGATGTTACCTATGTATATATTTTAAAGCGACGTTATGTCACCAGCACAAAAACGAAGCAGTTGAATTTAAAAAAATAGCAGTTGAATTAAATAAACTTAATATTTTAAAGCCTTATTCCTTTATTCTATGATGGTTTTATTATTATATCTTAAACCGAAACAAAACAATAAGTTTTAAGCATTTTTTAACAATTGAACCTTTATTTGAGGTAAAGTGTTTTTGAAGGAAAACACAAAAATAAAAAATTGCACTTAATGTTGCACAGTTGGCCATCAACCCATGGCTAACCAATGGCACAAGTCGAAACAATTGTGACCTTTTAAAAATTTTAATTTAACAAAATTAAATCTGTTAATCCTGAAATAGCGACTGCTATTGCTGCGTTGCTTCAAGACGGAAGAAATTGAAACAAAAGAGTTTCTTTTCAAATCAAGGTTCAGTTATTGTTAGAGATTACTTATAGTGTAGTCTGCCTACGGATTTGGACCCCTAAGTGGAGATACAGTAAACAAAAATATATAAAAAATCTGAAATTTTCCGTAGAATTCATTAAACGAAAATACAAACAACTGGCACCTCCAGGTCCCATAGTGACTTGGGCCCAAAGTTGGCCAAAAACGGTGCTATAAAATGAAAAGCGGTTTTTTTAAACGCTCATATCTTCGTGACAACAAATCATTTTTTCACGAAACTTGGTGAAAGTGTAGCTCTCTACTAACTGAAAAAGATCATTTTCAAAAAATTTAAAAATGTTATAAAATTTTTGCAAAAATTGATTTTTTCGAAAAAATCACTTTTCCTTTAAATCTCGATGGCTCATACACGCTTTCATATTTTGAGTCAATTTTGTTTTTAAAATTTTCTTGAAATGTTGTGCAAACATTCTTATTTATCGCGCGCTTTTCAAATTGACCGTTAATATGCGAAAAATCGGTGTTTTTAAAAAAAATCGATTTTTTCAAGAATTTTTTTCTTTTTTTTGTTAGCAGCATTGAATAGCTGGTACTTTTTTATAAATTTACAAAACAAATTTTTTTATTTACGACCCTTTGGAGCTGAGATATATTTTTTTTAAATCTAGTGTCGCTATCTTTTAATATTAAGGGCTGTAGAAATTTACAGTTAGTTCAATAATTGTATTTTACACATAAAAATATTACAATGATATTTTCGCTCTCTATTCTTGGGAAATTTAATGACAAGCGGAGCACACAGTATCTTGTCAATTGTCAATTTCAATTTGAAAACAACAGTAGGTTAGGTCATTACATTCAACTGTAAATCGCGCCTAAAATCATGTTGGCGAGAAATCTGCTTCCCACGTATATTAGTATGTTAGAGCCAGTATGTTATTGTAGTATTTTTTATGTAACATAAAAGTATTGAACTACAAACTCTGTAAATTTCAGCCCTTAATATTAAAAGATAGCGACATTAGATTTTTTTCAAAAAGAAAAATTAAAATTATCTCGTTGATAATCTTTTTTTGTGAAAATTTATAAAAAATATATCAGCTATTCAATGCTGCTAACGTAAAAAAAGCTAAACAGGGAAAATATTTTCTTGAGAAAAAAATAGTTTTTTTTGTTGTTAAAAAAACCCCAATTTTTCAACCGATTTTTCGCATATTAACGATCAATTTAAAAGGCGGGGAATAAATAAAAATGTTAGTACAACATTTCAAGGAAATTTTAAGCTCAAAATTGAATCTAAATATGAAAGCGTGTATGAGCTATCGAAATTGAAAAAAAAAGTGATTTTCGAAAAAATTTTCGCAAAAAGTATTTTTAAATTTTTTGAAAATGATCTTTTTCAGTTAGTAGACACTGTTAGCTACACTTTCACCAAGTTTCGTGAAAAAATGATTTGTTGTCAGGAAGATATGAGCGTTCCAAAAAAACGCAATTTTTAACGATTTATTTAATGTATTTAATCGTTCTACAAACTTTTGTATAAAACTTTTTTTAATTTTATAACACCATGATAGAGTGAAATGGAAAAAACCGTTTTTGGCCAACTTTGGGCCCAATTTACTATGAGACCTGGAGGTGCCAGTTGTTTGTACACTGCGCAACTTATTTAACGCACAACCAAAAAGTTAACTCAAATTTGACGTTATGTATTTTCCACACTTTTTGTTCGTTTTGGACGATTTTTTTTTTCAAATTGTAGGTTTTTTTCTTAGGAATATCACTTTCTTAGTTGTTTTGGTAAAACGAATGATTTTGATATTATACCAGGTGCTATAAAAATGTTATGTTTTTTTCCGAAATTTCAAAACTTCCTGTGGGCTATACAAGGTATTGCAAGTTAATGCAATTATAGCCAATTTAAAGCCTCATGTTTTTTCTACATTTTCTTTTTTTATTCATTTGTTTATCTCTGTTACTTTATGAAATACACCGTTTTGAAACACCATATGCTTTTATTCACATGAAATGCATTTATCGGACAGCTCAAACAGCTAGCAAGCTATGGAAATCGAAGATTACACGTCATAAACTGACAACTGTGTCATTAGTTTTTTGTTGACAGTCCAGCAATAATTAGTGAATAATGGAACGCCAAACCAGAAATTTAACTCGTGATGAATGTGTTGAGGCAGCTACATTACATGGTAAAGGGTGGAGTTACAACTGCATAGCTGGAAGGTTGGGAGTGTCTCACACAACTATAGCGAGACCAATTCAAAGGTACGCGGAAACAGGAGAACATTCCAGACGGGCCGGTCAAGGTAGATCTCGTGTTACCTCTGCTATCCAGGATCGCTTTTTAAGAGTAAATGCTGTAAGACAACGATTTATAACTGCAACACATTTAAGAGCACAACTTCAAGACGCAGGTGGTCCACTCATATGCGTTCAAACTGTACGCCGACGAATGAGGGAGGCAAATTTAAGACCCAGGATTGCTGCTCGAGGACCCGCATTAACAGTAGATCATCGAAGAGCCAGATTGAATTTTGCCAATGAGCATGTTAATTGGATGGAAGCAGATTGGGAACGTATTCTTTGGACTGATGAGTCAAGGTTCAGTTTGTATAATTGTGACAGACGTAATCGCGTCTACCGAGGACCCGATGAGCGATACAGTCAATGCAATTTTTTGCACACAACTTTATATGGAGGTGGATCCGTCATGGTGTGGGGCGGAATATCTTTGACTTGGGAACTGTGAATGGAAATCTCAATTCTGACAGATACATCACAGACATTCTTGAGGCACATGTTTTGCCTTATGCCCCCTATATAGGACTCAATTTTTTACTTATGCAAGACAATGCGCGTCCCCACACGAATCTTATCGTGAGAAATTATCTTGAAGAAGTAGGAATTGATCACATAGACTGGCCAGCCCGTAGCCCCGACCTTAACCCCATTGAACATGTTTGGGATTTTATCGGTCGGCGGTTACGAAGTGAGGGACGACAACCCCAAAATTTACAAGAATTGGAAGGACGCCTAGTCGAATTATGGAATGGCCTAGATCAGAACTTTGGTTTTAAGTATGAACCAAAGATGTCGGGAGGTCATTCGCGGAAGGGGTGGAAACACCAGATACTAATTCTCTATTTACTTTTGTTTTGTTTCCTGTTATTCGTTGTTTTATTGATTAAAGCAATCCAGTTTTCTAGGTATGTTTTTTGAGTTTTCTTCTAAAACACCTTGCATCTCTCAATAAATTATAAGATATCAAGGAAAACAGAACGCAAAATGAGGCATTGAACCAGTATAATGAGTAATAAATAATGAGCACTTGACAAAAAAGAAAGATAATAAATTTAATAAAAATCACGTCAACTCAAAAATTGGATATTTTATGAAGTAACAGAGATAAACAAATGAATAAAAAAAGAAAATGTAGAAAAAACATGAGGCTTTAAATTGGCTATAATTGCAATAACTTGCAATACCTTGTATAGCCCACAGGACGTTTTGAAATTTCGGAAAAAAACATAACATTTTATAGCACCTGGTATAATATCAAAATCATTCGTTTTACCAAAACAACTAAGACAGTGATATTCCTAAGAGAAAAACCTACAATTTGATAAAAAAATCGACCAAAGCGAACAAAACTTGTCGAAAATACATAACGTCAAATTTGAGTTAACTTTTTGGTTGTGCGTTAAATAAGTTGCGCAGTGTATTTTGATTTATTCAATTCTACGGAAAATTTCAGATTTTTTACATATTTTTGTCTACTGTATCTGAAAAATTAAAATAGAGCCAGAAATAGGCAGAATGCACTATTAAAGCATGTTGCTTCATTTGAATTTAAGATATTATAATAGTAAAACATCATTAAAATCTTAAGTTGGTTTAAAAAAATTCAAATGCTCGCTTTTCCGTGCGTGGAGTGTAGAATGGAGAAAAATAAACCTATCGCTACCTACCTAAAGTAAGCTTAAATGTAAGTGCTGCATGATGTGACTCCAAAACAGTCACATCGTTGTATAATATAGCTAAAGGATTGTCTGAATTTGATAGGAAGGCGCTAGATTTTCCAGGATGGTCAACATCATGGGCAGCAGACGCTATCAAACTAGTGGCCTCATCTAATTGTTCCATAATTGACTTCATCCGCTCTTTTTCCAGAAAACCCGCGGTTGCCTGATAAGTAAGACCTTGTTACCAACTGATCGAATATTGAATAGAGGAAATATGGCCGTGATAAATATTTTACCTGCATAACATCAGCCGCATGGGTCGAATTGTGGTATGCATTGTCCGAATGGTAATTGGCCTCGATAACAGTCAGCCAGTTAAATAAAGTCTTTTCATCACAGTTTAATACGTTAGCCACTTCAAAGTGGTTGAACAGGTTCATCCCGAGGTGTTGAAGTGGCCGCTTTCGCGATAGGTCCTCCAACCTGAATATATCAAATTCCCAGGACAGTGAGGTCTCCATCAATTCTCGCAGAGCTGCTGGCACCTGTTACACGGATAAAGTACCTTATACCTAGTATATTACAATGCAAGTAGTATGGAATGTGCCTATAACATACGAATATTAACCCAGTCGGGTTAGTAAAAAGAAGGCTTTACCTTGCAAAAATTTCGAGCGGCAATTTTATTGCTCTTAAAGCCGACTTCACTCCTAATTTTTGAAAGGAAAATTCTGAGGCCGCTGCTATAGTTTTGAGCTATTCCAAAAATACAATCAAATAGCAAGAGGTAGGGACGTGGTCACACATAAGGATAGGCCGACGCAGATGGGCATGGCATGTCAATAGAGCAGACGACAATTGCCCATCAAGAAGGATCATGAGAGCGGAGCCAGTGGGGGCAAGAAGTCGAGACAGGCCAAAATTACGGTGGACGGATGTTGCTAATGAGGATGCACAAGAGATTGGTGCTAGAAACTGGAAGCAAGACTTGCGGAATCGGAAGGAATGGCGGAAGAGACGGGAGAAAGTCGGGGCTCACTTTTGGCTGTAGCGCTTAGGATGGTATTCTAAATTCAAAATGGCGAACAAATTCCACTGATACGTTGGCCGCCGTCTTGGATTTGTTTTTGCTCATATCTCGGCTAATTTCAACTTTACAACATAGTGGTTGATGATTTGATTATCTACAACTGCCGTCCAATTTTTAACGTGCTAGCGATATTTTTCCAATTAAGCGGGAAGGAAGTGGCCCATACCATTTGAGAAAGCACATCTCCCAGCCTCTTCAACCTCGCCCTGAGTGGAGGAGGGGTTGTAAAAGATCACTGCCGCTTCCTTGATGATTTCTTATTTCAAATAGAATTTTGAGAAGCCCACCTTGTTTCTCCTAAAAGCATGGGCGTAGCTAGCCTATTTTGTTTGGGAGGGCTTAAGCCCTTGCATAAAAATTGACTTGAGTATGGACCTGAGTTCTTTTAGACTACTGGGTAGTTTTACCAATTTTTAGGCCATAATATGTTAGAATACAAATTTGCTTATTTAATTTAATCTTAATCACAATCAATATTATATAAGTATAAGGTGTAATATATTATAATAAGGCGCCAAAAGATATTTTTCAAATTGCAATATCTTTTAAAATATTTTAAATGCGTCCTTTAGTAACACGGTTGCAACGCACCTAATAAAACAACGTGCTTTCCTTAAAAAACATGATTATTATTACAAAAATGAAGTATGAACAAGAGAAACTTACAATGCAAGTTAATAAAGATTTACATTATTATACATTTTAGTGGGTAATATATCTCTAAAAAAAAATAAGAAAAGACTAATAACTGAACAAACTCAACAAAACTGAAATAAATGTATTTCACAGGTGGGGCTGTTCTTACACCAGAGGGGGGCTAAGCCCCCTAGCCCCCCTCTAGCTACGCCCATGCCTAAAAGTTGCAAATGTTGTGTCGCAGCCGGTAAATGAATGTAAGAACAGGATGTGTCCAAAACCATGATGTTGCAACTCTTGGGTGGACAGTGTCAATGTTTTGATTTTCCCTCGACCGGGTTCCAGCAGCAGGATGTCTTGGGTGGAGAAAAAGGAATCTTATTTTCGTAATTATTCACTTTTCCGGTCCGTGTTGCTCGAAAACCGTTGCCAATTCGAAAAAGGTCAATAGAACGAAGGTTGTAGATAATTTCAAGAGCTTTCAAGAGCCTTGTGACATTTTCCATTGCTCCTCGAAGATGTCTCTCTACGTCAGCTAATTTAAAAGTTCGATTCACTCTCGCCACTTCCCCTTTCAGTTCATCCACTGCCAGTTTCTTATATTTATGGGCATTTACCTTAGCAACTTGCAGTAATTCCGCCTTCAAGTAATTTTCTTGGTCAGGAATCCCTTTTTCTGTTAACCATTCTTGAACTATTCTCTCTCTCTAGGATTGTTGGGGTGTTTGTTCACTTTTCGGTACGATAAGGCGCATTATCCATAACCACGACACCTGATTCCAAATGTTTAAGTACGCCGGCAAGCCATTTCTCGTCTACTTCGAAATTCATTTGTGGCAGTCTTAGATTGAAATATCAATTCTCCATTACGCAGAAATTCACTATCTATACTTATTAGAACTTCTGTAGTCATAATCGCTGATCGGTAGATGTGCTGGGTTGATAAGTCCACTCAGAAGTCGCAAATGCACAGCTTAAAATACATGTAACCCTCCTTTTACCCTACCTAGGCCACTGGAAAATCAAAACAAACCCAAGCAAAACGGAACTAATTAATTTTACAAAAATATTCACACAAAATGAAATCCGAAATCATATAAAAATAGAAGATACAGTAATCAGAGAGTCGCCAAATGCAAAATATTTGGGTGTCACCTTAGATAAAAGGCTTAACTACTCTAAACAAATGAAACAAATCACGCGCACTAGTGCGTTGACAGCAGAAAACAAAATAATGCTCTTCAAACAAGTTATCAGACTACTCATTACATACGCGTGTTCGGTATGGTGGCATTTTGGACAATTTAAAAAAAAATTGAAATGTAACCAAACGGGTGCATTTCAAATTTGATATTATAAGTTTGTACATACCTTCATTAGTCCTCCTCTAGAAGGCCTGAAAACGGAGGAATCGTTACTACTCCGTCTGGAGGATGCGGAGAATGTTGGCTGGGGCTGTTTCTGCAAAAGATTAGCATAATATAGTATTTGAAATATTGCTCTTTTATCGGTTTCTTACCGAAAGCAGTGCAGTGATCAGGTCGGAGACTACCGGCTCATCAGTCCTTACCCTGTAATCTTCTTTTACATGTGGCGAGTATAATTCAGGACACCTTAATATATCTTCTACCTTATCTAATAATTGAATCACTTGAGAATTGGCATTTGAACTTTCCCTGGCTTGATCTATCAGACTTACTATCTGAACCAAAGGAAGAATAATATCAGGAATAATAGGGGTGGATTTTTATAATTTCTATGGGTATTGCGTAACCGTTGCACACTTACTTTTGTTATTGGTGCTTCGAGAGGTAGTGAGTTTAGTTTCGCTAAAGAGGTCCTCCTTAAATAATCGCTACCCACACTCCTGACATCTGTAGAGCCCCTCCGGATAGAGTGTATGCTCCCCCTTGATTGGGTCAAGATGTTGGGATCCATGGAACTTCCATCGTAGATCAATACAAAGTGCGTAGGCATCCTAGGATTATTTAGTTTTAGCTCTATAACTTACCACGCCACTTTCAAGTCGGACTAACATGCATTGATCATATTTATATTTATTGAGCATTCGGACTTTTATTTATTATTTATGTACACTCGTGACTCGTCATTCAGTTTACATTTTAACACTAATAGTGAGAATGTAGAAGAAATATATAGCTATATAACTAAATTATATTTGGACGCATTTCTGCAAAAATAACCAACCAACCTCATTGTTAAAGTTGAGAAAAAAGGGATCAAAAATCACATAATTTTAAAAGTTTCTATTCATTTTGGGTTCATTGTGGATTTCTGGGTCTTTAGAGCTGTATTGTTGAAGTGAAAACTTCTTTAGGCGCGATCAGACTGGGCCGTCACGCGTCAGGCTCGGCTATGTAACGCTCCGCTCCTAATGTAACGAGCGAGACAGTAGAGGGTTTGTGGGTATTGAATGAGACTGAGCTGTCACGTTCGTCGATGTAATCCTCAGTCCACTCGTTGACTAAGCGAGAGAGATAAACTTGAATCTAAAGTATTTACAGCAGCTTTAGCGAACGTTTCCTACTTCATTCCATTTTTGTTTGAGTTTGAATATACAACTATTACTCACATTTAGCTCATCTGCAACTGCCTGTAATGACCAATCATTTTCAAGCAATGTAACAGCTCGCATTTTTTCAGGTTCAGTTAACCGCGTCATTTTAAAACTTGAAAAATAATAAAGTGGTTTGTAAATTACGGAGTTAATTACTGACATTTGTTTGAAGTTTCAAATAAGTGTCAAAATGAAATATAAAAAGATCACATTACAATATCAAAAAAAACGTGCACTTTCAAATGGCCGCCAGCGTACATACATAAATGTGAATTTGCTGTGTATGTATAAGACGTTATTCATCAGCATAAGAAATAGTGTGTGTTTAAGATCACAAGGTTGACCCTTGCTGCGTATACCTTCACCTCCAAGGCGGCGATATGATACGTGAGAATTTTCGTATTCTATTTCGTGTACTGTCCTAACCTATGATTTAAGATGATGGTAAATTGTACAAGGTCTATTTTCATCTTAATATAATATATATATATATATATATACCTTCCGGAACAGCAAAAAGGAACTGCTCTGCAAGAGGTTACTACGGTTTCCGACGTTTTACGTTTTAATGTCATGGGGCCACTCCATTCCCTACCTCTCAGCAACGACGAACCCATGGTGTTTATTTGTACAGCATCATATACCAATTGTTCTTGAAGGGTTTTGCCCAAAGCGTCCTCTTGTCTGAGGCCGAGGTTCTTTTCACATGCTCGGTTCATATACTGAAATGACAGAAATATAAATAATAAAGAAACAAGTGCGTACCATTATCTATAAGATCACATAAGCTTTTAATTAATTTCGTCCGACCGGCGACTCCGGCATTTATTAGCATACATTTGTTATATGCGAGCCCCCTTAAATATTTATTTTATTCAGTTTTTAGTACTTGTTTTTAAAGCGGCAACATAAATACATCATCTGTGGAAATGCCAACTGTCTAACTATCACGGGTCATGAGATACAGCCTGGTGACAGACGGACAGACGGATAGACGGACAAACGGACAGCGGAGTCTTAGTAATAGGGTCCCGTTATTATTAATTAACGTAAAATTAACGTAACAAAAAAAATAACGTAAAAAAAAACTCAATAATAGGTTTTTGCTTCGTGGATACTTGCAATAGGGTTTCCTAGCTAATTATAATAACTTTATTTTTAGATACATCGTAAATATATATTTTATTTTATTACTGTTTTTTTTTACTATAGGTACTGAGTCTTAGTAAGGCATAATGATAAGAATAAAGGATAGGTGGCGCTAAAAATCTGATGAAGCTAGAGACCCTTTAATAAGAGTCTGGCCAAGGCGTTGCCACTTTCTGATTGGTGCCGCCATTTTAGTTCAGAATTGAGTGAGTCACTCAGATTTTGACATTTGTAGGTTGTTTATATTCGCAAAATTGTGACATGCAAATTAAATCTACCATTCTTCATTCTTCAAATATTTGTGCATACGTAGAAATCAGAATATTGAATAGGCAAGTTGTGATTAAAAATTGAGGTTGTGTTGATTGTAGTGTTATTGGCTTTGTGTCTGAAGAAAAATGTTTGCAGAAAAATCATTTCTAAACTTTTTGAATTTGGCGCCACGAATTGTGATATAAAATGGCTGCCTTGGCCAGACTCTCATTGAAGGGTCTCTAGATGAAGCGAGGTTACGGATATTTTTATTTCTGTTCGTAATCTCAAACAAATAGAACTCTCAAGAGGACCAGAGATCCCACACTTTATTTCCTTTATGTATTTATTTAGTTTGCAGTTAAACAATTTAACAATTATTGCCGAATATTATGGTAATGCAGTCTTCGTTTCTTCTTAAAACGTGGTTAAAAAATATGACAGAACAAGATACATATACTAGGGTGACCATATGTACTTTTTTTATTAGGACAGTACTTTTTTTTCAAACATTGTCCTACTGTCTTTGAAGGTTTATTTAGTACGCCTAAATGTACTTTATTTTAAAGATACACAAAAGTATGTCCTACTTCTTGTTTCAATAAAGAAACAAAATAATTAAACTGTTTTTGGTGTATATAGATTTGGTTTAACCCACTGTGCAGCCAGCCAATGATCGCCTTGCTGTAAGACAGCACGCAACGACGCGATGCACGTAATCAAGCGTGCCGATACGTTTATCTCGCTGTTTTATTTTACCGCAGTTCGAACGCTATTTGACCAGCCGCAACGAATTCTTAGCATCTCGTTTGTTTACGTCTGCATTCGCTGTCGACTAGTCTTGATTTATCGATTTAGCTGAACGTCTGGCGATTTCCTTGTATTTTTTCGTGTTCCGTGTGGAAGAGGTACATATTCTTATCTCAACATGTCACCGCCTCGAAGAAAATGCCATTTTAACTCCGAACTGCAGGCAGAGTATCCATTTATGAAAGTAAAATCAGATGTTTCACCGCATGTTGTGTATTGCGAAATTTGCCGAAGTGATGTTGATATTTCTAACAGTGGTCGCAGCACCATTAAACAACATTTGTCCAAGAAAAAGCATATTTTGGCTGCAAAGATGAAGTTGAACAGCAGAAAATTGGAAACCTTACTTAAAACTGAAAACTTCAGCTTGGAAAATATGTTGATTGCCGCCAAGGAAGGTACGTTTGCTTATCATATAATTAGGCATTTGCAAAGTTTCAGATCATTAGACTGTACGTCCAAACTGATAGTAAATATGTTTGAGTCTAAATTTGCAGCAGCTCGAACCAAAACTGAGGCCATTGTGAAAAATGTTTTTGCTCAAGAATCTCAGTCTAGATTAAAGATTGATCTAGAAAAAGCAAATTTTGTTAGCATCACGATCGATTCGTCATCTATTCTATTTCTATCATTTTCATCATCTAATCTATTTCACAAATTAAATGCTTCTCGTGGCAATACCTTGCTTGGAATTGGATGTGTGGCACACATTTTGTACTGTGTACAAAATGCGACGGACGTCTTACCAATTGATGTCGAGGTTATTGCGGTTAAGATTTTTAAGCATTTCTATATTTTTACAGTCAGAGTGGATAAATTAAAACAGTTTTGCGATTTTGTTGATGTCGAGTACAAAAAATGTTGTCTTTTTCAAAAATAAGATTTTTGAGCCTAATGCCAGCCATTGAACGAATTATACAAATGTTCGAACCTTTGAAAGCATATTTTTTATCTATTGACAATTGTCCAACAATTTTAAAACAGTTTTTCCAAAATCCAACCAGCGAAGCTTGGATGTGGTTTGTACACAACATTGCATCTCTCTTCCACAAAGTGATTTTAGATGTGGAAGGTGACAAAATATGCGCAACAGAAGCCGCTTCGGAGTATTTCGAACTCATAAATAAGCTTCAAAATCGCTTGAATGAGTTATTTTTGCCGCTTAAAGTGAGAGAGTCACTTTTGAAACTTGAAAATATGGATATGGAACCCAGTGTAAACTATCGGGACAACTTTATCACGCATGTCAAGCAATTCTATTCACATTGTGTAACTTATTTGCAGAACTGGAGTACAAATTTAAGCGAATTAAAGCATCCAAAAAGCTTTAATTTTGGATTACTTAATCCTTTAATTTGGATTTGGTTAACTTGAGAAGCCAAGTTTCTTGGACTGAAATTTTAGCTTCATGTGAAGCTTTCAAGGACTACATAGATCTGATATTGAATCAGGATGAACTGTTCGATGAAATTAGTCTGGTACGAACCAACGTTACACAAGATAAAATTGCTGACTGGAATTCCAGAGATATTTGTGCTGAATATCGATGGCTCGAACTGTTGCAAATTGAAAACGGATTAAAAAATGTTATGATTTTATGCGAGTTCATTTTTTGTCTGCCTGGGACCAGTGCGTCGCTTGAACGATTGTTCTCAAATATAAATAACTATTGGAGTTCCGAAAAATCGCAGATGAAGTTATCTACTCTGGAAGCCATCATGCAAGTCCACACAAAGTTCAATGAGACTTGCAGTGAAATGTTCCTCTTCTTGAAGGGTCAACCAAAAATTTTGAAGGCAATCCTTAGTTCCCAAAAATACGATTGGTATCAAAATGATCCGGATAGTCAAGCTGGCACGTCGAAGGAAAATTAACTTTTGCGTTTGTATATTGTATATATTATTATAGTTATTATTAAGTACATATTTTTATAAAAATACTTTGTTTCTTGCGTCTGTATACTTGTATACAATAAAAAAATAAACCTTTATTTTACAAATCCTGTGTACTTTTTTTTTGTTCAAATATTATGGTCACGCTAATATACGTAGAGTACAGCTTTAACTTATTTTCCCTCAGTATCGTAAGCCGGTACGATACGGATACGGATACGGATAAGAAGCATTTTTTAAAGGTCCGCTTCAAGTACCTATTCGTTACGTGGCTTACCTGCAACTTGAAGCTGTCATCTGTGACTACCACGATGTCCCTGCACTTATCCAGCGCCGTGTAGAGTGCGTGGCAAGTCGCGTGCACGGCGGTGGGGCGAATATCGCTATGTTTCAAGACGATTATCTCGTTTACGCACGTCATCATACTTGTGGTCTCTACAATACACTGAAATACATATAGGTTAATAACAGACGACTGCACATCTATTTTTTCAGACCAGAAACAGATTCCTAATCGACAATCAAAACGTTGATTGAAAGAATCGTCGATTTACTATTCCGGTTGGTTAACCCTAAATGCAATTAACATTGGGCTTCGTATAATTTAATTTATTTCCTTACGAAAGTAATTTGATAACGTTCCACAACTGGATAAACTAAAGTTAATAAGAATTTAAAAGCGTAGAAGTGATTATAATTTTTTTTCTGATGTAAAATAAGATTATGTATGGAATTTACCCTATTGAATCCGGAGTCAAGCAGAGACACAATTGTAGCGTCATCTTTTTCGAATGAACTGAAACAAAGACATTAAATTAATACCAACTCATTATGACTTCAGTCTAGATACAACTAATGATATGTCACTTTCTTGTCAGTTCTTTAAAATTGTCTACTACCTACAGTACATACAGTGAGCTCGTAAAGTTTGGAATAAATTCAATTAATCGTTATTGAAGGATTTTCACAGGAAATCCTCGGACACGTCAACCTTATTTTATAAAATGTCACTTTTTTCAGCCATCGATTTTTTTTTGTTTTGTTCGTTTTTGAGCTATGACGTCATCGACAATTTTTTTAAATGACAACCCATATTTTTTTTCACGGATTTCGATAGAGCACATTTTTCTGAGTGCGAATATGTCAAAAACATAGTACCTTTAACATTAAAGTTTTCGAGATATTCGGTTGCAAAGTTTATAAAATGTACCATGGCACCATGCATAAGCTATCGGGCGGGTCAAGATTTTTAATAGCTTATTGATTCTAATAGCTTATAGCTTATTACATTTTAAAAGATTAAGGAGTAATATTATTTATTTTGGTAGCTTATCGAACATTTTGAAAGATTTAGGAGTAATCTGTTTAATTTTTTAACAACAATTTAAACAAATAAAAAAATATTTTAACAAATAAATGATAAATAATTAAAGTAAAAAATAAAATCAGAGTAAATTTTCAAAGTGACCTCCATTCACTTCCTGGCAATATCCCATCCGCCACTGAAACTCCTGCAGAACCTTACCAACAGTATCGGGTTGAATGGTTCGAATTTCATTGCGAATTCTGTCCTTTAATTCTTCGATGGTATTTGGTCTATTGAAATAGACTTTGCTCTTTAAATAGCCCCATAAAAAGTAGTCTAGGGGAGTGAGATCTGGAGATCTAGGGGACCATTCGATAGTTCCCCTGCGACCAATCCAATGGTTAGGAAATACATGGTTTAAATAATCGCGAACGATCACTGCAAAATGGGGTGGTGCACCGTCTTGTTGGTACCATATCGTGTGATGGGGCAGATCTGGATCTACGTCATTTGGGTAAAGTACCGCAAGTGCAGGGACTAAGTCGTCTCTTAAAAATTCTAAATATATTTCACCTGTTAATAAGCCTTCAAAGAAAAATGGGCCCAAAATACGATTACCTACAATACCAGCCCAAACGTTAACTTTTTGTGGAAACTGACTACGAGTTTCCATTTTCCAGTGTGGATTTTCAGGAGACCAATATCTACAGTTTTTCCGGTTAACTGTGCCGTCGAGATAAAAGGTAGCCTCATCAGAAAAAACAATATTGCGTAAAAATCCGTCGTCATCAATCAGACGTTGCAACATGGTTTGGCAAAACTGTAACCTACGGTCAGGATCATCTTCGTTTAACTCTTGGACCAAAACCACTTTATACGGATGCCATTTGTTCAATTTCAAATATTTCAAGACGGAGCTTTGAACTATTCCGTTGTTTGCCGCCACTTGGCGGGTGGGTAAATGGGGATTTTCTTGAAGCTCTAGTAGAACATTCAATTTAACATCTTGTTGCACTGGTGGACGACCCGTTCTAGGGCGATCTCTCGTATGACCCACTTCTAAAAACTTTTGTTCTATTTTGCTAACGGTGGACTGTGTAATTGGTTCTCTGTTTGGATATTTGTTGTTAAATAAACGGCAAACTTCTACTTGTGTGCGAGCTCTGTCCCCGTAACCGATCATCATCAAAATTTCGATTCTTTCCCTTTCACTCAAACGACGGACCATTTTTAAATAAAATGAATTATGATGGAATAATGATTAATCAACTTACTTAATGATATTATTCAACTGATTAAAACACAAACTTGCGAGGAAAAACTTCAAAATTGTGACAACTGTCAAAACTGTTGTTTTTCCTGCGCTTTCTTGATAAATGATTAGCATTTGGTCATCGCTTGTATAATTCATTCTTAAAACTTTGCAACCGAATATCTCGAACACTTTAATGTTAAAGGTACTATGTTTTTGACATATTCGCACTCAGAAAAATGTGCTCTATCGAAATCCGTGAAAAAAAAAATGGGTTGTCATTTAAAAAAATTGTCGATGACGTCATAGCTCAAAAACGAACAAAACAAAAAAAATCGATGGCTGAAAAAAGTGACATTTTATAAAATAAAGTTGACGTGTCCGAGGATTTCCTGTGAAAATCCTTCAATAACGATTAATTGAATTTATTCCAAACTTTACGAGCTCACTGTATGTGTGCAAGCGAGGGATACTAGACCCCTCTAGCGGTCCGTTGCTACTACTCATCAGACATTACTAAGTAAAGTCTTTGACAAGCAGCGTCCTGCAATGCAGGCACCTAGAGCAGCGATCCTAGCCAAAGGTAGGCTAAACAACATACCGAATGGATTTACAGGTAACAACTACACAGAGAACTAATATTCCTACCTATATTGAATTACACCTGCAAATCCGATAAGATAGCTATGGTCATTCACCAAAACGTCCACCAGGTGTAGACTAGTTTCGAGCTGTTTGGCTCTCATCAGTACACCGTAGGTAGAGAAATTAATGAATGACCAAAACTATCAAAACAGTCAAGCAGACTAAGTAGTAGTATCAGACCCCGCTAGAGGGGTCTGGTATTCCTCGCTTGCACACTACTGCTTACCCGGTTATCCGGTTTTCAATTATATTTTTAATCGGTTTCAACCAAACCGGTTTAATGACCGGTTCAATCAAGACCGGTTTACTGACCGGTATACTGAAAGGATAGATCAAGACCGGTTTGATCGATATCGCTTTAGACCGGTTTTTACTGGTCCAAAATGGTTAATAATATTGACCGGTTTGAAATGTCTTGATTTGAAATGTTAGAGATCCCTTGTTATACAATCGCCACAAACCATATAAATACCATGAACAGAAACAAGTGAACATAAACAAAGATGTCTGCAAACCTTTGTTTTTGATAATCAAATCTTCTACGCATGCGCCTGGGGGTGTCAAGATCCATGTGCAAATAAAAAATTCGGCCAGCTTAAGCCTATTTTTTCCAGCGCATCCTATGTAAAGAGTCTATTTATTTGTATAATGTCTATGTGTTTATAATGTTTATGTTTATATCGTTTACGAACTTCACTTCTATTACTAATAGAATACAACGCTTGCGCAAAGCAAACCAACTTGTCACTACGTTGTTTACGAACATATAATACGAATTATTACGAACTACAATAGCTAATAGCGCTTGCGCAATTAAAGACCGTACACGTTAAAATCCGCCGAGACCTGGCCAGTTTGAACTATGTATGCAGTTATGGACCGCTTCGGTTATGACTAGTTTGGTTTAGGCCGGTCCATAACCGGTCCGGTCATGACCGGTGTGACCGACTCCCCGGATTCGACTTACCCAAACCGGGTACTGGCTGGTTAACCGGTTGATGATCGGTTAACCGGTTACACGATTATTTAAACCGCGGTCGGAACCCGTTCGGTTGGTCGGTTAACCGGTTAACGGTGACGTTCTAACCAGAACGTCACGGAATAAACCTAACGCTGTACAGTACGGAGTACGGTTGATTTATCGCGCCTACAGACCTAGCAAGCATGTGACGTCGAACCAATGACAACGCGTTTATCCGATTCAAATAAAGCAAGCACTTTCTACGGACGCTGTTGTGGTTATGATTGACTTTTTTCAGGCACAGTTCTAATATTGCTATTATTAGGTCAAAAGCTTCATTCCTCACTACTTTTAATGTATATTTTTGGTTTTTTTTGTGGACACACCTATTAGTATAAATACGTAATGCCTAATGTTCTGTGCCTGACTTTGCTCAGATGTTCAACGGATTAGCGGTTTTGTAAGTCGGCACCTGTGACGGTAACTATAAAGGGTTTTTTTTCTTATATATCAGAGATGTACTGTACCGTTGAGTGGAAAATTTCTTCACTCAACTTCTAACCAAAATTAACGCATTGTTACAGTAGGTTTAATAGCGCGATAGGCAGTGGTTTGCATTAAGTCTATTCTGAAAATTTGAACCTGGTCGACAATCAACTCGTTCGTTGGATGACTCGTTCATCTGCGTAGACGGGCCATGTTTCGGAAATATAGCTTATATCATTGCGATCTCCAGTAAAAAAAATTACTCGTATTTAATCATACAGCAATCCAAGTAGGGGAGAGCGGGGACATAGCTATAGCGGCACAGTGGTCCTATTTTAAAATAAAATCAGTTACCAGCATCAGGGTACCATTTACCGCATAACGTGCTTAACGTTGAGAGTTAAGATCAACATGTGGATCCATAGTAGTGGCCATCTGATGCATTTAGTTCTACATCAACAGTGCAACCTGTATGTTGACAGTACATTGTAAATTATTTAGTGGTAATTTATGCACTCAGAATATCCATAGCCGCAGTCCATAGTACATCCATGGGATGATAATATGGATATCCGCCATGGACCCATATTAGGACACGAAACGGATCACTTATGGACACCCAGAATATGCATAGATACATTCCATAGTACATCCAGGGATGAATGTGTGCTATTTGGGAACCTGCAGTGACAAAATTGCAGAAATGTATAGTTTATTTAAAAAAAAAATTAAATATGAAAAAGGGGACCGCGCTATGCCCCGCTCTCCGCTATCTTATATCCATTCATTATCGTCAGGCCATTATGTCGTATGCAAATGTCGTCGGCTTTCTTTATATTTCTGATAATTTTGTCCAGTTTACCAACTTTTAGACAATCCGAAGGATAAAATTATTCCAAATGAAAGGTCTGAGATTTACGAAATTAGTTGTAATGATTGTGATGACTGCGAAAATATGTTGGACAAACGAGACGATCAATTAACACCAGATTTAAAGAGCATATGGCTCATCTGAAATATGGAAGAACAGATAAGTCTAGTGTTGCACAACATGCTTTTGACAACAATCATAGAATAGATATTAGTAATTTAAGATTAGTTAGAAATGTGAATGTGAGTTTGGGCTGAAGATTTGGTAAAATATAAAGTAAACACTCAACTAAAATACGCAGCTTGGTTTATTGAAGGCTGGTTCATACAAGAGGTTACATTCAACTAACTAGCTTTTTATTTTACATATATCGCTTAGGTTTTATATTCCATGCGTCATTCTAGTCAGTAGTTTTCTGTTTACAATATCTTATTACATACAATAAAGGTACTGTGTGATGATTAATTTTTGTACATTATTCCAACAATAATAGACAGTTGGATGCATTTGAGAGCATAAAAATTGTAAAATGTAAAAGTAGTATGAATAGCGACAAGGGACCTATACCGTATAGCCCGCTTTACGCGTTGCTTAGCAACCGATCATTGAAGCGTGATTAGTCACGCGTAAATTTCACGGTGATATCATACCGTATAGCCCGCTTTACGCGTTGATTAGCAACCGATCATTGAAGCGTGATTAGGCACGCGTAAATTTCAAGTGAAAGTGTTTTGGTGTTCGTGGAAACAACTCCGAGTGTTATAGTCACATCAAAGGTTCCAGCCCTATCCAGCAGTTTATCGAGAGAAAATTACTGAACTCTGATCAACTTACCTCTTTTTGACAACAGCTACAACTACCGTGTGCTGACTGCCTTTTGTATTCCTTATGGACCTGCAACAAAATTGAAATTTTGAAAAACTATGTCATAATTTCACTGTTTCTTACAAAATTAATAGTCGTATGTCACATCGAGACAGAAAAATACTGATATTGCGTATTAGATCAGTTCTTTTAGTAGGGGTGTCAGAGGTTTCGATGGACCCTGCTGAAATAAAGCTTGAACGTATATAGTAAGCTAAAAAAAATAATTTAAACATAAATAATTCAAATATAATTTGTTGAAAAATTACTCAGAGTATAATTTTTCAGTTAACACAATCCCACATTATAAGCTGGACTTGTAAGAGTAGAACTGCATAGTGCATACTGCAAATCAGGAAGAGATAAAACCGGCTTTATAAATAATCTTTCATGCCTTTGTAATTCACTTTTCGCTCGAACCTGTTATTGTCAGTTTGTCAGTGTGTCTGGAAATAAAAATATTGTCTTTTTAAAAATTTATCTCGCTCGACCCGTATGGAAACTAGCAGAACACAATTTCGTGCTGTAAACTCCCAGATTGAACTCGAATGTATGCCTTTTAGTTAAACCTTTTAGCAAATAAAATATTTACATAAACTTATTCAGTCCTTAAACGGCAATTTATGTCGGACAATCAATCCAATGGCACAGGCAGGGGGATAGTGGGCCATCCGCCCCTCAAAGCAACCAATAAAAAGTCATATATGTATTATTATTTTTCGTTGTTTATACGCTTTCCGCCCTTTAATACACCTTGATAAAAACACACTTTTAAATTTTTGTTTTTATGGAATATTATGATGCTACTGTATCGAAGAGAAAATTTGACTGGAAGCAAATATCGAGACTCATGTTTCCCGACAAAAAGGATGTTAGCGCTAACAATTGCAACGCACGCTGGTGTCGGTAAGGTGTAGTGGTGTAGTAGGTATAATAAATAATCCCACTTAGTAGTTCCGTTTGGGGGGTATGGGGAATAATCGATACAGCAACAAGTGAGAAATCCACCCTGACTCTAGCCATCCGGAATTTCCGTGAATTCAAGACGCGCATTTGCTAATGCCGGCGAGAGAAAGAGCCGAGTTATCTTTTATATACAGGCCACAGTCTGGCTTGGGATTATCTCGCCAGCTATCAGCCAGCAGATATTTAAATGAGGGTTCCACGCTCAAATGACTACATGCGACAATGGCGCTGTATATATTAATCGGAAGCGCCTGTTTCAGATATCAAAAAAATGGGGGAGCTCCAGTAAATATCATGAAAAGTAAAAGCTTTCCTTTGCAAATAAATAAAAATCAGTTTACGTTGTCAAATAATAGGCCAGTCAAATTAAAAAAATCGGTGGAAGAAATTTTTTTTTTATTCTTCCTTTGCACTTGGGCAGACGTATATCAAAAGTCCCCAAGGGTGGGGGTGAGCTCGAGGAAGAGGGGGGTTTAAAGGTACCATAGTTCATTTTTTTTGCTTATATCTTGGACACGATTACTCCTATCGTTTTTTGCCCTCTTACAAAATGAAAGCAGATAAGATTTCATATAAAAATGTTCCTTTGCATTTTTCGTAGGACTAACCGAAAGCGAGTTGTTTATTAGGTGCACCACAGTCTTTGGTGCAACCGCCGAATATTGTTGAAAGGATTGCAGCTGGGGCAGGTTGATCTAAGGTTGTCAAGGGATGAAGATCTCCATCTGCTCCTTTTATCCAACCCCAATCAGTAGGTTTGAGTCTGTTGCCCAGCCATTCTTGAACTTGCAAATAGACTCTGTACTCTGTATGAGTGTTGCAGTGCAGAACCCTTAGTTGGAGGTAGGGAGGAGAGGGGTGGCTTCTTCACCCTTGTGGAGGATTTTAGGAATGCTGCGCAGCGCTGTTTGTTCATATCTGTTATTCTAGCGTTGTACATTGCTAGAAAGATCTGCTCACGGCATTTGCAACTTCCTTAGGTGTTGAAGTCTTTGTGTAAAATACGTTGGAGAGTAAATGCAGGGCGCTGTTCCTTATGAATAATTTAGCAAATGTTGACTTGCCTTTTCGGAAAATCGCACAGGTGGTATCGCAGCCACTAAACGCGTGAATGACAAAATGCTCTTGGAAATATCAAGTGCTTGCAATTCCTTGGGAGAATAAGTTTTGCTTTCCTCCTTTCCCCTACCAGGTTTGAAAAAAAATATCTCTCGTTTCCTTGGAGCTAACGCGATCAGCAGAACTAGCAGATTCACATCCTCGCCGACGACAATCGTAGAACAACCACATTCCGCTTTTTCCAAGGCGCATCGTACGATAGTTGCATCTGCATCAGAATCGGCCTGTCTATAGGCGACGTTACACGGCGTGGGGAGTGCCACGCCTGGAATGAAAACTGTCGCGCCACACGCCGTATAATTGTGCTGGCGTGGCGTGGCGTGGCGTGGCGTGGCATGGCAGTTTAATTTTTTATAAGAAAGTAAAAACCGATGGGAGTGACCGTTTCCGCGATATAAGCAAAAAACTGAACAATTTTAACTTTACCCCCCCCTTTCTCGAGCTCACCCCCCACCTTCGGGGACTTTTGATATATGTCTACCTAAGTGTAAACGAAGCGTTTAAAAATAGTTCCAACTCTCTAGGAATTTTTTCCACCGATCGCCCTATTTTTGTTTCATTTGACTAGGCTATAAATAAAAGTAGGTACCGTATTTTTTAATAGAGTTTTAAAAAAACATTCCACGCTTCATTTTATCGTGACACTATGCGAGATGGCCATTTGACAAATTAATATTCAAATAAAATTACTGGCAGAACCAATAATTGCACTACCAATCGTAACCTCTAACAACAAATTACGAAATTAAAATCCACAAACAAAATCAATACAAATCATTTCTCCGTTAACAACATTGTAACTAAAAATAGAATAGAATAGATCAACGATGAACTACGTCTTATCTTTTATACGTACGACGCACGAAGCATAGAAATAAATAGGAAATAGAATGTGTTATCAATCGTATGTACGAGAAAACCGTCAACACGGCCACATAACACAATCAAATTACATCAGCTTTCAAGTCACTAACATATCGGCGGGTCACACACGGCCTCGAGGATTGAGCTTTTATCAATTCAGTCGATCATTTTAAAGAATCGGAAACAAAAAGAATAGATCCGTAAAAAACCCAGCGAAAACCAATCGATTAAACACCGGCAACGTTAACCAAACATACACATAGGCTTACCTATGATCTAGGTTTACGATCTACGCCAGGTAACCAGGCAACCTTTGCTCAGCTGAGGGCGAGAAGCAAAAAAGCTGTAGGCAAGAAATAAGTAGGTAGTAGTGAATAAAAAAAGCTACAGAAATTCACACATTTTTTTATAATTATAATAGCATAATAAAAGATATAAAAAGCACATAATAAAAAAAGATACTTGAAAGAATAAAAAAAATGAGATACTTGAGTTTGAGAACTTTGAGTTTGCTGAGAAACTAGATGATCAATATTGGGGTCAATATCAGTAGCCTATGCGCAAAGTATTTTCTAAATTAACATCTGTAAGCCGAGTACGATGCTTATTTTTCTTAATTTTCATGATTGAATAAAGCTGCTCACATTTCTACGTGTTTCCTAATGTGCAAATTATTTTTCATGCGAAAACTCTCAGGTGTGGATACTTATCTTCGGCAAGGTATGTTCTGTAAAATTCGCTTAGTTCCACCTCATCAAAATTAGACTTACAAGGGTTTGCAAAAATATCGAAACTGCTGTCCATATTCTTAAAATCGGAAAATCAGTGAATAGATCTGTCCACAAAATTTTGCTTTCAACTGAAAGTGATAGATCTATGGATATTATAAACCCCTATAAAGTAAAAAAAAAAATAGTTATTTACTTTCTGCGTAATTCGTAATAGCAATTACCCCAACGCAGCGAGGCTAGGAAAATGCTCCCGTGAGCGAGACTAGGTTGATGACATCACATGCCAGCTGTATGCGTCAGACTGGATGTTATAGTAAGGTTAGTTCCGTGTCTTATCTATGGGCTAGTGACTATTATGAGCTAGGACGGACCGGTTATTTGTGCCGATAGTTATTATACCGACTAGCTTTCACACCACTGGATTGGGGCTGGTTGAGGTCGGTATTTGACGCGAGAAAATCGGATACCATAATCACGCCTACGTTCGGCAAATTATGTGAATCTCCTTTCTGGAAACCCTCCTCCATATTTGATAACAAGCAATAAACAAACTATACATTTGACGTTCTAAATAATAAAGGCACTATTAGATAATACTGTGAATAATATACAGACTTCGTTCTAACGAGAACGTCACGGAATAAACCTAACTCTGTACAATACGGAGTACGGTTGATCTATCGCGCCTGCAGACCTAGCAAGCATGTGACGTCGAACCACTGGCAACGCGTTTATCCGATTCAAATAAAGCAAGCACTTTCTACCGAGGATGTTGTGGTTCTGATTGACTTTTTTTCAGGCACAGTTCTAATATTGCTATTATTAGGTCAAAAGCTTCATTCCTCACTACTTTTAATGTATATTATTTTTTTTGTGGACACACTATTGCTCTGACAGTAGTTCCAGTTCATCAGCATATAGGGATAGTATCTAATGAATTTTGTTTTGAAAAGCTTTAAGATGAGTGAAAAGCTGATTCACCAATTATTGCCCATGTTTCTTTCTGAAGCCTCAAGTTCAGGTCGTTTCAGACTCCTGTGGAATAATCTACCAGGAATACAAAGTTGGATCACTTTGCGGCAATGTTTTCTCTTTCATTTCCATAAAATACTTCCAATACTTTCCAGATACTTCTTTTCTAAGGTCATAAAACCTTTTTAGCATTTTACCTTTGCTTAGTCACCTTACTTCGCAATAATATATCACATCATCGTGTTCTGTAGAGAGTTCATCCAAAAATGCTTTAAACCGGCGATGGTTAAGATCTGAAATTAATGGTATTTACTACCACATCCATAACATTCTTCAGTCGAATGGACTTAGAGCGCAAGTTTTGTTGGTGAATAATGCAATGCAGAATTATTAAGTCGCATTCTTGCAAACTTGCAAACTATATTGCTCAAAAGTACTTTGCACCTCTGTAAAAATATATTTTCCAGTAGTGGTGGTCCCTTGTAGCGGCCGTAAAGCCTTTCTTTCACTACAAATTCTTCATCCTCTTCATTCCTCGGTCACTGCAAATTCTTCATCAACACTTCGTATAAAAATAGCTAACTGGGCTGTGTCAGATAAATCTGTACTCTCATCCAAAGCAATCGAAAATGCCAATTGAATGAAAATCAGCCAATCTATCGGTCAATGTTTTTTTGATATCACTAGCCATCACATCTATACGCCGAACGACAGTACTTTCACAAACCCTTCCTTCTTTTCTGGGCACAGAAGTTCTACAACATCTACTAGGCACTCTTTAACAAACTGTCCTTCAGAAAATGACCTCGATGTTTTCGCTATTTAGGAACTAATTTTAAAACTAGCTTTAACGCTGTCTAGATTTGATTTTTGTGAATGAAACATTTGTTGCTGTTTACTTAAATCGGCAAAGAGTTTTTTAATTTCAGCGAAATGCTTGCTGGAGTAATGCCGCTTATTCATATTGTATTCTGTGTCCACTTTCCGCTTTCTTAAACCAGACACGTTGATAGAATTTGCTTGAATATTTTCCGCGTCGTACTACTGCCTGTACGCGAGTATGCGATGCGAACTTTATCAGTTGTTAAGAAGTAATGAGATGACACGCGCGTATCCTCATATATGTCAGCTCATATACATTTATATGTAATCCATTCCATTTTCTCCCAGAATTACTGTATTTAGAAGTGTTCACTTCTCAATGACAAGCTCATTACGCCCTCAACGTGTAATATTGCACATAACATTATATTATGGCGAGTTTCACTTTAAGGAGTTTGTTCTAGCCTATGCAGGAGAGAGCTTTTGTGTCACAATGTGTCAATGCAAAACAAAAGTGTCAGTGGGGAGTGGAGTATATATAATGTCGACGCGCGGAAGAGTCACGTCGCAGATAAGTTTCCGCTGCTCGAAAACAAATGTTTATCCAACATTAAAAAGGCTGCTGTGACGGCCTGGCGGCTGTTGTGGATCGATAGGTGTAATGGATAAATATATAACTATTTGTACACCGTCGGGCATTGTCATCAACAGGTGCAGTTCCCATGAGACTTGCCCCGCACCAGTCTTTTTGTCCTACATTTCGACGTTTATGTAAATGGTGGGCGGTTAGAAAGGTGTATTATACAAGGTGGGCGATAAAGAAATTAGTTTGACATGGCTATCTACAACTTTTTCTCGATTAACCGAATTTTACAAATTACCAAAAGTCCAGATTTACTAGAAGTATTCCCAAATTTTTTCCCGTTTTTTCCACAAGGAATCGCTACTTCAAAATGCTTAGAGGTTTCGCAAAATTAGCGATATCATTGCTTTTGTAAAGCTGAAGAGTTGACTTAAGCATTGAATATTTGGTCCATAATGATGAAGCATGAAATTTCTTGTGTAATTCACGAAAGTAAGCGAGCAAAACACTTTCTTTTATACCTGTAACATGCTTAACTTTCATCCATTCTTCAAACCCTTTATCGTAAGAGCCAGGAGATTTTTCCGGCAAATTTGTGGCCGCCTCCGCATCAACAATATTTCTTGAGGAAGTTCTTCCTGATCCATTTTTGTTTAAAAACTGGTGTCTTGTATCGAAAATGCACTATTTATCGCCAGCAAATTAGTATATAAATAAAGCACTCTGAACAATAATGTTGTTTATTTTAAAAAAAATCACATCCGTGTTCCATAGTAACAGTAACTATTATCGGCAACCGTTAACAGCATTACCATATGGATATTTACAAATTGTTAACATGGATAATAATCCTTAAAGATTTTCAATTGAAACTTCGACTTCAGGAATTTATTTTTGTAATGCGTCAGGGTTTGCATTCACGTATAATACCTTCGAGTATATACCGGGTGACACAGGAGACATGTAACGCTCTGTAACTTTACTATTTAAAAAGTTAAAATTTTCAACTTTGGGAGAGTTGTATATTACATAATTGTCCTTTTTTTGAGCATATCAAACATTTCCCTAAACTTCCGGTTTAAGCGGAAGTGACGCAAACTTTGTTATTTTAAATGGTACCCTGTATATCTTTTTTAACCAACTGATTCGTCTTTAAATTCTCTTTTCAACCATGTATCGCACCATGGCATTTGTTTTTAAACTGACAGTTAATAGTCATTTTAGTGTATTAAGCATAGGTGGCCATGATATGAACCTTGGCAGATATAGATGCTTAGTGTGCCGTGATATCGAAAGACTTCTGGTACGCAACTTTGTGTCTCATATTTTTTTGGGCATAATCAGTAGCTGAACAGATTAACTAGATCTTTCTTATTTAAAAGAAAAAATCTCTAAACAACCAACGATATTATAAAAACTAAGATAGGAACTCCATTTTTTTATTTGCCTACTTAAGAAATACTTATTTATCTTTTATTTTCGGCCATTACAATTGCTGTACCTATCCCATTTTGCTTTCTTCATTAAAATTAGTATCGATAATTATTGCATAGTAATGAACATTGTTACTACCTACTGTAACAAAAATATTTAGTTAGGTAGGCGGTGGAAACACAGAGTGTTGAAGAAACAAGTTACAGAGCGTTACATGTCTCCTGTGTCACCCGGTATAACAAAAAAATAATTAGATTTGTTTAATATTTGCTGTTATTTTTCTATTTACTTTGTCATAACAAAATGTGATGTTATATCTCAATTATTTAAATTAAAAATGTTTACGGTTGGCGGCAAAATTTGATATGCACCATGTCGATACAGTGTCTTTATCAAACTCGCTTATAAATAACTATTATTTATCATGATAAAGGAATTTATTAAGCATTTAAAGTACTAAAAGTAAAATTTATAAATTTTACTTTTAGTACTTTAACGTGAGTCAACGTGAGTCATTATTTCGTCTCTGAGTATTTATAGTTCTCTCTTCTTAGTTCTCTTATTCTTCTTGGTACATTTTTAGCTGCATATAAATCTGCGAGTGCAGAACTACTATTATTTTTATATTAACATCGGCGAATCCGCCAAAATTTAGAAAATAAGCATCTGTAACACAATATTTCTCTTGTTGGCGTATAATGCATTCATACAGGGTGTTCCTCTTCAACATACCCCGATACGTATCTCAGGAATTAAATCTACCATGGCACCACCCCCATTGTTTTAACCCTTTTGCATTCATCGTAAATATTAAGGGTAGGTTTGATAAGAAAACCCTATCTTGATTCTCAATTGTTTTTGTTTTTTAAATATCGTTATTTTAAATGGTAAACATATCTTTTCGGATGATTAACATTTATCGCCCAGATCTTAACAAAATTTAATTTTAAAGAAATATTATTTTACATATGTTTTTGTCCACGACCTACACTTAATTTATATTTGATCATACAATAATATAGGTACTTGAAATGTGTTGTATGAACTTATACTTAGAAAACTTCATCGACAATAATTGGATATCAAAGTGATATTTTATAAATTTACTACCGTAAGAAATTGCTTTTAATAGTGTTTATAGCAACAGTGATTATATTTTGTTCGAAGGGATGGGAAACTTCCCTCTTCACAAAACAAAATGTCACTTTTAGTACATATCATAATTTTCAATATCACACAATTTAAATGTTTATTTAAATATTTATTATTACTGTATTTGTATTACTATTCATTTTATTATTATTATTTATATAAGTAGTTAAAATTTCTTAATTTCAAAAAACCGTCGCTCATATAATGTCTAGAATATTGCATCATTCCGGCGCTCGGCGTTGAAAAACTGCGGCCTGCATTAGCACAGTTATACATTCCTGTCGAACGTTCCCGTTAATATCAGATTCCATAAGAGCAATTGAGGCGCCGCTTATGTGCGACGTGCGGCTTCGACCTTAGACTCGCCGATCCCAGTAATAGTGATGCTTAATAATGAATTTCATAAGTAATATCATTCAAATAAATTTTGATAGGCCGCCATTAGCCGATAAACTTAAAATTAAAGAACCGGGGAGGCCTTTGCCTGTTATAAAGTTGTCACAAACTTGTCAACGGAAGGCCGAAAACCGGTCTACGCGTCGGTTTTCAAAAGACATTTATAAAAAAACAATTGGATATGTGGGTGTGAAATAACAAATTTGTTGCATCATTTTCCGTGTTTGGTTTTTAAAAAAGTCGCCTCTACAATGGACCCCAACTGGGCAAGAAGAGGAGTTAATGATTTACACCATGAGAAATTTGTAAACAAATTGAAAAGGCAGACTATTTATCAATACAATGCGATGAAACCACTGATATCTCAAATTATTGTCAAATGGTTTTAATATTAAGATATGTCTATGAAAGTTCCATCAGAGAATAATTTTGGGGTGTTATTAGGGTGAAAGATAAAACAACCGATGGGTTAAAAACATGCATTGAAAATGAAATTGATGCCCTCGTTTTAAAAAACCCCTAAAAATTAATAGCTCAAACGTATGATGCCCGTGCAAATAGCACAAAATTACCAGACCTAAATTTTCCAGTTCATCACCTCTCAATAAATAAAGATTTTAAAAAGCACAAATTAAATATATATTAGGGGTAATGACAGAGATTCATTACGTTTAGTTGATAAAATATTTATCAGAAAACGTAGATTTAAGGAGAGCCTTCGAAATTCTTTCTACTTGAAAAAGAAAATTGAAAATTCGCTACACTAATTCTATGTTGACTCGTGGTTTGATAAATTTTATGGATATTAGTCGGGATATTGGTTCATCCATGAGAAATAAATAAATCAACAATTAAAATTTTTTTATAATTGTTTATAAATTAAATCGAGACGACTTTCATACCATCCCCCTTGTACATCAGGTACCTCGGAGACCGTTGCTGTCGGGATATTTGTATTCAGCGACCCCAAAAACCTCCTAGCAGCAAAACTGGACTCATCTCCATCAATATTTACCGAGTTGTAATTTTTTTATATATTGCATATTTTTAGGTATACGTAATTGATCAATTTAGTTTAAAAAGTTTATAGACGCTCTCACTAATCGATCGCGAAGAGTTCCTTCCATCTTACTGTTCAAAAAATCGAGTTCATTGCTTTATATCCTCGACTATAAAAATATAAATCTGAAAAATTTAACATTTATGGCGAAGGCGCAGGGAAAACAGTATTTTTTTATGCCCGTCCGGTTCGGCATGGGATTTTATTTTTTGTGGGATTCATATGGCGCTTATATAATGAAAATAAGGTGTGCTAATTTCAAGAAAAACTCTGCAGTGAAGAAAAAATCGCTAAAAGCTTGTTTTGGGATAGTTTCCTATATAACATTAGAAATATGCATCTTAGGATAAACACAATAATTATGAATTTGTTCGCTGTAAAATTATGCGACTAACAGAGTATAGCTTGTGAGTTAAACTGCAAATACTGAGATAAAACGAAAATGTTGCAGTTTTTCACATATTACCCAGCCAGCACATTTTTTTTGCTTGAAAGACGTAGTTTCACTGTTCCTTAAAGGGATCAAATAACACCAATTTTTTTTTATTTGTGTTATCACTGGCCTATAGACCATCTCTGCCAGGTTTCAATTTTATAATGACATTAAAACGCTGCGTCAGCAGATAAAATACTGACATTTTCCGTCATTTCCTTGATATATGAATATTATATGTGTGAGAAATTGACATGAGAAAATTTATAAAAATAAAACAGTTAATGACTAGTTCGTACGTATGTTCGATTCATTTTTAACCAATTTGCAAATAAGAATAGCAAGTAGAATTATGACACTAAGGTAATATAATATAAAAAATATAAAATAATTTTAACGTGACTAATCGATTGTCTAAACTTGTAAATTATTTCATTATTTAGAGTATGAAATATGCTCTCTGAAATGTATAGATATCTCAAATGATACTACAATCATTGATGGCAACCACTGATTTGGTTCAATCCACGCAGATTAGGAGGCTACTAAAAAGTTAATTTTAATATATCCGATTAAGAAATTGTTAGAAAATGTCAATCCGAAAATTATGTCAAGGGGATTTTGTGTACCTACACTTGAAACTAGCGATAACAAAATAATGATTCCCTTATCACCTGCTGATTCGTAATTGTACTGAAATACTCGCGGACATTGATACACTTAATTGGACAAAAAATATTTTTATATTTATGACATGTTTCTGTTTATTGGTTATTTTCTGGTTATTGATTGGATTCATCGAATTGGTGTTCGAATTTTAGAATAAAGAGCAATACATCGGTATTTTACGCAAAATACGGTGGTTGTCTTGTTCTTGCGTATGGTATGTATATGCTCATGTATGTATGAAGGTGGTATGTATGTAGGAAAGTTGACCAACTGTTATGTTTGGCGCTATATATACTTATTGCCATGAGCTCCTACTAAATAAGATTTGTGTGGATGTTCACTAGCTCACCAAAGCGTTCTAAAACAAAAATATGTTTGGGTAATGCAAAGTACCTACACATATAGGACAGCGAAATTGGGAAGTAAAGTCGCTTAGTTTTGGAGAAAAAAAATCTGGCGTAGACCCAAGAGGTCAGGACTTTTTTCATTTCTAAAAACTAGAGAAAAATATGTTTTTGTGAAACGTGTTTTTTAACGTCTTCACTGTCATATTTCTAAACATAATTGTACTATCGAGCTGATTTTTTTTAAATTAAAGTAGACACAATAGCGCTTTTAAATATGTACAACTCGATTATACCATACGTTTTTTAATGTGTTTAAAAAATAACAAACTTAGTCTTGTTATTTTCGTTAATGTATTTTTAGCAATCGAGAAACATTTTTATTTATGGAAATTTGTCTATACATGCTGCGAAGCAAATGAAGCCAATTAATGAAAAACGTTTTTAAAATCATAATTTTTCATGTGCGAATGATATATATAATTTATTAATTTATTTAAACGCATACAAATTAAGGATCTTTTTAAAACCTATAACTCTTACCAACAATACTAATACGACTTTTCTCTGAAACTTAATGTTCTACAGATGAAAAGCGAATTTTACCATTTTACGACTTGGGTTGTTGTTTATAAAAAAGTTGGCTGTACACTACTGTACAGTGTACATCTATATGTATCAATAATTTATTACCCCCCCCCCCCCAGTAATAAGATACCTGTAATAAATTAAATCAACTTTTGTTTACTGGTGTACAGGCAAATATATTAGTTTCTGAAAGTATTTTTCTCGACAGATCACCTTGAATGATAACATTAAACTGGTTATAAAGACAAAAATAGAGGCAATAAAGCTACAGTGTTCTTTAATGTGCATAAATTTCGTAACGAAACGTCTCTGTAACTCGATACGCGCTAAGTCTATCGGCTTTAGAAGTTGCGCCTTGATGCATCATTAAAACGATGGAATTATAAATTTCGTGTCCTTCCACTTAGCTCGGCATCCTGGATTGTGGACAAAGCCCTCGAGGGGCAATCTATAGAGACCGCCGCAAAATTTCCTCGGAATCAGAGAAGCCTTCTGGTGGAAAATTGATTTGTGTCGTATAATGTAATTTATTTGGTGCTAGCGCAAAGGAAATTAATCCGAAATTACATTAGGAGTGTGTACAAGGCATCCAATAATCACCGCGAGATATAAAGACGTCTATCAGGATTTCTAAGCAATAGTCTTGATTCAGTCTTTGGTGATTGAAGCGGTTTATTTTTTTTATATTTCTTCCATCTCTAATATTTTTTGTGTTGTTGGAAATTATGCTTTTTGTTAGTAGGTAGTAGACATTGAGAATTTTCAACATCGAAAGCTTTTCGCTTACCGAGAGAAATTTTTCTAGTATTTTCTGGGGTCTTATCAGAAATTACAAGCAAACTAAAAAGGCTCAACGGATATGAGATATAAAAATATACTTGAATGACCGATAGATTGTACATGTGACATGGATAAGAAGAGACAAACCAAACCGGAGAGCGTCCAGTCCCTCGTACGTTTCTCCTAGAGAAAAAATAACGAGGGCAGGCAAGGCGCCTTATAAATGTTGGATAACTAGAATTCCTCCGAGACTTCACAAAATCGAGCACTCCAACTTCGTTCTGTAATAAACTCACTCATAACTTGAGGACACTTTGAGAGGAGAAAATTGGGTCCGTGCGTGATTCAACTAGGCCGCAAATAACGTACGGCTACGAGGTGAAGAATATAATAAATATTACCTAACGGTCACATATTAACAGAAATATGCAATGCATGTTCACGTATAAGTTGTGAGCACACTGAGGATGGCATGTGCATATCAGTTTTTGATTTCCCTTTTCATATTGTTATCGAAATCGTACACACACGAAAGTTCTTTGTGAGGGACAGGAGGGTTGCAGTGAGGGATATGATTCGGTGAATTTCGGACAAGAAAATCGTGATTAAATTATGACTTTTTAAACAGAATGGCACCATAGAAGAAAAGAATTATAACCAAATAATATTTTCAGGGTCGGTTGTTTATTGGGGCAGCATTAAATTATATAATAAACGGTTCCTCTTATTATTGTGATTACCTTAAAACATAAACTTTAAAAAGTGCATGCCTCTTTATTCAAATATTATATTTTTCTTGCATAAAATTTGTCGTAATAAACAAACGTGCATGATATAGGTACATCGTTATTAATACGTCAATACTGAAAAATAATATTACATTCTTACACATAAAGGTGGAGAATTCTGACATATCCTTTCTCAGGTAAACTAGCAATAATATCCCCTGAAATTTCATTCGTATCTCTGCAGGTAAGGAATGGGAACTCAGCTGATCATATTGCCGCAGTAAAAGCTGGGGTCATGAATTTTCAATATTCTGCACGACAAATAAACGCAGTAAATGCTTTACCTTTACAGTTCAAGATATATATTCAGTACATTAGATAGGAGGGCGAGGGAAAGGGGAGGAAATACTGTATTGGCGACGGTATTGAAAGTTTGTACGAGTTCTAAATTTAAACTACCAGTAACCCATACATACGGGAAGTTATTATTACGGGCAGTTTAAAAAAATGGCTTTCCAAATTTATATCTTAGGCGGAACATGTTACGTATTTAAAAACAATATTATATTGAGAGATAATAGTATATTATATGCGCGTTGGCGATGTTTACCTTTTGTTTTGTGTCGACATTGACTGGCGTATTGTGCTAACAAACTCTTCAGGTAATTTTGAGATTTGATATATCTGGGGCATGTCGTCGCGACGAATTAGCGAATATGACAATTGATGATATCGAAGACCTTGCTGCTAATAAAAATTCCTAACACTGAAACTGATAAGAAGAGAACTTGCACCGTCTGGGGGATGAATATTTAAGTACATATAGAAAGTGCGTTAATTTCCGTCCCTCCGATTTTATGGAACGACGTTTTTTTAAATATCAAAATGGGAAATGTTATTATAAAGCTGTTATGAGTATCCATAAAATTCGCAGTGCAACAAAGGATCCTGCATTATATTTGCCACTTCCAAATTGGGAAGAGCATAAGGGCATGACTTGAGAAAAACATCTGTGAAGAGTTGGACCATTCTTTAAGACCCCAATCAGCGTGCTCCCTAGCAAATTGTAATCGAGCAACCCGGTGTGCCCTAGTCAGACGTGGGCCTGTTGCTGGAACCATTGGTCGTATATTCTGTTCACTAGGCGATTTCTAACAGTTTGTAAAGAAACATTTACATTTCCAGCTACTACGAATTCCATTCGAATTCGAATTAATTTGGAATTTTTTTGATAAAATAATAATACACTTTTTAACTTTGATAAGTAATAATTAGACAATTGTGAATGTCATAATGACACATCAAATGAACCTCAAATTTCAAAGTCAGTTTTACAAAGATCAAATATAACGAAATCTGCTATAAGTCGTGCACTTTCAAATGGCCGCCAGAGTACCTTTGACTTCGCCCATCTTCAACCAAGGAAATTGCTCTTATAGCCTCTTCATCAGTTAAATGACGTGTTGACCATTCATTTGGTGAAGTAATTTGCACAAAAAAATCAGTAAAAGCGTGGAAATCGATCTCAACATAATTGCACAGAAACAAACTGACAGTTTGCAAAACTGACGACACTATCTTATTTTTTGTGCAATGCCTGCTACTCACTTTTTTCAATATTAAGTTTATATTGAATTAACAGAAACATGCTGTGCTAAAAAACTACGTATCTCCTTTAATAACAGAGATAATAAAGTGAACCAAAAAAGATAATGTTACTGAAAGATGAGGCTTTAGTCAGCTATGAATTGTAATTTGCAGTTGTGACAGATGAACTCCACAGGGCGTTACGATTTGTCGGGACAAAACGCAAGATCATTGTAACACCCGGTATTTGATAAAAAACCTTTCTTTTAAAGAAATCAGTAGAAATTGATTATGGAACAGTCAACCTATCAACTATTTTGAACAGTCAACTATTTTGAATAGTTAACCTACCGAAAAAGTTATCGGTTCACATTTAGTTAAACTAAATTTTATTGGCAACGATCTTCCGTTTTAAAGAAAATGTGATTAATTAAAGTAAAAGTTCTCCTTGCCAAGAGGGCATATTACTTTATCGGTCCTGCAAAACCAAAATACATCGTTGCAGAAAAAAAGTTATTTATGATTAAAAATAAAAATGTATTCCCCAAACCACTTCTTAAACCAATATAAAAAATTCGTCCATCGAAAAATGCAATACTTTTGTTACATCAAGAGTCAATATAAAGCACCCCTCTAGATTGCCCTACTTTTTTCATCCCCCTAGTTTTCAAATCCCCGGTAATAGATTCTTAAGGTGGTATTTATATCTTATTTTATAGCGCCTTTAGCTAAAAGCACTTTCATACACCTAAAGCTGTGAGGGTTTTGTTATTTCAATCTGTCAAACATAAACATTTAAGACCTATAAAGTATTTTTTAGATAAATGTGATTATAAATGAACATAGGGCTAGTATCTTCTTTCATTTAAATATTCCTAATAAACCATTAGGTGGGTAGGTAGTACGATTTAGGTATACACAATATTTTATTCTAAAATAATGTGAAGAATATACAGTGCGTTAGAAAAGTAACGGATAAATTGAATATTTCTTAAGACTAAAATCTAAAATCATAAATTTTAGACACGTCGTAGTATTTTTCATTCCGCTTATTTTGATGTCATATACAATAAGATGGCGTTCTAGCAACAACACCACACCTCTAATACAAGGACAAAGTGCTGCCTCGTGACGTCACCATCCGGAGGCCTACGAGATACTTATGTTATTACGGGCTTTATGTAGTTATTTAGGTAGGTATGTCTGAAATCGTTTTAATGTAGTTTTGGAGATCAATAAAAAGATCAAACTAAACAAAGATATTACGGCATAAATCTATCAGAGTCTATGAAAAACACAGGTAAAGAATAATTTAAATGGTTAACTGTTAACTGTTTCGAAATACAGTCAAGATTACATGTGTTTAATTGTTAGAGTCTAGATGGTTAATTGTTTTAAGAAAACTGAAAAGTAATTCGTGATTAATTTTAGACACAGGAGCAATATGAACAACTTCTTTAAAATTTGAACAAATGCTAGTAATCATAAATGTATACGCAGATGTCGCTAACGAATCGTTATTATTTATTGCAGCTCCTACAACATTACCACCTTTATAATCTAAATATGGATCAATGTGAATTTCATCCATTAGTAAACTAACATATTTGTCTTGGTCTTTTAAATATTTAAAGATTTTTTGTGCACATGTTAAAAAAGTTTTCTTCTATTGAATATGAGGATCAGTTAGAAAACCCTTACAGACTCTATAACGTTCTTGTAGTGGAATATCTATTACGTTCTTTTGATAATGTTCGCAATTTAAGTTGATCAGAAATAAATTCAATTCCTTGTGACACATTTTCGTCCTTTATTTTTACGTTTTTAAGTATATTGGACATAAAGTTCAAAACATGGTTAAGCTTTAACATGCCTGTATGTATGTCTGAAAATGTATTTCATGCAATTCTGTAAGTTTTTCGTGTTTGCTTTTTCGATACGATATTTTTTTTGACAAGTATTTGGGACAGTTCGGAAATTTACTTGGTACGCTAGTTTCTTTTAATAGGGGTAAAGCTAAAATAACTGAAACGATCTCGGCAGTTTTGGTATCCTGTTGGGAAATTTTGTAAATAAAATCTTCCTTTTCAAAGTGGCACTCACACACTCGGGAATTGTTACTCGGCACAAAATTTTCACGTGGAATTGTAGAGAGCCATTTTCTGCCGTACTCTTCGTCTCTGGGAAACACCCGAACTTTTCTACTGTTATCGTAATTTCCTGTACAACCGGGAACACAACACTTTTGGGGCATTATGATATAATACCGCAACAAATAAACCGTTAAAAAAGATCAAGAATCGATTAGGAACTAGGCAAGCGCGCGTGTAATAACAACAATACAAAACATCGTTAACAGGGTTCCCAAATTACAATTGACACGAGAATTATTAGTTGCTTGCTTCTTAACGACTTTTTGCGGCCAATTTGATTTGATAATTGACTAATGAGAAAGCTACTTTATTTTGTTTACATTCTAATTTGTTTACGTTCTAAATACAGTACAACATATAGGCAGAGAAGCGTCGCACTGGAACACATTCTGGCATCGCCGCTTCGACCGACCTAGACAAGCCTGTTGAATTAGCTCAGAGAGTATATTAGCCTCCATCTGGGTTAAGCCCCCAGAGCGTGACGTCACCATGATATTTAAAGTAAGCACTTTGTCCTTATTAGAGGGGTTATTGGCTCTAGGTGGAAAAAATATCGATGACGACATATCCGGAACACCTAGAGTGCCATCTTATTGTATATGACATCAAAATAAGCGGAATTAAAAATAGAAATCGACGTGTGCGAGGATTTTAGATAGAAACGTCAGACTTAAGAAATATTGAATTTATCCGATGAATTTGTAATGCATAATATAAGTGAAGGTTCTTAGATTATGTAACTTTAATTTAGAAAAGGACTTACCGACATAGCGTGTCGTAATCGAATCCCTTATTCGATCTGGTATCGATGATCACTAAGTCGTGTGATCTGGACTGATATTCTTCTAAAGCTGTTAGGTCTGTGTTGGATGTGGTAATTTCAAAGCCCAATTTTTCGGCGGCTCGTGAGAATGTTTCTCCTACTTGGTCTTGATACGAAAATACTGTGAGTAACTGTAACAAAAGTTTTCGATCACTAGATGCCATCACCGTCCAGCTACTACCACGTTATGCCAACTAGCTACAGTTCCCAATTCATGCAGCTGAATAAATTCGAGAATTTTTTATATTCAGTAGTCAAGCAAGACGGATGTTGGCATAAAATCAACTCTGCTATATAGAAATCACTATGGATTGTAGATTGTTTCCACGTTCATGTTTTCAGTTCTTGTGAATATATATTTTTTATATTTTATAATTTTAAGTGTGAAACAATTTCCTAGTTACCTATTTCTTTCTGGAAATGTTATTTTACTTTATCCAATCACGTTTACTTTTAATTTGACTTTTTTATAATTGCAGTTATATTTAAACCATCACATTATCATATCTTAACATTCCGAGCACATATCTACAGTCAATTTCAATTTCTGACGGCAAATATTATTTTCTTTAATGCTTTAATCTGTATATTTATGCTTTAATATATATCCTTCAATTTATAAATAGATTATTAGTTATTAATGTTCTGTAATTATTAATACGACTTGTCTATTGTATTTACAGATTTTCCTGGTGATTATTCTGGTGATGCATTCTCGTTTATTTATTTCAATATATATCGGCCAGCCATAGGTCACTTTTGAAGCCCTAGGGCAAGATGAGCTTAATTCCAAATTTTCATTAAAATCGATGGTGGTTAATAGACCACGTTAGATATCCAACTAGTTTCGTTAGTATCAGAAGAAAAATTATTGTTGAAGCGATTTATGAGTCCTTAGACTAACCCTAAAGGCATTTTTCAGAATACCCCCTTGGAAATTTGAGACGAAAAATCACATTTTCTCTGTGGCTAAATCAATTTTTATGATGAGGATATCCTATATCCTCCGAGTTTCGTTAGATGACTCTTAGAAAAAAAATTATTTCTAAAAAACATTTTAAAATAAATATCAATCGAGCTAACCTCACATGTCGCTCAAATACCAGGGGTGTGTTTTAGGGGTTGGAAGAGTTATGAGTTGGAGTTAGAGGTTGGAAAAGTTATAAGACGTTCGACCATATATTAATTTGATTTGGCCATCCTTTCGGAAAATTTGGGGTGCAATTTGGTCTGGCCTTTGCAATTGGAATTAAACGAACTCAATCAAATTGGTTTCATTTCAGTATTCGGAAGTAGACGGAGGTCTGGAATTTACATAAAATCTAAGAATATTTTACGTGATTTCGAAAATGTCAGGCTAGTCCCTGTATATTTACATTATTATCAATGTAGATACACATCCATTTGTTAGTTTTACGAGGACTGGGATTACGTGAAAATCTGAATTAAAAAACTTAAACTGAAAATACTAAAAGCTTTAATGAAAGACCAAGAACTAACTGCTTCGAAGTATTAACTTTCTGATACCTATACAATTATTAGATGCAATTAAACGAACTCTAATTGGTTTCATTTCAGCATTAGATGTTTCCCCAAAGTTGTTTAAAGGTAAATGATAAAGATACGATGAAGAACAAAGTAGAAACGGAAAAGGTCGTAAGCTCACCCACGCAAGCAAGTGCGGATGGCATACGGCTCTGGAAGTTATAGCAACATGATGATGTTAGTTACTAACTAAAAGATTCGCTAGTTGGTACGCTGCGCTGCATAAATAGCTCAAAATTGTACATAATGATAACCACATTTTTTTCGGATTCGTTTTTTTCGTTTCTTTGAATTTTCTGAGAACATTTACCATAGTAATGTATATTTTTTTACACCATCAGAAAGTAGAGATTTCAGCGAACGAAAAGCCCACGGACTTTTTTAAAAAAGCAGATATTTTGACACGAGACTTTTCGATTGAAAATTAGGGTGCTTTTTCGATATTAAGTCAAAATAAGGTGAAAAAATAAATATTTTAAATCAAAAAAAATTACAGTGTGTTTGGAACATAAGAAGATAAGTTTTCACCAAATTTCTAAAAACCAAAAACTTGGTCATTTGAATTTTTCACATAAATTTTGAGGTTATGTGGAAAAAGTGTAAATACAAAAGATGTAGACTTTTTATTACCTACAACTTTTTTCCATAGGACTTGTACTTTTGCCGGAAATCGAGATAAACCCCTTTTTACCCTTAAAAACGCACTCCCTTCCACTTCCCGGCCTCAGATCACCCGTAATTTTTTTTCCCTTATATGGGTTTCATCCTGCTATTGTTTTTTTCACTTTTTACCATTTTCAAAGGCTACCTGGGCTAACAGAATTACGGAGCGATTGATTAAGGCAACGCTGACGAAGTAAGGGAATAGTTGAAAATACTTACTTTTAAATTGTGTTTTGTGGGCGGAGATATCTGTCCAAATTTGGCCTCGTGTGGTCCCCTCTAAAACAAAAATATTACACAATCACATTATGTTCGAAAATGCCTCGTTAAGAATATGCAGGGGATACATTTATAAGTTTGGTTTAAAATAATCGAATTTATTAATTTTTGGTAAACAACGGCTATAAAAGTTATAATAAAATTTCGTAGGCGTTAACTGCCATCAAGGGAACACTTTTGCAACGAAAACGATATATCTACTTTTGCCAGTGGCGTCCATATTAGCACGTAACTGGATAATTTAAAATAAAAAAGTGATAGGTGCCACTTGTTTTCACGAAGTAAAAATCAGTTTTATATTTCTCATAAATAAAATAAATCAACTTGATGTTTTCCATATGAATAAAAAATAAAATATCCTTGTAATGTACCTGATGAATAATCAATTAACTACCAATAAAGACTATGGAACGACGATAAAATTTGTGTCATTTTGTAGATAATTTATTTCTCTACAAAAAAGTCCTTTAATCACTACCGTCTACATGTCCTGCTTTAGAACAACATTCGTATCGCCTTTTCAACAAATTCATTCGTGGCCTGGAGAAAATTTGTAGCCTAATGAATGGGGTTGGAAAACAATGAGCTTTACAGAAAAACTTTAAATTGACTGATTGACAGAAAAAGTTTAAATTGACATAAAATAGTGTAAATTTTCCCGAAAATATGTTGGCATGGCAGCTCTACGCTTTCGTTGATTAGAGGATGGTTTCTAAAGCAAGAGGATGAAGTAGCGTACGCGGATAGGTGGGAACTTTGTTGATCTGTACTTACATGTCTGTAAGGAGTTTGTACCCAAATTTTCAAAACTGGAGATAAATACTTGATAAATCATTTATCCTAAAAAATCTAATTTACTGTGACTAGTTTTCTTACGGTTTTAGCTTTCATTGCTCATTTCAATGACTTTCTTTATGGAAATATATATCAGGCGTGTAAATTAAAATCAGAACGGCCTGCAAAGAAGTACGTCCAACTTGCTGAAATGTATAATCTAATAACAGGTAGAGTGGCCTGAAAAGGCGTAATTATATTTGCATCAAGATGCCAGTAAAATGTAATTCGCTGGAGCTGTCAGAATACAGTTTTAGGGTAATATAATTTCAATTTTAAATCATTCTAAATATTAAATTCAAAGTTGAGTAGCATCGCATTTGCATAATGACTAATGAAATATTAATAAAGAAAGTGAGGTTTGTGTTTGTTGATTATCTACGTCACGTCAATTGGATACATCAGCGGTACTTTCGGCACGGTGACATCATCCATCGCCGGCTTGAAGTGTACGTGTGTACACTTCATTAAGTGTGCACAGGTTTGTTTATGTATATTTTGAAACATGCACTATAATGCGTCAATTAAGATACAAAATTTATAACCGATGGAAACTCGCAAATTTTCTCGCAAATTTTCAAACGTTTCGGTTCTTGCAATTAAAATAAGTGAACATGTGTATCAGTGAATGTGTAAAAACGTACGAAAAATTTTACACGCAGGATTGGAGGAACAAAAATAAAATTAGCAGCTCTTCAGGAAACGTCTTACTTGCATATTTTAATGAGTTATCTATGTTTATGCACACATTCAATTTCAAAATCTACGGTGTCTGTAAAACATAAATTGGACATAGTAGTCCCCCAAGACCTGGCGTCCAAAATGTGCAAGAGCTTTCTCAAAGCGAATTTTTTGAGATTAGGTTAATTTTTAGTGATGGAAAGTTACTGTAGGGTCAGCACTTCTGGTACCGGGACATCTGGCGCTGGGACGCTGGCAAAGGTGTAATTTTAGTTAACGAATATAATATAAACCAAGAATCCAACAGTCAGACAGCAAAATATAGGGACACGTGGTGTTAGCGGTACTTTAGACCTGTAATTTTTTTCTTTCTTCACCTTATGAAAGTACAAAACATTTCGCAACATATCCAAATATATTTTGAAAATGATAAAGAAAAGAAATGCATACATATTGCTCTCATTTTCGATCAGTATGTCTCTCCTTCTATCAAAGACAACGAGCATTCCCTCGGGACTCTTTCGCAAAGGATGATTACCATAACACTGGAGGACAACAGAGTCGACCAACAGACTTAAAAGAACTTCGAAATAAAACATTTTAGGCAGCTTTCGTTAATTTTTTAATAACTCATTGGGGGAAACAGGAAACAGGCACCAGAAAACAAAATTATATACATCTATTTCGATCGTTGCTATAAATTTGAGATCATCGAGGAACATTATAAGCTTTAATGATATTTGTTCAGACATGTAACAGAACATGTTCAGACACGAAGAAGACGAATAAAAAATTGTTCACCATATTTATCACAATGATTATGAAGCAAACGTATCAATTAGACGTTTACACTAATGAACTATATGGATACTGACATACTCGTCATTCCACTTGGCAACATGAGCAAATTAAAAAGCAACCTGAATATTTGGACGGAAGTTGGAGTTGGTAACAACCACAGAAACATCAATGTCACACAACTGTGAGAGAATGAGGTAATCTCTTTGTGCTGCGCATCCTGCTTTTCACGCTTTTACTGGTTGGGACTCTAATCCGGCTTTCTTTCGAAAAGGAAAAAAAGCGACTCTACAATCTACTCAAATCATCGAAAACGTTGCAGGGTGCATTCATACATTAGAGTCAAATTCACGACGATGACAATTTAATTCGAATTACCGAAGAAATTGAGAAATTTGTTTGTCAATTATATGCCTTGGAAAATGTAAATGAGGCGTGATGTAAATGAGGCTTGCGTTATACTTTTCAATAAGACTTACACATTCAAAGACACCAACGACGCTTTCAAAATTGCCACGAAAACCGTCGTAGGCTCCAATTTACCCTCATGCAAGATGGAGTTGAAAAACAAATACAAAATGCTGCGTATAATATGAGGAAAACGGTTGCCAATTGATTGATGGCCGAGCCGACATAATTTCAATTGGTACGAAGGCGATCAGCTACCTAATTTCATTTCTGACGTTTGCTGATATTGAATTTCATTTGCTGATATTGTTGATTTATCATAGACTACTTTGTTTGTTAAACCAAATAAGTATCCAGGAAAATTGTGATGTATTGAAGAAAAACATGTTCTGGTATAAAACTGTGTATCTTCTTTGATATTGCAGATATCAGAGAAATTTAAAAAACAACTTTTTAAAAAAGAAAATATGAGGCTACAGTATGATTTCATTATGCATCCGTTGTTGTTGCTAATGCTCCCTACATGGTGTCTCAAATTTAACGTAAAAAAACTATTCTCATTTTTGCACCCTGTAGAAGCATAAAACTTAGATCTGAATAAAAAATTATATCACAGCGCAATTACCAAAGAAAAAATCTACAGTTCAAAAAAAATATGGAAATCGATCCATCGGTTCGCGAGAAGATCAACTTTGAAATTGAACATAATTTTGCGGCTAAGTGTATTTATTTTAGAGGAAAATTTTTACTACTGGCCTTTGGTAGATATAGATGAATCGTTTTCTTCTTCCTTAACCTTCTCTTCCTTTTTCTAGTACTCAACCTACTATCAAACGAATCTTTATCGTCCGCCATTGATTTATTTCTTAGCACTGTTTCTTGTAAGAACGAGTCACAATCTGTGGCGATGAAGTTAGTAGTTAGTAAACATGAATGTTAAACTAAAGCCATTACCGTTATTTTCATAAGTTTCCAAATGCTCTGTCATCAACATTCCTTCATTCAAATTCAAGGAGATTCAAAGCAGCATTTCTAATACAAACAATTCATATTTTAAAATGCAGCTGTCAATAGACTGACATATTTACCTGCATATTACATTAGGCATAATATGAATGTCCTATTAAATATAAATCAAAGTGGCGGCTGCAGACAAACAGGAGTAATTGGAAATTCAAATTATGCCTCAGCGCCATGACGGATATTTGCAAACTAATCTTTTTCTCCATCGCATACTCGCGGTAAAGCTTAGTGAGTACTCACGAACGCGTTTTGCTTTTTTTTTGCGGCGGTCATCTAGTTGGTAAATTTTATTTTGAATTTTCGAAGGCGGGAACTTAACTTTATTTTAGCCGCATTTTTCCTGCCGCAAATTTCAAAAATGTTTTAAGATTTTGCGTCGCGAATCTTCCTTTTTTGTCAATAAAGTATTGTTTGCTCTCTTTCCAATGAAAATATGAATATATTTACATTATTATATACTGCTTTATACGAAATGTTAGTTTCAGGTTATAATTGTAACTATGAATTATCTTCTTGATTATAATCACTATATGTCGCGAAGACGAACATACTATTACTCAAGGTGTATAGAAACGTAAACGGTTTTGGGTTAGAAAAATGTATTTAAAAATAAAACAAGGAGATTTTCTAATCTAATACACAAAATGCGACTAAGTGACCAAGATAAGTTTTTCAATTACTTTAGAATGTCTAGTGAATAATTTGATATTCTTCTCAGTAAAGTGAGGCCCGAGATTGAGAGAATATATATACAGGGTGGTCCACCTATCTCCGCTCGGGCTGTAGTTCCTAGACCAATAGAGATTAAGGCAAAACATTGTAGGAGTGTACCATATATCCGAGGTCAAGATTTCGGTTTTTTTTTAAATGGACCACCCTCTATATCTTTTCATTTTTAGAATTTGCCCTATGAGGGCTTCACACGACCAATCAAATACACTCATAGGCTCAAAATTCGATCCATCTAAAATTTACCAAAAATTCATTTGAAAATATTTTCCTAACTATAGTTTCGATTTACATAATTTTTTTTGAAACTGTAGGTTTGTTCGTGCGGAATGCAGATGTACTACTGAATTTCAGCTCTATTTTAAATTATGAGCATATACAAGGTGTACCAATTACATTGGATTTTTGCATAGAGTTTGCAACAGTCTGTGGTAAGTGCAAGCAATAAAAAGATAAATATTTTGGTACAGAACTTTAGCGTAGTCTCTTCTTAACAATTCATTTTTTAATTCATGTCAATATCTCTATTAATAGGGAAGATATGATTAATTAAAATAGTGACGTAGTTTTTCAATTTATAATTAACATTAACTTTTAACTTCACAAACAAAGAACCAACATTTCTTGATAATGAATGTAACAATATTTTAAAATTGACAACAAAAATAAACTTAAAAAAAAAAGTTAATATCTTGTATTGCCTCCATGAGCAAGAATTACGGCTTCCGTGCGTCTTGGCATCCCCTCAAATAAATGACGAATGGCACCTTGGTCACATTCATCTCATGCTTGCACTAAGCTCCCTCAAGTTCACAGGAGCAGGAACTTGGGCTCGAGCACGTCTTCCTACCATGTCCCAAACATGTTCGATAGGGTTAAGATCTGGGCTCCTTGCAGGCTACACCATACGGTTAACATCAACCTGATCCAAATACTCGGAAACGATTCTTGTCACATGTGGACGGGCATTATCATGCATTAGCATGGAATTGTTTCCAATAAATGGGACAAAAGGCACAACATGTGGTTCAAAATGTCATTAATATACCTATGAGCAGTCATTGCCCCACCATTTATCACCACTAACTCTGTACGAGCTTCAAGACTAATTCCTCCCCACACCATAATTGAGCCACCACCAAAACTGAGCCTTGGCACAATATTGCAAACCTTTCGCTACCTCTTCGCCATACTCTGTGACGGCCATCTGGAGATAACATACAAAATCTCGATCCATCAGTAAACAGGATTTTACCCCATTCTTCAATTCCCCAATTTTGGTGTTCATGGGCGAAAAGAAGGCGCTGTCTACGATGTTCTCTAGTCAGAACTGGGCTATTGGCAGGTCTTCTTGCCTTTAAGTCATCTTCGTTTACCACGTACATGTTGTCATGCATTCCGCTCACTAACTGTAGAGTCCCTGTTTCGTAGTATTCTTAGGGCTAAAAAACGGTCGTCCTGCTGAGTTGTACATCTTTTTCTTCTTGATCCCATTCTCCAGTTTCTCGAAACCGTTCCACGGCTCTTTGAATACTACATCTCGAAACACCTAGAACTTGTGCCGCATGGTATTGTGACCGCCTTTCCTGTTTTAAAGTTATGGTTCTGGCGGCGCTAGTTGCACTAAAGACCATTATTACTTTTTTTGTTTACCGTTACTTTGTTATAATTTAGACCAAATCGCAACAATTACCTAACTTAGAAACACTAGCGACACTAGTCAAAATAAAAACAAACGAAGATGCTAAAGAAACTTTGCAAAAACCCATTGGCAATTGCATTGAAAATTACCATGACACATAGTCATTATTTTAATTAATCATATCTTCCCTATTAATAGAGATATTGACATGAATTGAATCGAGATATTGAATTGAATTGACAAAATTTTCATCCTTTTATTGCTTGCACTTACCACAGAGTGTTGCAAACTTTATGCAAAAATCCAATGTAATTGGTACACCTTGTATATGGTCAAAATTTAAAATTGAGCTGAAATTCAGTAGCACATCTGCATTCCGCACGAACAAACCTACAATTTCAAAAAAAAAATCATGTAAATCGAACCTATAGTTAGGAAAATATGTGCAAACGAATTTTTGGTAAATTTTAGATGGATCGAATTTTGTGCCTCTGATTGTATAAACACACAGGACTCAAAAAAAGAGTTGGCATCTTATTTTCTACCGGCAATATTTTTGCGACCACTTGATGGTCATTTCTAGCAGGCGCAAACTAGATTGCTCCACCAACTTTTTTAAATATGATAAATTTAGAAAGACTACTCTTATTAACAATGAAAATTTTAACATTTGCTGGAGTTCATAATGATACAGTTTGGTTGGAAAATAAAGTTCTATCTATATCATCCAAATAGGTTTGATAATGATAGATTTATCTAATGCTGTAGGAGGTAATTTTCCTACTGCCACCACTAGATAGCTAAAATCTATTACTTGAACAATCCTTATATTTTAATCTTGCCATGATTCAGTATGGTTCTATTGAACACCATTTGTTTAAAAAATACCTTGAAACCTAGCCTCCATTGTTTTTCTATTTTTCGCACATTCAAGTGTTTGTAACGTTTGATTTCAATCTCATCTGTATATTATAAAATTATATAAAATGTCACGTTAAATCTGCAGATAACATAACCATTTTATACCGTAACATTTGTCTAGCTCTCTTCAATCTTTCACTGGTAATAACTCCAAGTCAACGTATTAGAAATCGTATTACCTACCGTTTGGACAAATAGTAAAGTATTTTGCTAACCTTGACAGCTTTAAGTATCGACGAGTGGTTAACTTTATGGTTCCTTATTTCTATCGCGCCATTCACGTCCAAATCGAATTGTATGGTGCGCCGTCTTTGATACCTGCCATCTTTGGGAACATCGGAGGCTATGGCTACAACAGTGGCATCAACCTTACGTTCTGTCCTACGTCCGCACAAGCTACCGAACGTACCGAAACACAACCAACTGTTTCTATCACGGTTTTTCTCAGTCAACCTCGTGGTTGATTCAAAAGGGCCATTTTTCGGCAGCTTACTCCCACAGTACTCGCACGCGGCCATATTTGACTAATCGAAAAGGGTACACTTATATTACGAGATTCTACATAAAATTAAAATAACAGGATAGCGTTATCGCCGCGATAAGATAGGGGAGATATCGGCGATTTCGTACAATAGAGAACATCGCTGTTTAGTTTCTAAACCGTGTATATCAAACGTATCGATTATTGATAGATTAGGATATTGCGAACGAGGGATTAACGTGTGTGCTGCAATGTTATTGAAATGTTTCGTAATTTTGTTGATAACTGTTTAATAAAATCTCATCTTATCGATTGTAGCAGTGGAATTGTTTAAAGTTGACAAACCCGCGTGAATTTTTTAAAACTTATTAGACAAGCAATATTTTCTCTCTCCTATCTCTATATATATAGTATCATGGTAGTTTAGGTTGTTGAAATAAATAAGAATGTCATACATTTTCTTGCGAACGAGGGATTAACGTGTGTGCTGCAATGTTATTGAAATGTTTCGTAATTTTGTTGATAACTGTTTAATAAAATCTCATCTTATCGATTGTAGCAGTGGAATTGTTTAAAGTTGACAAACCCGCGTGAATTTTTTAAAACTTATTAGACAAGCAATATTTTCTCTCTCCTATCTCTATATATATAGTATCATGGTAGTTTAGGTTGTTGCAATAAATAAGAATGTCATACATTTTCTTGATTTTTTATATTTCAGTTTACAAATTAAAATGTATGTGTATGTTCATTTTATTGACATTATTTTAGTTGTGTTTCGTGATTTGCAATGTTCTACTGTTTGTTTTAAGTTCAACAATTTCCTTAACTTTATTGGAAAACTTTTCCCATGTCGTTTTTTAAATCTCAAAGTTCTGTAGAACCTCCAACACATCTTAGTAACTCTAATAACATTAACAACTTCTAAGTAGTTCGTTTCCATGTATATGTGCAGATGTACAACTGTGTCTTCCTTATTATTCATTAATTTCACTTTAGTTATAAATGTTACTCTTGATATCTTGCTCAAGCGGGAAATACATATTTTTTCTTCCAAAATTATTCTAAAGATAAACCTGATACTGGTATTTTTCTTCTATCCTTTGATGAGATGACCGAGATTAAATTCCTCTGGTGACGAAGCTGAGCAGACCATCATTTCGGCTCGCGGCGGAATACACGTGGTTTCAGTGCCGCAGAACATCGTATCTCGCGGTTTATTTGAAATAGGGTACTATTATTCAAAATATTTGCTATATAACCGAACGGTTATATACAATATTACAATACAAAACGGCTTTTTTAAGGGAAGATCGACCTCAACAAATCTTTTTTGTATAAGCCAATATATATCTGGTTTCAATAAGGCATTTGACAGACTCGATCACAGCATTTTACCTTCAAAATAAAAAAAAATGTTTTCAGGAAATTTATTGCTATTTTTTAAATCATATCTCGAGAATAGAGACATGGAGTACTGTGGTCAGCAGTCTGTAGAATTTATATCTACATCGGGTGTACCACAAGGCTCTGTGTTAGGGCCGTTATTTTTTAATATTTTCATTAATGATATTATAGCTGACATTGTCGTAAATTGCCTATTATATGCTGACGATATGAAGTTGTATAACAAGGTAAATGATGTAAAGGATTGCTTGGTTTTACAAGCTGCCCTTGATAAAATTAGTAAATGGTGTAATTTAAATAAGTTACAATTAAATATAAGTAAGTGTAATGCTCTAACATTTTCTAAGAAACTTCACCTTATCGAATTTAATTACACTTTAGAAGAGTCAGTCCTTACCCGCCCACCAACATTTCGTGACCTCGGTATAACTTATGACAGTAAACTGTCTTTCAATTATCATATAAACACAATTACCAGCCAAAGCTTTAGGACACTCGGATTTATAATTAGGTATTCTCATGTCTTTAACAACATGCACACTCTGAAACTGTTATGCCAATCTTTTGTTAGATCCAAATTGGAATATTGTTCAGTTATTTGGTCTCCTCATTATAATATTCACATGCAGAATTTAGAGAGAATTCAGAGACGTTTCTTAAAGACATTGTCTTATAAGGAAGATGGTGTCCTGCTATTGGCTTTCCTCAAAGTGAACTTTTAAATAGATACGCGTTGTCGAGTCTTGAGTCTTGAAGAATTATATCACAGCAAATATTCCTTTACAATTTAATAAACAATATAACAGACTGTGGTAGTATTTTAAGTTTATTGAATTTTCGGATACCAAGGCTGGGTTCTAGACAAAACTCATTATTTTATTTACCCACCCCTAGAACCAACATTCAAAAATCCTCACCCCTATATAAGATGTGTGAAAATTATAATAATCTTCAAGATCAGTTCGATATATTCCACTGCAATGTAGCTGCGATAAAACAATTTAACTCCCTAGTCGTAAATTATAAATTATAATTTTGTTTTGTTTTGAGTTTATTTACAGTACTAAATTTTTATTGATAAAACACATTTATTATATTGATATATCTGTATATTGTATCTGTATATTGTATCTTATATTATGTACATACTTATATCTTCTGCCCAGTAATTGGAATTTCTGTTGGTTAGTGTATTGCTAAATAAAATAAAATAAATAGAAAAATAAAAAATACCAATACACATAGATATATACCCAATGAGTCTAACCATTGCGTTCAAAATAAAATGGCATGCTTCAATTTTCTAATTCACCGTCTTTTAAGTTTCCCTCTCCCTAATAAGGAGAGGTTTGAAAAAGAGCCTATGAACCTCGTCTTACCAATGGCCTTAGCAGAATTTTTAAAGATATAGGAGTAAGTGTTGGTTCATCCGGGACTAAAATGCAACAAATTTTAGGCAATCCAAAGGAAAATAAATATTAACGAAAGGTCGGGGATTTATGAAATTAGCTGTAAAGACTGTAATAAAGAGTATGTTGGACAAACTAGGCAATCTATTCAAACTATATTCAAGGAGCATATAGCCCATCTCAATTCGGAAGAACAGAAAAATATAGCGGTGCGCAACATGCTTTTGACAACAGTCATAGGATAGACATTAGTAACTCAAGATTAATTAGGAATGTCACAAACAGTAGGCGACTGGATGCTTTTGAAAGCTTAGAAATTAACAAATGTAGAAATAGTATGAATAGTGACAAAGTCTGTCATATTTCATTGAACCGTGACAATAATTTAGGTATAAATAGGGTACGCTCTTAGTGTTAGTTTAGTTTTAATCATCTCCCGATGCTGCCAACTTGGTTGGCGGCACGTAGTATAGTGTTCAGTGTTTTGGTGCGTGTGGAAAACCACGTAAATGTCATATTTTTGTGTACACTCGCATTCGTTTGTATTCTTAATATTTGTAGAACAAAACATTCCAAATAAATTTATTATTATTATAAATTAATTCTGAAATCATAGAAGAATCTAACGGTAACTTAAAAATGAATCAAATATCCTACATTATACCTAACTTCAACTATCCGAAATTGTTGTCTTTTCCAAAAATTACAAATATGAGGGCTTATTTGTCTGACGAAAAACGTTAAGGGTTCTTACCATAATATTCCCTATCCTAAATTGAATAAAAGCTACTTTTTCGGTGCAGTGAGTCGTCCACTATGGAAGGACGAAGAGATTTACTATATTTTATAGAACCATTTACTGAGGTATTATAACAGCTTTCTCATATACCCTCTAGATTGGTTAAAGGCTTGTGTGTGTTCTTGTTCTTAGTGGAGACATGAGACTATAACGGGAGATATTTAAGCCCGAGGATGGGATATACAAAGAGGGTTATCAGAATCTTCCAATTTCTAGACCTTACGATCGTCGATCAATCCGGAAACCTCTAAAGAACTTCCGCCGCTATTCCTGATACGGCCAACATTGATTGCAATTCATTATTTAGGGAATGTTGCCAGTTGTTACCCACCAAGTAATATTAATTGTGTATGTCAGTAATTCTTTTCATTGCCTCTTTCCGCTGTCACAGGGTTTAGGGATCGTCATTCACGGACGGCGATGGACAATATGACAATATTATCAGCGTTACTTTAAGTTATACCGAACAGCAGATAAAAGAGTCACAGTGATAACTCGTTTACACATTAGTTTAGCAAAAGTTAAAACGTAATTAACTTTTAATTCCACCATTATTCACCAACATGCACGAAGCACAATACCTGTAAGAATTTCGTTTCAAGCTTTTGTAACAACAGCGTATTTCAGTAATTAATTTTAATCTGTACAATAAGCTTATTCTCATCTCTAAATAAGCCTTGTCCACGTTTCGTCTAACAACAAGTCTTTGTGATACAGCATTGTGTACAATAATTGTAGTTTATCAACAGATATTGATCAAAAGCTTTGATTACGATGTTTGAAGGAATCCTTTTGTGCTTATCGTAATTTTCAGCATTAAGGACCTAATTAAAAGATGATAACAAGGAAGCAATTAAAACCTTAGAAAAGCCGATATCAAATTCAGGTCTTTGAATCTTAAATTTCTCTCTGCGTCTTTTTCTCTCTCTTTCACTATCACTAATCAATGAACAGGGAATTGATATACGTTCAATTCATGAGAGAGAAATGACCAAAGGAAGACACACTTACCAGTTGTATATCTGGATATATACAAATATATACGATATACAAATTTATTATAATTCTCATCTTCTAATTTCTTTGCTATATTTATTTATTTTTGGAGGGTGTATCTTGGGATGGTAGCAATAAAACGACTGATTATATTTCTTGAAGTTTTCGGTCCCTCTTTTGGGGCTTTTTCAAAAGAGTATTTTATTTATGACATATTTGACATAGGCAACTGTCATTTTTGCCTATGTCAAATATACGGAATGGATTTACAGGTAACAACTACACAGAGAACTAATATTCCTACCTGTATTGAATTACACCTGCAAATCCGATAAGATAGCTATGGTCATGCACCAATACCTCCACCAGGTGTAGACTAGTTTCGAGCTGTTTGACTCTCATCAGTACACCGTAGGTAGAGGAATTAATGAATGACCAAAACTATCAAAACAGTCAAGCAGACTAAGCAGTAGTGTGCAAGCGAGGGATACCAGACCCCTCTAGCGGTCAGTTGCTACTACTCATCAGACATTACTAAGTAAAGTCTTTGACAAGCAGCGTCCTGCAATGCAGGCACCTAGAGCAGCGACCCTAGCCAAAGGTAGGCTAAACAACATACTGAATGGATTTACAGGTAACAACTACACAGAGTAATATAGTAGCAACTGACCGCTAGAGGGGTCTGGTATCCCTCGCTTGCACAGTATGTCAAATATGTCAGAAAAGGTGAGACAAATATGTCTCTTTTGAAAAGGGCCCAAAAAAGGGACCGAAACGTCAAGTAATCAGTCGTTTTATTGCTACATCCCAAGATAAACCAACCTCCAAAAATAAATAAATATAGCAAATAAATTAGAAGATAATTATTAGGCATCGCCTTAAAAGGCCTCTCCCCCTACATCAGGGTATTAATCGATATTTTTTTTCTATATCTAATTATTTATAACTAGAAACATGTAATTGGTTTGTATAACCTATATTATTATCTGTTTTTTTTGATGTCCATAAATTTTGCGATTTTAATTGCAATGTAACTGTTGTTGTCATATCTTTATTGTTCAGCGTGGTTATGATTTTGTTTTCCGTATCCTATAATTGGACTCTTCCCTTTTGGATATATATTCAAATTAAATAAATAAAAATACAATATTTATTCCAATTTTGGTAATTGCCTCTTTCTATACAGCGTTGAAATTTATGTTATTTACATTTGAATGTATTTTAGCAGATATAGTATTTCAATTCTAATCTCAATTAAATTCCTTTAAGGTTTCCTTTTAAAAGATATATACTTACATATAAGAATTTTATATCACTACGAATTTTTAAATACATCAAAGCATTCGGTAGATTAAAAAAGTTTTTGCGGCTCATACACATCGTCTTTTCAGTGTGCTTAGAGCTTTGGAAAGTTTGGCGGCTATATAAAATTAATTTAGTTACATACAAATACAAAGGGTACAAAGTAATTTATATTTTATGCTTTAAGTAAGCTTTTAAGTACATGAGTGTTCATTAAGCTAATTCCTTAATTCATGTTCCATTAGAATCCGTTATGATAGACTACCAACAAAAGCATTTGTAAAATGAAAATTAAGTTTTTATAAATCGTGATTTATAATTAATGCGTTCCTCCTCCCTCGCCCCTTCAGTGGCGACTTTAGAGGGGGGGCGCAGGGATCGTTTTTTTTTGTGAAAAGTAATCTTGGTTTTGTAGCATTTCATTACATAGAGGAATAGACAATAAATAAGCAAATAGACGAATAATAAGGAAGATACACTTATCAGTTGTATATCTGGACATACACACGGAAACGAGCCACTTAGAAATTGTAAGTTCTTTCACCTCCATTGAGGATCTTCAGAATGATGTACGATTTGTTTCAATTTGTGAAAAATGTCCATGTTTTTCTTGGATTATTTTCGGAATGTACTAAATTATTAGCTGATTTTGTTACCCACTATTTACTCAATGCACTCACTGTTAATGTCACATATTTCACACATAGTATTTAAATTTGTTCATTGTTTGACAACGGTCTATTTAAATAAGGAACTTCCAATTACAGACGGCTTATTGAACTTTCCCTGAGTACACAACGGACGATGAAAACTTTCGTAAAGCAGTGAAATAATGTGAATGCGGTATAAAAATAAATAAAACAAATTTGATGTTTAATTCATTATCGTAGGATCTGAATGTGACCGCTTTCTAAACCTTAAACGTATATAGCTAGAGGATCAAAAAACGAGGCCTAAAGAATATCCATTAGGAAAATAATTATTATTGTTTGCTTCTCTTGCCGTTCCATTATGCGAAGCTGAGTGTATGGCATACCCAGTGGGTTCCTTTTTTCATTTACAGAAATAGCAAGAGTTTTAATAACCAGTTAAATTTGATTTTAGTATTTCGCTTGGATGGATCAACCCTCTTAAAAATACTAAACTTTTGGGTGTAAATATTACGTGGAGTTATGTAGAAATAGATGTATTTCTATTATAAAGTAAGCTGGTTAGTTAAAGTAAGCATGTATAACCAGTATCAGCACCCTAAATTCATAAACTTATAATTTTAAATGAACCGCCAAACGTCAGTAGCAAAGTCCCAGCGTGAAAAATTGTGTTTCTTCCATTTTTCCCTGCAATCTTTCGGTGACTCGACTATTTACGTGAAATTAATAACGATAAAAAGGGAATTTACTGGAAAAGCTATCAATGCTGTATCATACAAATCCCCATTTTTAAAGGATTTCTCTTGAACAAGGGTAACAAAATCAGTGCAGGGATATAACGCGTAATTTTATCTCCGTGGCAGCTATCACTTCTGGATAAATAACTTTGAAAGAGAGGATATTATAGCAGATGTTTACCAGTATAAACATGCATCTTAACCGAGAGACTACAAACCGGGATTTAAGCGATCAGCACAACTCGTGAAACTCCTGCCGTAAAACGTATATATTTTGTAATGTTGTCCTTATAGAATTACATCTTTTGCAAATACTTCTTTTCGCAAATAGAACCGCTATAAGTTAGTGTTTACACGACTTAAATGAAAATAATCGACATGATTAATTCTTGACAGACTTAATAACGGAAATATTTATATAACCCAACGGTATAAATTAAAATTGGCATAATGTGTATTTAAAGGTTTACCTCGTCACTTTTATGAAACATATCTCAAAAAAGCAAGTATTATTGTACATGTACAATATTCTCAACCTACTTTGTAGCTCCTTAAAGTGATATTAGAAGAGTTATTTACGTTATAAGAAGGTCAAGAAGGAAAAAGAGGGATAATCCGTGAGATAAAAAACATGGAAGGGAGTTCTGATATAAGAAAAAAATAAACAATTAATTAATTTCGTCCGACCGGCGACTCCGCCATTTATTAGCATATATTAGCATAGCATCCATTTGTTATATGATAGCCCTCTTAAATATTTATTTTATTCAGTTCTTAGTATTTGTTGTTATAGCGGCAACAAAAATACATCATCTGTGAAAATTTCAACTGTCTAACTATCACGGTTCATGGGATACAGCCTGGTTGTCACCAGACGGACAGACGGACTGCGGACTCTTAGTAATAGGGTTCCGTTTTACACTGTTGTACGAAACCCTAAAAACTGCAAGAATCCCTACTAAACTTCGTAAAAAGGAAGAGAATAAATTGGATCGAACTTTAAATATGACAAAGGACATTAAAGCAGATCAAATTGATATTAAGACTGGTATCCAGAAAATTAGAAATGAGCGAGCAAAACTTAATCAGTGAACACATTAAAGAGCTAAAGAGTGATAACGAAAAACTGAGGAAAGAAACTGAACAAATTAAAAAGAAAAATATGGGAGTAAAGGAAAAAAACATAGGAATAAAGAAATAAATTCAGAGCAAATTGCCTTAGAAATCAGCATAAGGAAAAGACAAGAGAAATTAAAAGTGGTTAGATTAGAAAGGAAAGTGGTTAAATTATCAAAAAACTAAGAATCGAAAAGATACAAATAGTCCTTAAATATACAAATGGACAATACCTATATGGAAAAGTGAAGATATTGAAGAATTATGAAACGATATACCAGTAGCAATGACAGATACAGCAAAAATGTTATAGTGAAAGAAAAAGAGAAAAGAAAGGATGGCTTGACCATGAATGCAAAGTAGAGTTGGAGAAAAAATCAATTAAGGTTAAAAATGTTAGTAGAAATGAATCTTCGATACAGAACACATTGAGCAAAAAAAGAAAACTGAAAAGTTATTGATGAATAAGGAGTAGAGAGTGAACATATATTAAAGAATATTGAAGGGACATACAGAAATAAATAAATTAGCAATTTATATCAGGGCGTTCACAACGAAAAATGAGGGTATTTTATAAATTATAAGTATAAGGTTAAGGACCAGAATGGAAAAATGATTAGTGACGAAGAAGAAATTTTAAATAGATGGCGAGGTTTTTACTAGTTTTTGAATAATGCTGATACAATAGGAAATGATGAGCACTGTGGATATCGAAAATGGAGACCCACAACCAATTGAAGTAAATTATATTATCCAACAAAAAGCGAAGTAAAAGAAATAATAGCGAAGCTAACGAATGTTAAGTAGAGGAACTGATAATATAATGGCAGAAATGTTTAAATATGGAGGGGAAAAACTAACGAACCAATCATATAAGTTGTTAACAAAAATAAGGGAGTCTTAAGTTTGTCAATCATATTTATTATAATGGATACGATTACGCCATATTTCATTGCATCACCTGCCTTGTATATTATTACATTTGTTAGGTTTATAATACCCTATCTTATATATGGTTAATGAACATTAGAGTGCCTGTTGAACCCATTAGACCGACGCTGATTCAACCAGACCCTTTGGAATTTCACCCAATTTACTCTTCCTACTCCTAAACCCTTTTACAGATTATTATTTATTGGCTACAGTTAATTGCATATAAGGACTTGTGGGTTTATTGTAATTTATCATAACGATTCAAGTAACTAGTGATAAATGTGCAACATCCTATAAGATACTCTTCGCATCTTTTGGTATTTAATGTAAAAAACAACAAAGCCTGACGGATTTTTTGCCGATGATTATTATTACCATATTACACTGTTTCATGTTCATTACTTTTTTCTCAATTAAATTTTAGGCTTTATTTTTAATTTTAGACTTTTACTTACCCCCTTTTTAACAAAAAAAAATTCACTAAAAAAATGGGACACCCTGTAGGTACGTATAAAGGCGTGCAATATAGTCTTAGAAAATTCGCACTACCGAAGAATTTTATCTGCAAATTTAACTTTTCTTTTATATTTATAAAACAAAAAAGGAAGCGAGGTTACACAGTCGACCTTGTTAAATTTCGTTGCAATTTAGGTTTTGCATTATTTATCCAAGAGCCGAGGGGCCAGAGATCGGGCTTATATCTTTCTGAAAACTAAGTCCTGTCTGAACGCTATCTAAAATAAAGTGATGATGCGGGCTGGCCATCCTTCATGTTTGATGTTTTCCCTTAAAAGTATAAGGGTACGAAATATCCCTTAAAACTTTAAAATCCGACTTGAGGAGGGTATGAAAGTTTGCAATAAACAACTGCGACTTGGTGAATTTTTAATGAAACAACTGCCCGCATCGCAACTCTTAATTTCAGTATGGTCTACGTAAATAATGTACGTACCTATGTTCTAATATACTCCAACAAATAAAAATCACGCAAGTGTGTTCATGATAGGCCGTGGTGTCCGTCAGTTATAGTCCAGTTGTCAGAGAATTTCAGGTGAACTTTTGACAGATAGTCATGTCTTCTTTTTGTTCCCTACGTATTTTTTGTAACATAATATGCTAATTATAATAACGACAAAAATCACGTTTTGCTGTATCTATATTTGTTCCTAAGCATTTTTAGTATAGCAGATGCATTGAGAAACTTGTTCTTTCTGAAATTAAAAAAAAAACAAGCCGAGGGTAGAGGTCGCTAAGTGCAATTGATCTTCTATATTCAAACTCGATTCCTCACCAGATCAAAACAAGTACATATGCTGCGTTTCTAGCTATGGCTCACTGCCAAAATTAAAAGTAATACTCGACTATGGAATTAACACACGAAAGATGTAACTAGAACTGGAGGCGATAAAGGCCCTGCCTCTAAGTCTAGAGGGTATGTCAGATGTCGGCGACCTGCATCGGGCTGAGTGATAATTAACAAGGGATTTCCATTCATTCACAGAAAAAATGAGTGATGTTTGATGATATGACTGATGAATTTATTTCAGTCATTTACACAATAATTTCTTAAGAAAATGGGCCATAAATAAATAATATCAATTTTTCAAGATTTTGTTTACACTACCATAACCTCAAAATAAAAATAAAATTTCTTCACTACAGTCTGACAGGCTTGGATGTATTGAAATGATTATTAATTCTGAGTTAAAGTTAATTTTGAATTTAGATTTTTTTTATTTTGTATTTATTTGTATTTAAAACTTATGTTGAACGCCAAATATTTATGTAATATATTTATGTATATTTTTTATTGTTGTACTATACTTATATACTTATACCTTTACTATTTTTATTACCTGGCTAGCTCATTACCTCTCTATCCATTATTTAGCATGTAGGTACTCTCTTTCTGCAGTAGTCGGTCTTATAAGGCTCTGTTAATATTTATCGCACCTATTTTAGTCATATCCACGTAGGAGCTTGGTTTTATTAAGCTCTTTTCCCTATTTAGCTTTGTTTAAAGGAATTCGTTATATTTATGATGTTAATTTTCTAGAAAATGATATATCTTAGATTTTGGTACCTTACGTACATTCTGTATTGTGAAGTTGAGTAGATCCCTTGTCCTTTTGTAGGAAGCCTTACGATGCCGGCACGATGTCAGTACGAAGATGCCTGCTTCTCTATCTACCTGAATAATATGCTGCCACTGCTTAACCAATTCCTGATCTCCTTAATTTCTGTCCTGTTATGTAAGTATTAATTATTCTATTACTTGTTTTTACTTCTTATTTCCTTTCAAATATTCTCTCATTGGAACCGCGTCCTCCTTCGTTTTCTTGGTTGCTATCCATAAAGTGTTTAACATTCGTCTTTGTTTTTATTTTAAATGTCCGCTAGATATTCCTTATATTAATAGGGTGTTTACCAATCCTTGTAATGTTTATGGCACTTTCACATTGTTTTATTGTTCACTATCACTTTCAGTTTTTCTATGATTTTAACCAATAATATTTATATTAGATGCCTTTACATACAGGTTGTTCCATTTGAAAAAAATAGTTCTTAGTAAGCTTCAAGCTGAAATAAGAACTATTATTGAAGAACTAGACTGTACTAAATTAACGTAACATGGCAAACGACCATGTAACAATGATGTATATTAAATGAAATGAACAGACTTAGAAACCAACGTGCACTAAAATATAAAAAAACCATTTTTACAAACAAGCTTTTATTTAAATGTTCTAAAAAGAACAAAATAAACGTTAAATTGAATTAAACCCATAAATTTATTGCATTACACAATTTATATGATATAAAAGCTTGTCGAGATTCATATGTGTAGATAAACAATAATACATTGTGTAAGTTGATATTGACATAAGTAATAAGAAAAAAATATTTATTTTATAAAATAGGTAAATCTGCTTCTATATCTTTTATATATAAATAATATAATGTAATAAACTGTTGGGTTTAATTTAATTTAAAGTTTATTTTCTTCTTTTTAGAGCATTTAAGTAAAAGCTTGGTTTAAAAACGTTTCTTTACTATTAATTTATACAACGTATTTTCTTGCATCGGCTTTTATATTAGCTCATAATAGGTACAGACGTTAAGCAACTTTAGGCTAGTGTTGTCTGATAGATATACCCTCCTCTAGTGAAGATGTAAAGCAAAATAAATATCCTTTGAAGTATCCCTACACACAATTAATCATAGTGGGAGTACCTCATCTCCTGACATCAATAATAAAATTGTCCTCAGTTCCCGAAAAAGATCAATTTGAAATGCGTGTATTTCAAACAAAAAACACTCCCCATTTCAAACGAAAATACTACAGTAAGAAGGGGTGAAAATGTGGCCACATATTCATGTAATGAATTTAGGTACCTAAACTAAGTTTAACAAAAGCATTTAGGGCCCTCATTAAAAGCAGCATATAAATTATCGTGCACATTTGGAATTTTCCATGGAAAACTTTTCTTTTCTAAATAATAACGCTATTTAACGCAGTACGATAACATGGAAATGTTTATATTTCCCTGCTTTTAGCAGCTCTTCTGACCGCACATCCAGGGGGACTAATTGGCCCTCTTCAATTTAATAAAACTGGAAGTGAACGAAGTTTAAAACCTGCTCCAATTTTGTTTTAGAGAAAAAGCTCTGTACAGCAGGCTGTGCAGTTTTACAGTGTTGCCTTGCCTTTTATGGGTTTTGTATCAGTCTAGCACGTGGGGTATAAGCGGTAGCACGGATCTATGTGCTTCTATGATAGCGAGATAGTGAGATTAATGTGCAACTAATGTGCAACTTTCGCTATGCACCGCCTGCCTGCCTACATGAGAATATTGAAATTGTAAGGGAAATTGCGTTTGGTCCTCCAACCACTCAGTGGCGTAACTGCAAGGTGTACGTACATATATAAATACAAGTGTTTCGATTGCGAACATTAAACAATTGTATCCACGACCATGCCTAAAACCGTGTCATTAGGAGATTCGCTCTCCCGTGTGAGAGCAGGAGAACACTTCTGGGTTTTGAAAAACGTCATATATCATGAATACTTAGGCTTGGTGATCAAGATAAAACCTGGGCACCGCATCAGTTCTATAAGACTTGTGCAGAATATTTGCGAGTGGACAATTTGTTTGAAAAATTTATTTTGACCAAGAATATTGATTTTGAGCTGAAAAGTGGTATTATGAATTTTAATCCACTAGTGTATTAGAAGTCTTATAATTCACGGAAAACAGATGTATTAAACCTTCCTAATATAGTGGTCGGGGATAAAATAAATAATAACTTATGTTGGAAACTTCTGTCAAATGAAATTATTACAAAAATTGGAGTGAAAAAAATGTAATTTAAATTTTTAAATTGGAGTACAGCTGTAGGAGGCATGAGGTCTTTAGCAGGCATGCCACGTTAAATGTTAAAGCAAAATTCGGAAGATCACATCAAAGGGCTTGCTCGTTTTAAGTTATGTTTATTAAGAAAATTTCCAGCACATTTTCATTTCCTGGCATATTTCCTTTCCCGCATTCCTTATTACGTTTTAGCATGCGGTTCCAAACTAGTGCTACACATTTCTAAGATGATTGCAAACCTACTTCGGAATGTTACTATCGCTTTCAGAGCTTTCCCCAGCGTAACCAAAGCTTAGCTGTTCAGCTTAGTTTATAAATACTTCGTAAACCAGATCGCGCACGTTGTGTATTCCCAAGATATAAAGTTCATACTCTATACCGGAATTATATGACTATTCTGGATAAACTTACAGGGATACTTCTTCGTTCACTGCCTCAATTTTGTGGTTTCAGTAACAATGGGGGGTGATAATATAATGATTTCTTGTGAAATGTTTATGATATCTATGGAAATTCGAATATAATTTCATTGAGCACCATCATAAATGTGGAAATTTCCTATTCCTCCGGTAGTTAATACATGCAAATATAGTGAATAAGGAAATGTATGCCAATAGCTCGCTATTGGCATACAGCTATTGCTATTGGAACAGGTTACTCATAACCTGTTCTCGCTTTGGAATATGTTCCGATTAATTGGAAAAGTAGTTTCGTCCATCCTAAGCGTGTGCTTCAATTGTTATTAAACAAATAATAAAAAACAACTATTCTTTATTATAGTTCGGTAGCTTCGTAGTAGTTGGATTGCAAAAACAGACTAAGATAAATTCGAATCAATCACAGGTATTTCTCACGTAACAGCAAAGTCAGGTATTTTTGGTAACAGCATATCACAAGTATCCACATTATTTTATTGACCTTCTATATACTCTTAGAAGTCCACAGGATGGCCTCTATTTTTTTTTCCATTTCAATATTTTATAAAGATCCAACAAAAAAATAATGTGTCAGTTTTATTATATTTTATAAGTTCTTGTATTTCCTGACGGCCGGCAAGCGGAAAATGCATATATGAATATAAAAAAAAATAGTTACTGCACTCACGTGAGTCTCCAACGGTTCTTCCTCTGGAGTAAGAGCCAATGAGCTTTTCCTATGCAGCACGCTTCGGTTCGTATCTGAAATGAAATATCAATAATTAGAACAAAAGAACAACGTCTCACGGTGTCGGGAAATTCATACAACAATTAGTAGGAACGATTATATTAAATATAATGATAACTTGATTAAATTATAAATAAAATATTAGTTCTGGAGTAATTGGAGAAACTCTTAAACCAAAATGGAAGGAATATTTGTTATTGTATTTTTTTTATCTTCTTTATGTCATTGTTATATATTTTCTTCAATCTTTATATTCTGTCCGTTTCTCCCCCTCTTTCAAGACGATATTCTTTTCGGCCGGAGCCGAAAACTCTATAATGAACATCGTCTTGAGTTTGGAGGTCGAGGACTACATCAGGCTTATTGACTTGTATCTGCCTGACGGTGGGAAATGAATAGTTCCAGTATAACCGGAATCTCTCATTCCCTAGAACGGACTCAATCGAAGCATAGAGAACGGACTCAATCGAGGCACTATCCTCCGAAGCATCGAGCAACACCGGTGTCTGATCCAAATTCCAACCAAATATGAAATATTAATGATAGCAAAAATCAAAATAATTCCAGGAACAATAACTTTGATCGTGAACAATTTATTTTAGACCATAAGAACATCTCAATTATGAGGAAAAAGACTTAATAACAGATATATGTCTCAACTTTTTGGACATATTCTATTTAGAAGGTGATAATTTATTATTTACAAACAAATTACACATTCGATTGATGATACTAAAAATGCAAAACCCGCTTTTACTAAATCTTATCGTTATCTGCAAATTCACAAGGAAGAAGTAAAAACTAAAAAAAAGTTAGACGCCTATGGTAAACAAAAATGGCGAGCTGTAATAGACCAACGTAAACTTAATGAATTAACCATTGACGTAAATATCCCCCGCCTAACATTTCCCATTTACTTGACCAACTAGGACATTGTCAATATTTTCCTGCGCTTGACTTAGCATCTGGATTTTACCAGATAGAAATAGACGCATTCACGATTGAAAATGGACATTTTCAGTTCGTGCGCTTGCCATTCGGACTACAGCACTCGTAACGCCGCGTTGTGCCAATGGATATAGCTGACAGCAAATGCATAATGGTCTCTGGAGCTTGACGAAATATCTTGCAGCTAATATCAGACACTTCTATATCCATCACGCGGCTTCGGTAGACCGGGGTTCAGTACACCATCTTGACAAGCTAGTATAAAACCTTCAGTCTCTGACTTCAGCCCAGCTGAACTTAAAATACTAAAGATCAGCTTTTGATATAAGTCTTCTATATATCTATATAAGATCCCGTGCACTTGCTTATCTCTCTGCTGTTGAAAAAGGAGATCTAGCAGGTTACTAGCGGCGTACCGGATGAAACCGTTACCTTATGTAATTCTGCTCAAATTGTAAAAGATCGCGTTAACGAGTTAACAAAATTTGGTATGCATGCACGTTGACCTTTACCTATATTTCGTGAATTGGCGAAATAGTTTTAAATGCAAGTAATGTAAGCAGCATACATGAAATATCTGATTGGAAATAATCAGCGGTGTTAGCTAATAATTTTGCAAAATGCATAATGTATAACATATCATTACCTAATAATATTATTCAACTAGTGTACTTGTGGCAGTCTACTGCCAATTAATAACATCCCATGCGTAGCTGTTATGCTTAATTAGTGGACTTTTCAACATGCCCTAATATCACGACGCAGCATAGATTACACGTAATGCTTTGTCAAGTAGAAGTTGAAATATTGAATTAATTGAAACGTATGTTGCGTACGTATACTGATGCATATTATGCAATATGCATAATAAATACGTATATTTATAGACGGTTTCAGTCGAGAGCATTATATGACTTTGTTTAATGCATACCAATTTCACTTATTATTGACAAAGATCATAATATTTATTCATCATTATTATAATGTCTAGTGTCTGAAACTGATTTGATTATCAGATGTTATGTAGCTTTTTAATTATTTATAGTTTATAATGGCGACCTCAAGGTTACGGAGCGGCTATATATCAGCCGTCATTCATCCTACCGATATTTTGGTGAAACATCTACAACATCTACAAATATGGCCAAAATAATGCGGCTTAAAACATTTTTGAAGTCCTCACTTCGTCACCAGGGGGCACATTTGGTATGGTGTATCAGTAAATCGTTAATTACCCCAAATATCGTCGGTCCGAAATGCAATTTTTGGGATCTATTCTCCATCCTCTACAAATTTTTAACACAATTTCTAAGGAATATATAAAAAACAAGACGTCGGAAAATCCTTTAGATGCTTGGATGATTTTTGGAAAAATCCTTTTTTAGTTGAAACGTGGCAACATTGAGGCGTTACGAAAACCTCGCAGGACGAGAGTATAAAGTCTGCCTGGTCTATAAAGAGCTCATGGGGTAAAACATACACTATGTTACACGCAAGAATTAGTGACTGATTTATCGATGTAGAAGAATTAATACTCTGACAAAAAATAAATGTTCCGATTATCACAATACGAATTCAAAATTAGTTGAAAAATGGTTAGATGAACAACGTTTACCAACACTCGGAGTAGTTTCCACAAACACCAGAACACTTTCACTTCGCGCGACGCGCGTTTCGCCAACCAAGTTGAAAGTGTTTGTGGAAACTACTCCGAGTGTTACAGTTACATCAAATGTTCCAGCCCTATCCAGTAACGTTTACCAAAGTTTGAGAGACCATCGGTTATTATTATAAATAAGGCAGCATATTCGAGGTTTATAGAAAAAACACCGACTGCCAACGTGCATAAGCATGAGGTAATCAAATGACTGATAAGAAAGACTATATACATTTTCCGGAACACAATTTTAAATGTGAACTACAGGCAATAGTAAAACATGTACCAGTCATTTTCTTCTATGCAGCTGATGAAATAATTCAAATTACGGCTCATTCCTTTTTATCCTTTACCCCCTTATCATCGTCAGGCTACCCCCTTATCATCGTCAATTTAACGACATTGAACTAGAGTGAGCAAATTCAAAAAAATATTATAATTAGCACACGGGACAAAATGGATATGACGAAAATGCAGTGCTTAATTTTTGGAAATAATATTTAGAAAATGTTTCAAAACAGAACTGGAGAGACAGTTTGGGGTAAAAACCTTCGTTACGTAAAACCACTTATCATTCACCTAAATGATAAATCTCCTGAAACGCCTATTTCGATTTCTCAGAATCTTTTTTCTCAGAATAAGAAGATACTTTTTTTATCTTCACATGCATTATTGCACTATTTTTTCAACCAGTTCCATTTGTGGTTCTTATATAGTAAGTACATATAAACAAACAACGTTTTATAATTTCAGATCCATTTAACCAAAAAATGTTTTTCAAGAATTATTTGCTGTCTAAACTGTTAACAATCTACGTTACATATCCGGAATAATATTCTAAGAATAAATCAATTAGAAACTGACACAACTATCCATATGCATAGACAGATAGCCACATAATGATAACAATCGCATATTATGGCGAATGCGCCGATACCAAATTTAATATATTTCCCTCTTGCACAAAATGATGTATATTAAATCCATCTATCAGTGCATGAAAGAAATAAATCGCCGCATCACTTCTATAAAATATATACACAATATTTACTCCGAAACATCCTTATTTATCATAATTAATTGTGAAAATGGGATTTAATTCTTCACTATTATAACGATCAAAATGAATTATTTTGTATTTTCCCCAGGCACACAAATATGGTTAATTTGTTATATTGTTATTCATATAGTGATTTAAGCGCTATTGCTCGTTCTAGTGTAATTTTATTATTTATGTACATATGATTAATTATTGTAATGAATTTTCCTGAAAATTATTTGCATATTTATACTAGGTATTTATTGATTGAGCATTCTCATGTCATTAATAATATTAAACATATTATTCATATTATTAACTAAATTATTTTTTTATCTCATCCATAGCTCCAATCGGCGCCGTAGAAATGGAGATAAATTGCATGGATAGATTTATTCAAACACGTAATTTTTTTTACATTTTTACAAGTTACATCATTGGAATTATGTGATAATGTTAAGTTTATATAGCAAAGTCCGCTTAATTTCATCGGATCTGCCATTTCCTGACTTTTCAGGATAAAAATGGGACACAGTCATTAATATCCATATGTTCGAACAGAAGAAGAATCAGTAAATAGTAAGCTAGGTGGTTGTTATCATATAGAATGTGTCATGCTTGTCTTGAAAATAGTATAACGTTAAGGTCTCATTGTAACTTTTTCCTATCGATGAGAAGTTAAAATATGAATGGCTTTAAGTAGATAAATCTACATCATTCTGTAGCGGTCCAAAAAAAGCGAAAACTTCGAAATGATTCGTTTCAGTATATATTATCTCTTACAATTTCTTGCTAGATTCCGTAGCAGTAAATATACACCTACAAAATCATCTGCACTTAATTTCTATGAATTTAAAACCTTCTGATTGTAAGGTTCTATTATTCCTCTTCATTTTCAAATAGACCATTTGGATGGCCATTATGAATTTGAATACTTTCCGTAGAATTTGGAATTTAGAACTATTATAATTACGTACCATTCCATGCTGCTAATTATATATTTAATAATCCATTAAGTGCCTTGTTGTACTGTGTTGTAACCAACTAATGAATGCAATTAGTCTATTTAATTTAGTATGATAATTGCATTATCATAAAGAGATAGGCGACAATTTGTCACATAAGATACGCGTTCACTTTATTCACTCATTTATTTATTCTGATTGGTAAACATACAGCACAGTAATACAAAAAATATAAAGAAATCCATCTCTGAAATTGGGTTGATTTCACTTAGATGAATCGTTCTACAGTTTCACGTATATCGAACGGTCATTAGTTGTAAATGAGATTTCCCTTTCAGACAGATTTTTTTGAGCGTTTACGAGAGTATATTTAGTGTTAAGGATATTGCAACTAATCTGCTTTAAGGATCTAGTAGCCGTTTCATTGAATTATTCCACACGTCCAATGTTAGTCTACATCGGACATTTAACTGTCACCCCCTGTGTATATATTGACTCAAATAAAAACAGAAATAATATTTTTTTTGTTTGAAGACATATTCTTATAGAGAGTTAACATACTCAATTTTTCAAGGAAATTAGGTATATGAGGTCTGCAATTAAATTGATTTATTGCATTACACAATTTATATGATATGAAAACTTGTCGAGAGATTAGTCTATTTTATAGAGAAATATATTTAACAACAAAACAAACCGACTCCAAAAAAATCTATCCTAAAAAACTGCACTGCAGTAAAAATTATTACGCCAATTTTTTTTGTGTTTAGTTGTTTTTATTGTGATTATTGTTATTTACCTCTATGTAGATATCATTAATACCTAATTTTCTGCTGCATGTTTGCTAGCATGACTGGAATAAAGCGGTTATAGTAAGGAATAAAACGATTTGCGTAGAAATTTGACAGTGGTTTTATAATTCGAGACGCGTACTACTAAAAGGTCAGAAATGTAATGTAAATGAGCCAAAGGCATGCCATTGTATGAAAAGTTGGCGATACAATTAAGTCTTTAAGAGCTATATGCCAACTATATACCAGCTGCTCAAATATCTGGTCAAGACGTGAATTATTTGTCTGGGCATTAAACATTATTTGTCTGGGCAATAAACGTTTATTCAGCGTTTAGCATTATAAACGATTTGTTTAACCAGATATTCTATTATGCTCTGGGGTGTTGATTTGGATATATTTCGTGGGTCATCAGTAAGCAGTTTAAAATTTGTCACGATTAATCAGTCAGTTTCAGTGCAAGGTTACATCTATCTATGAGTATATGAGATGCTAATGAAATTGGAGCTACCGAGAATCCGAAAATAGTTTCATCTACGATTTATTTAAGGTGGTCGTATTACATTAGCTGATCTCTAGCTTCAAATATTTGTTGGGATAGACAGGCGATATCCATAATATGTGGAATCATTTTGTGGTCAGCTTCTTCCAATGTTTTTTCTAAATTATTCTTAACTATTTGCGATTTACTCTTGCTCATAATATACCTAAAGCAGGAAATACCACATTCGCACTATTACCAAAGAACATATATCAAAATTGATATTGCAAATGATTAACATAAAAAATCCTGTAAGTTCAATTATTTTTTTGTAGATGATCGAAAATACGAATAGAACAGGTACATATTGCAGTTTTATCTCTGATATACCCCAGCTCTATTGGACGTTGTGGTATATATATCTTCTATTACGTTTATTACTCTTGTATGTTTTTTCTGAGAAAATGTTTTTTATGAGAAAAAATATACACATTACACTCTCAATTACACTCTAAATTTTGACCTAAAGCAAACGACATTTTTATAAATAGAAATGAATAAAATATTATTGAAGTGGATAAAACAAAAACCAGACAGAACCTCAATTAAGAAAGTGATTAAATTAAGTAGAGAGAGGGGGGAGAAAGAGAGTCAAAGCTGCATTCGATATCTCTGTTTCTCTCTCCCACTCATATCTGTCATATGCTTTATCCCACTTGCGAGACGAAAATGAAATGACCTTGAAATATCACTCTCATGCGGCTAAAGAAGTATTCAGTTCAAAAACAACACAGATATAGAATTAAAATACTATAGAATTTAAATATCTGAAAATGATAAATGCAAAATTTCGCTAGTATATTTTTATTTACAAGAATTAAAGTTAAAAGCGATCCGAATAATAGAACTTATTATTTCTTTTTTTATTGGAAATGAGGAGAAATAATACCAAAATAATTTCTTTAACGATTTAACGCAAACTATAACTATACTATTCTATAAAGCGATTTCTAAAAAAAACCTGCAAGTTCAATTATTTTTTTTGATGACCAAAAAGACTAATGAAACAGGTACCTATTGAAGTTTCATCTCTGATATATCCCAGCTTTATTGGACTTGGCGACATACATCTTCTATTGCGTTCATTACTCATCATTGAATTTGACAAAGAACTTGTAACAGTCATAATTTCAGCACCCTGTATGCACTTACCTATATATATATATATATATATATATATATATATATATATATATATATATATATATATATATATATATATATATATATATATATATATATATATATATATATATATATATATACATATATATATATATATATATTAATTGCCTTTGTCACGCCGGTAAATACCCTCAAGGCCACTGTATTTGGTTTTAGCATATTTTACAGCTATTAATTTAAGGAGTGGTATTTATTCACACAGACAGACTAAGTACACAAATTATAACAATAAATAAGAGAGAGGGTTGTTTGAGAATTTACTTTATTTATATACTGCTTGAAGTAAGAAATATCATTTTATATTCAAATTCAAATCTAGTAATTTTAATTATTTCAATTTGGCTAATCAGATCAGTTTTATCAAGGAGACAAAAAGAAGTCCTTTTTTTTGTGTATAATTGGAAGCCATGACAGGATAGTGAATTTTAACAGCTATTTTCTACATTATCCTGGCTCAAAGTGTAAGAAGGCCTAATAAGAGCTAAGGTATGTAACAACTAATATCTCCTCTTTGTTTTGATATAAGTTTCATATGTGAGAGATTGAAAAACGGAACATTTTCAGGCCTCTCGTCTCTTACTGTTTGTCCTTACTTTCTTCACGCCAAAATTGACTCTAGTAACACTTTACAAAAGCAGCGAGCATTATACGGTGCACTCAACCACTGGTTTCACCTATTTTTGCTATTTCGAGCAGCTTGTTATAAAGTTTGAGGTCCATGAGGCGCAGCCTTTAGTTAGACCTGCAGAGAGCTGCGGTGGGTCAGAGAAGCCTGTAAGCCACCTTTACCCTTCACAGAATGTATCGGAGCCCCTCAAAGTTGGACATTGGTTCGCTAGCAGTATTCTCTAGAGTGATATCCGAGAGCGGTCAAAGACGGTTTGTGTACTTAGTCCCAACTGTAAGTACCACTTTCTTTATTTATGATAGCGTTGTGGAGGGCACCTTTGTCTCACGTTATGGTCACGACACTTCCAGGACAAAGTGTATGGGTGGTGATAAAATCCTTGTAACTTTAGTCATACCTCTTACCGTAAGCTTTGCGTTTGTGATTATTTCATAATTTTTTGATTTTGTAAACTTAGGGACAGCTGTTCGTAAGGGCATTATACCTGTAAAAACTACAATTTAGATGGTGTGCCTTTAGCTTCTTTATTTGGTCATTTGTTGATCGGTGGCCTGATCACTACCTACTTTCCTAGGTAGTATATTGTATTAGTATTGTAGGTTTCATTATTACAAGTAAGATCACCATTTATATTAGATTTCAACTTGTCGCTGTTGTAGATTGCAAAAGAGCGCGACTTGTAGGCATTTGTAGGTTAATATTAGTGTCAAACTCATCTGTCACCAGAGATCTTCACACACTGTCTTGGTTGTTGTAAATTGTGATTTCGCTGTGTCACACAGTGCTGTGATACATTATTTGTCCGTGTTACATTTACCTTTATTTGTGTTTATACATATTTATATTTACAAATACCTTAATTCATATATCTCGATACCCATTTACATATTTTTACATTTATATATTATTATACTTGAATTCGGATACAGTGTGTTTTATTTGCACCTGCCACATATCTTGCCAGCTGTGTATTCATTTATCAATTTGGTTTTGCCGATTTCACTAAAATCGGATGGCGCCTGGGCTGGTTTACTTATGCGCAGAGAAGAATTAAATTATGGGGAGTTTACTTTAAATACGAATACCGAACTAACGACCGCTTCCGTAAAGACGAGCAGCCGGCCTCTGTGACATTGCCTGCAACACCTATTTAGTGTCACAAACTTAATATCAATACAAAAACAATATCAATATGTGAAGCATTTTTGCAAATATTTGAAATATACACACATTTCGGAAATAGATTTCAGTAAAATATTATTAAAATAACACTCGGAGTAGTTTCCACAAACACCAAAACACTTTCACTTCGCTCGACGCGCGTTTCGCCAACCAAGTTGGCATCATCCGGTGACGATTAAAACTGTTTTAGTCGTCTCCGGATGATGGCAACTTGGTTGGCGAAACGCGCGTCGAGCGAAGTGAAAGTGTTTTGGTGTTTGTGGAAACTACTCCGAGTGTTATAGTTACATCAAAGGTTCCAGCCCTATCCAGTATTATTAAAATAGATAAAAAACACCAGACATTTAGTCTAAAGAGGTGATTATGCAGAGAAGAGATTCTTAATTCGTAATGATAAATGCATAAAAATAACTAAAAAATACAACACCGCTATAGAATTTAAATATCTAAAACTGATAAATACAGATTGCAGGAACACATTGTTCAAATAATTTTAATGGCTTTTAGTGCCACCGAAACTAAAATCGCGTATAGCCTTCTCATTCTTTAAGATAATTAAATTTTTCAAATGCGGGTTTGTAGCTAAGGCTTTTCGAAGTTTTTTTTTGTTTCGGTGCAAGGAAATGGCTGGAAATGAAAATGACAAGGAAATAATCATTTTCATTTCCTGCTTTGTAATTTTTAGGGGCTTTAATTAGAGCTACGTAAAAAATAGACCTTAACTTTTTGTTTTAAGCGAAAAATCTCAATCGAACTAAAAGAAAGTAATTAATTCAAATAAGACCAGGCGTTACGGATATAAAGCGACCCATACTCAGTACCAAACACAATCATTCACACTTTATAAGGCACTGCAATTATATACCTAAATATGATATATTTTATAACCTATAAAATAACTTTATGGTAATACCAAATATATATTTTTACTCACCCTGTAATGTTGACTTATTTGGCACTACGCGTTTAAGCATTATCAATATTCCTGAAATATATACCTGCTTCGCGAATACTGTAAAACTATTAGCCAAATTTATTTAACAGGACCATCACGCTTTATTGAGATAACACAAATCCCTAGTGCGATAACGTTACGTCGTAGTAGCTGGAAGGGGAAGCATCCAACGGAAGAGGTAATTTAAATGCATAATTGCATAAAATTGTTATTAAATTCCATAGTGGGTATTGTGTACTTGTTTTGTCAGGTGATGCCATAAATCCTGATAATCATTCCTACCGTGTCATCATATGTGACTTTCTGCAAAAATGCAAAAGAGTAATAAAGTACACATTATGTTTTATTATAGAAAGTAGACACTCTAAGGGGTAATTGCTTTAGTTACCCAAAGAAGATTATACGAGGAGAGAAGACTTTTCAGTATCTACATACTTCAGTGCAATACAGTAGACTTATATTTTGGAAGACTCACTCTAAATTAAAATCGAGGTAACGCAAAACTTTAATTAAACATTTGTACACGGATGTGGTGATAATGTTTCTTTGTGCTATTATAAACCGTTATTTCATTCCCTTTAGCTGTTTCTCATTTCCGAGCTCAGCTCAAATTTTATCTATAGTCTATTTAGATATGCAAGAGAGTAAAAACTCAAACAAAAAATGTACATTCTGAATAAATGTTATGCGGGTGGGTGCTTATAAATAATTTCTATAAAATGCAGGTTCTTATATACCAAGCTATTTGTGTTACAAGCACCTAAAATACAGTTTTTTCGGACAAATGTAACGTTAATACATTCCGTTCCATTAAATAGAATATATTTTAAATAATTACCGTATTTAAAATATTTTAAAATGCTAGCCTGCCGCTAGAAGTATAAGGCAAATATAAAACGTCCAGTAATTCAAATATTATAAAATAGCAGCTCGCTGCGGTTATAACCCACGTGGGGCACGCTACTAGCTTCGGGTAGGGCAGATAAATTGACCGACACGTCTCGACTGGGCTCTATTCTTCAGCTTTTATTACGGCTTAACTAACGAGAACATCTTAATTCGGTTTTTAAAATGTAATGCTACTGAAAATAAAGTATTTTTATCTATCATATATATGTAAACCTGCTAACCCTTGCTATTAATGTAGTAAATGTTTTCGTAACGAAATTACGTCGATTTAAACGACCGATATTTCGCTTTGTTTGGCTGCATTTTAATTCTTATTGTCTAAATACAAGCTTGATTTGGGGTACGCAAGGTTTTGCCTGAGAGGCCAATAATTAAGGTAAAACTATTAGAGTTAAAAGACGTAAAAGAATAATCCAAAAATCGGCATCCAGTTCCGATTCCCCAGATGACGATGAACTAAGCGTTAATACGACAAAGCATAGGCACGTAGACCATTTCTGATACAACTACCTCGACTGCTGAAACATCCACTTTTAATGGGAATGTTGACATTAAACATTCTCTTCGGCTAGAATGTGGAAGATATTACGCGATTTACTACGAGCAAGCATGGTATTTAGTTAGGCCTAATCATAGAAATGGTTAATCATGAATAAATACACTGTGAAGTTTTTAAGAAAAAAAACGATAAAACACAATTCTTGTGTTCAAAACCAGATGATATTTGCACCGTTTCGGTGCAAATCTAATCGATCTACAGTTGAAACAAATTAATGATACATACAGACCAATTATAATTAAAATTCGAATAATCCTTTTATTTCTACAACTGTCTTAAAAATAACAAGTCTGCACGATTTATGTCGCGATGTCTGTTATAAAAAAATTAGCAGTTTCGAACTTACTTTTTTTTTTCTTTAGAATAGAGTTAAATGTTTCCGACGAAAACAAAACATGTCAATCTGTTCCTATTTTTATACAAATGAAAATCTACTTATTCTAAATTACATCTGCCTAAGTGACCAATCAAAAGCGAGTATATTATTGTAATATATTAAAAACGAAATTATTTCGATAGATGCCTTCTGGAATCTGGAATTAGTCCGGAGTGCGGATCAGAGATCCGCTGCACTTAGGCCCCATTGGGTCTCTTGTGCTTCCTCCGTGAGGGAAATGTCTCCCTAGGCCATCGACCAGCCCAATGTTGTACAAAAGGTGATGATGTTGCCCAGGGGCATTTCCCTCAAATTCACGTTCCCCCAATATGGATTCTCTGGTCGATGACACGGCGGGACATTCGCAAAGTACATGCTCGATCGTTTCATCTTCTTGTTCACATCCTCTGCAGATGGGTGTGTCACTTTGTCTCATGTTATAGAGGTGCTTCCTTACCCGGCAGTGTCCGGTTAGGATTCCTGTAACAAATCGCAGTTTACCCCTGGACATTGCCAGTTAGTTCCTCGCCGTCTCTTCGCTGGGATATCTCAAGAGATTTCTGGCCAGCTGACAGCTACTTGTTTCATCCCATAACGCCTTAAATTTTTTGTGGGTGTTTTCCTTTATTAATTGGAGTTTCGTTGCAACTGGTAGTGTACTTGAAGGACCAGGCCCAAGGATACTCAGGCTGGCTGCCTTCTTGGCCAGTTTGTCAGCTTCTATATTGCCGTTGCATTGTGAGTGTCCTTTGATCCAGCACAGGCAGATGTTATTCATCTGACATGCTCTCACAAGTGCTTGGTGACATTCCCATGTTGATCCTTTAGTTATTTTATAATTTTTCAGGGCCAGTAGTGATTGTCTACTATCTGTGCAGATTATTATTGTCTTGCCCGTTATTTCTCTGCGAGCAATCTCTTGTGCGGCTATGGTTATACCAGCGAGTTCTGTTTGTACTACACTGGCACTTTTATCCATAGTCCAGCTGCATCGGAGTCGCAGATTCCTGGAATATATACCACAGCCTGCTCCATCCTTTTTCTTTGATCCGTCCGTCAAGACATAGTTTACACCTTCAACGCCGGCCTCGTCTTCATCAGTAGTATGTATGGTGTAAGGTTTGTCAAAGACAAGTCGAGGCGGAATACCATCTGCACATGCCTGTAAAATGGGTATCTTTCTGACAGCCTCAGTCCACAGGCGGCTTCTGGTTTGGCGACAGCTTGCGTTTGGTAGTATGCCAACGGATTTAAGGCGAGTCATGGTAGTCAGAGCCACTTCTTCTAGATGTAGGTCTAGCGGTGGAAGACACAGCATTATCTCCATTGCTCTCGTTGGTGTTGTTCGCATGGCTCCGGTTATGCTCAGACAGGCAACTCTTTGTACCTGGCATAGCTTGAGTTTTGCTGATATTTCTTGACTCTTGGGCCACCAGACAACAGCTCCATAGGCCAACATTGGTCTTATGATAGCAGTGTAAATCCACAAGACCACCCTGGGTTTCATTGCCCAGGTTTTCCCTACGGTCCTGCGACACTGCTCGTATGATATGTAGGCTTTATTTATTCTTCTTTCGAGGTGAAGATTCCAGTTTAATTTAGCATCGAAAGTTACCCCCAAGTATTTCACCTGTGGTGCAAAATTTAGTGTTGTGTCTAGGGGGAACAGGTGCTCTCATTGGCTCCAGTTCTCTTTTCCTTGTAAAGTGTACCATTTCCGTCTTCCTGGGGTTAACGGATAGGGCATACTCCTCACATCAATTTTCGATTATTCTTAGGGCCATCTGCATTCTCTGACAGAGGGCTCCTTCGAAGTTTCCATTAAGCAGTATCGTTAAGTCATCTGCGTATGCAATTGTGTAGAATCCTTCCACGTTGAGGTGGTTTAGGAGGCTGTCAAGAACCAGGTTCCATAGCAGTGGTGATAAAACAGCCTTTCGCAACCAGTCCTCTTATGACAGTGTCTCCTGCACTGATTTGTACTGCTCTTTTAGAGAGCATGTTGGATATCCAGCTGCTCACAATATGAGGAACGTTCCTATGTGATAGGGCCGCTGTAATTTTAGGAAAAGTGGTCTTGTTTTTTTGGTCTTGTCTTGTCTTGTAATTTTAGGATAGATGCCTTTTGATGAATAATCGAGAAAACAAGTTACGTCTTTTTCCGATTGCGTTAATTTGAGATATTAGCAACCGCTTTTTGGGACGCCATTTTAAGGGGGTGTAGCTGGATTCCGGGACATATCTGATAGATGATGCAGCTATGAAAACCTAAAAGGTGCAGATTCTGTAAGAATTACACTCGATATAAATGCAACATAATATAAGATAATACTAAAGAAATAATATCATCCGTTTTTAATATTTTATATACAGTCTTATTTTTGCAAAATATTTAAATCGTATTATTTATAAAATACATGCTATAAAAATGTGGATATATAAATATCTTAGTTATTTCTAGTGACGTAATATCAGAGTCATGGTCATATGTTGGGAACTCTGGAACGGTCGTGATTTGGCAAAAGCCATAAATCATATAATATGTAAAGTATATAAACATTTGCCGATAGGCCGAATTTAGGGCTGAAAAGACGTGTGTAAGATTTAGAAAATGAGTTAGTTAGAGTTGCGAATCAATAGGAAATAAATGTATGTATGTTCGAGTATTTAAAAGTGTTTCCTATATTAGGTACATGATTTACCCCTTGTGAGAGACGTTAAGCCCCACAGTAAACTACGGAATTCCTCATGCGCATGCGCAAAAAGCCAATATAATTTTATGTGGGCGAATAAATATTTACCTAACATATGGCCTCGTACTATAAATCAATTGATCAGCCTGAAGATGTTATGACCATCTTGAGAAAATTCCACTCACGCGAAAAATGTATTACTTGGCTAGACATAACATTCATCCAGCATTCAGACCAGACGAGGCAAGGCAGCAATACCAGCGGATAAAATAGCGGATGACTAGGATAAACTGCCTGACTCGTGAAAATTCAATCAGACATTAATTACAGATCAATGCGATTAAATTTTCTATGTCTTTTCGTCTCTGTTTATTTTTTTGTGTGTTTTGCAGTCAATTCCGTTCGTTAGAGGTGCTGACTAATTAAAATGCTAAAATTTAGAAATGCAATGGTGAAAAATTTAGAAACGCAATTTAAAAATGTTACCTACTTATTTATATAAATAATGACCTTAGAATATCATGTAATTTCTATCGACCAATCGTAATTAAACGTGTAATAATTAAAGCAATAAGTATAACAAAATAATCTTACCATCCAGTTCTTCTTCGATAATATCCTCATCGATGAGTGCTTCCATATCCTCAGAATTTTTGCTTTGAATGATCATTTTTCGCATATCATTCTTTCGGTGATTTAATCAGAACCAACAAATAATAACCTTTCACTAACACACACGATAATGTAATCGGACTTGATCTCATTCCACTGTATATGTTATTTACAATACGATTGTTTCCACTAGCGCTGTTAAAGTTTATTGGCTCTAAAAACTTCAGCGGAAATTAATAATATCATCAAAAACACTATGTTGACATTTTACGGGTTTAAACAGATAAACAGAAAATCGATAACACTATATTATAATCGATTACACAATATTAGATGTGCTACCATTGGTTTATATGGATATTATAGGCACTTATTTTATAAAATTAACCAGGTTCATTGAGGGAATGAAAGAGAATATTGAAGTATCATAACGGCAATAAATAAATATACAGGGTACATCACGGTGAGTGGCCTATTAGATGTTTCTGGGAATCGACATATACACTCCCCGGCACAAAATTCCGTCACCCTAAAATTTTGCCCAATTTTGATGTTTTATAACTTTTTTATTTTTCATCTGATTTTCATAAATTTTTTACTAGTCTGTAGATCAGTTCATTGTGTGTCTTTTTAATTATTGTAATAAGTCATATTTTTCGTCCAGGCAATATTATAAAGGGGTAAATCAAAGTGTTGTTTTCTGTCGTAAACTCAAAACACCCTGTGGAAAAATTGAGGCGAGTAATTTTGTTTACAAACTGTTTGCTGCCATCTTAGACGTATTGTAAACATTTTGTTTTTTGATTCATCCCATTATCTCATTTCTTCTGCGAGCAGCAAAATTTTAAATGAAACGCTGTTAATTTTATCATTTTTAATTAAAAAACATCGACGTTGGCTAAATACGCGGTTATTGTGACAGAATATTTGACAGTACAGTTAATTTAGTGTGTTGTCATCATGGTAACTACAGCAGACGTAGGTAGAATTGTTGCCTTAATAGAGGATGGCCGCAATAAGAGTTATGTCTCCCGTACTCTGGGAATTGCGCGGTCTACAGTTTGTGATGTTTGGAATAGGTATCTACAGACGGGAAACTTTATTAGGCGGCAAGGCTCTGGCAGAAGGAGAATGACCACTCAAGCTGATGATCACTTTGTCATTATGAGTTCTTTAAGAGATCGAAGAGCTACTGCTGTGTATCTAAAAAATGACTTGCAAATGGTACGTCGAGTAAGTGTAAGTGAAAGAACGATACGTAGAAGATTGTTAGAAGCAGGATTGCATTCACGAAGGCCAGCAGTATGTCCAAAATTGCTTCCTCGGCATCGACAACACCGACTGAGATTTGCAAGAGCGCATGCTGACTGGACTGTAGAACAGTGGGGAAACGTACTATTCACAGATGAATCCAGGGTTTGTTTCAGGTCGCCGGATGGTCGTGAACGGGTATACAGACGTAGAAATGAAAGATATGCAGACTGCACCATATCTGAGCGACTGCAATATTACGGTGGTTCAGTCATGGTTTGGGCGGGTATTTCTACCGATGCACGTACTGACCTTGTATTTGTTGAAAATGGAGCACTAACCGCCCACCGTTACATTGAGGAAATCCTCCAAAAAATTGTTGTTCCATTTGCTCCTTTCATTGGGAACCAATTTACATTAATGCATGATAATGCTAGACCTCACGTTGCACGGGTAGTGAGCGAATATCTGGATGAGGTTGGACTTCCAAGATTGGACTGGCCCGCATGTAGCCCGGATCTCAACCCAATCGAACATCTTTGGGATGTTCTTAAAAGAACACTCCGTCGCCGTCCTGTGCAACCACTAACCTTGTAAGACTTACGGCTGGCGCTGACAGAAGAATATCAGGCTATTCCTCAAGACAGAATAAGTAATCTTATTAATTCGATGCCACGAAGAATGCAAGCTGTCATTGCTGCGAGAGGAGGACATACACGTTATTAAAATTTGTCTTTGTTAATTAATTTTGTGATATACCTAGTGGATGTTTTTGTTAATAAAAATAAGCTTGAAATCAGCGTTTCATTTAAAATTTTGCTGCTCGCAGAAGAAATGAGATAATGGGATGAATCAAAAAACAAAATGTTTACAATACGTCTAAGATGGCAGCAAACAGTTTGTAAACAAAATTATTCGCCTCAATTTTTCCACAGGGTGTTTTGAGTTTACGACAAAAAACAACACTTTGATATACCCCTGTATAATATTGCCTGGACGAAAAATATGACTTATTACAATAATTAAAAAGACACACAATGAACTGATCTACAGACTGGTAAAAAATTTATGAAAATCAGATGAAAAATAAAAAAGTTATAAAACATCAAAATTGGGCAAAATTTTAGGGTGACGGAATTTTGTGCCGGGGAGTGTATTTTGTAATTGAAAATTTGCACACAGGGGTTTTCAGGGGTGCTCTATTGAATGAAAATATTGTCGTGTATGTGCCCCTTCCAGTTATACCGGAAGTCGGCAACAACTTCCTTATTTTAAATGGCATGCTATATTTTTTAACTTTCGATACTATTCCCTATCCCTAAAACCAATAGTTTTTGAGATATTTCGATTTTAATAAAATCTTATGCGAAAACAACCTGATGTCAAACTTTGACTACTTCGACCTTGAATAAGTGTCTTATTTTAAATGGGACATACCGTATTTTATAATACAATTCGCTTCCTTTTTGGATTACCTTTCGACTTCTAGCGGGCCATATCCAAGGGCTTCGTCGTCCAATCCACCTATCTTCAAACATATTGTCTAATATGTCTGATACTCCTCGTGTAGAGTGAGCAGGAGCTCCGTCGTGTTGATACAAACAACTTCCAAATTCTAATAGTGGTAAATTATCCAGAAAATCGGTAACTATTGTTCTTAGTATCCCCATATAACGCTGAGAAGTTGAGGTTCTATCATAAATATGGTAATAAAACATATTCTTTTAATAGGCGAAACACATTAAAACTAAATTTGTCCTGAAATCCACTTTCCCTTATAGCGTGAGGGTTTTGATTTGCCCACATAGGAGAGTTATGTCTATTAAATATTCCTTCACGAGAAAACTTCGACTCGTCAGTCCAGATAATTTTTTTAAAGAAAAAGTCATCTTCTTGAATGCGAGTTATTATCATTTCACAAAATTTAACTCTATTACTAGCATCTTCTGGATGCAGGGCTTGCACTTTAGTTAACTTATAATTATGCATTTTGTACTTCCACAAGATTCTTTCTATAGAGGAATAAGAAATACCTGTCATATACTGCAGTGTAAATAGAAGCTCGTGGATATGCTTCGAAATAAGCCAGGACAGTTATTTCTTTATTTTCATTTCCAGTGACTGGGCTAGGATTAATTTTGCTTTAAAAGTACCAAATTCAAGGAAATTATTGTAAATTTTTCTAAACTTCTTTACGTCCATTGGTAGCAGATTAGGATTTAATTCGTTAAACCTTCTGCACGTTCTTCTAATAATTCTGTTACATTCTCCATGGATAAAAAATAAGTTGAAATAATCCGCATTGGAGTAATGATTTTGCATATTAACTGACCACTAACAACAATAATACGTTGACACTTACACAATAATTTAGAATGACAAGACGAACATAATTTTTTGTTTTCCATGGCACACTGCACTCGATGTTAATTTTAATTCAACAATATTTATAAATATCTCTAAATAACTCAAGAACCGTCCAATTTAGCTATAGCAAACTACATATGGGTCGAAAGGTAATCAAAAAAGGAAGCGAATTGGATTATAAAATACAGTATGTCCCATTTAAAATAAGACACTTATTGAAGGTCGAAGTAGGCAACGTTTGACATCAGTTATTGGACACCCTGTGTATTTTAGAGCATTTGTAGTTTATACATACATAAGGCCCATGTCTTTTTAGTATGTGGAAATTGGTTCTTGAAAGTTACCATAGCGAAAGTTATTAATTTCTAACGCACGGGTTGTTTTCGGATAAGATTTTATTAAAATCTAAATATCTCAAAAACTATTGGTTTTAGGGCTGGGGATAGTATTGAAAGTTACCTTAAAAACACGAGTAGAATTCGAATCTGGCATTAAAAATATAGCATGCCATTTAAAATACGGAAGTTGTTGCCGATTTCCGTTATAACCGGAAGTGGCACATACACGGCAATATTTTCATTGAATAGAGCACCTCTGAAACCCCTGTGTGCAAATTTTCAGTTCCAAAGTATATGTGGTTTCCCAGAAACGTCTAATAGGCCACTCACCGTGATGTACCTTGTATAAATAAACCTTTCCTTTAGACATATAAAAATCCTTTAGACATATAAATGTATAATTCAGGTTACATTTTGACGTTAAAATCACAATGTAAGTTTAAAAAACAACAGAAAACAGATTTAGGGGCACTAAATTATCATTAAAAACATTCACATATCTTTTTCGCAAGTACCGATTTTTGATTTATTTTTTTTGGTTGGCAGGTAGATAATTATCTTGTCTTTAAAAAAAGATTAAAGAGGTAAAAATTTTTTCAAAGCCTCCTAAATGGTAGTGGAAAACCCCGAATCATGTGTTCTTAGTTTTTAACTCACCCTGTGTGTTAATCAAGTAATGGTATCGAAAATGGTTACACTCTATATGAAAGGCGCTTCTTTTACGAACATTCTGTTTTTTTATTCACTGATCTATCTCTAAAATTGTCTTTTTTGCCGAAACCTTTCGCTTATCCCACACATTAAATTTGCTGTAGGTCACATTGTCTATGAAAAAACAATTACCATTGTCATAGCAATTACTCACTATTTCACTCTATTGTCAGTAAAAAAGTTTTAGAGACGTAAAATGCCTCAAACAAACTCTGAACAAGTAGGTTTTACAAGGGGTTTTATTAACCTTATTAATATTATTTGAAATATTATTAAAAATTATCTCTTCATTACCAAATATATCTATTGCTCGAACTATACTTTATAAAGGGCATTTAGTAAATGCTGCTGATATGTTGTTAACTTGTAACTTAAATACAAGAAAATAAAAAATATAAAAATGTAAAGTGAGTACATTGAACATCACACTTTAAAGATTGGAACATGTTCCTGGAGCATTAACTTTATCTCGGTCTTAATCCACGAAGTTAGTAGGCGGGAAAATATTACGTTATATCTCAAGACTATTAATTACAACTACACCGCATTCGTCAAATTATCATGTTCTAATATCATAACATACCAAACTAACGATGCCTACTAAATTGCTGCAATAGTCATTAACATAACCTCTTTTAAAAATAAAATATTCATAAAACCAACCACAGCACACCTTGTCCCAAAATAATGCGACCAGCCAAATAACATTACAATAATTTAAATATTATAATTATTCAAATAGTCATTTATCCTATGCGGCTTATTTTAACTTCTTCATGAACCATGCCAATATCCATAATTATACACAATATATGAATTAGTAATAAATTATAGGCAATTTTGCTGCATTTGAGCAAAATTAAAATGAAGCATTGAAGTACCGCAATCAAATTCCAATTGAAACGTATTTATTTACATTTATAATAAGTACAGTAAAGACAGATTTGAAAATAAAGAAATATACTCGATAAGTGACTTAACTCTTGTTTTGAGTTAAGTCGCTGAGAATAAAAACAATGATATAAAACAAAATAAGAAAAAAAAATTGTGAAATATGATTCTTGGCTGTTGAAATATGTAGTGTTTAAGTTTCTTTTGTGTGATGCAATATTAACTGCATTTTTAATTTAGACAGGAACTGTGTATTAAATTTAAGGAGCTAGATGTTCATTGTCTAATATATGTTAACATAAAAGGTGTAGTATGAAGGTGTTTTTGTCTAGCAATGCAAGCATGACCCGGCAAAGATATATATTTTTTAGCCGGTGATACTTTTTGTTGAGATTATAATACTGAATGGATTTACAGGTAACAACTACTCAGAGAGCTAATACGCCTTCCTGTATTGAATTACACCTACAAATCCGATAGGATAGCCATAATATAATCATTCACCAATACCTCCATCAGGTGTAGACTAATTTCGAGCTGTTTGCTCTCATCAGTGCCAAAACTATCAAAACAATCAAGCAGATCAAGCAGTAGCGTGCAAGCGAGGGATAACTAGACCCCTCTATCGGTCACTTGCTACTACTCATCAGACATTACTAAGTAATGTCTTGGCTGGCTTGGCTTTCATTTGTAATTATTCTTTAATTGTAATTATTCTTTAATTTAATTGTCGACGGAAGTTCAACTACACTAGATTAATTACATATGCTACACCCACAACGGATTCACAACTTCGCCCTTAAGCTGATGACAAACTGGATCCCCAAACTATGTAATTAACATTCGCAAGCGACTACAAGAATAAATCGCCTGACCTCCAAATGTGGAATTTGACCGAGAAAAGTTGAATTGTAATTTATGTTCACCGGAAATCACTTTCTGTTATAGACGTATTTTAAACTACTTGCGTATACTTTTTCAGATTTGCAGACTGCGCGACTTGAAATTCACGTGAAATAAGACGCAAAATAATACAATAAATCAACGCTCAAGCAGCGCAAGTAAATACCATTAAGTACGTCTAAATCCTTAAGTTCATATAAATGAAAGTTAATTATTTAATTCCCCAAAATCGCTCAGCTTCTTAAAATAACTTACAGCTCTACGTCTTTTAAAAGTTGTTATATAAATAACTTGTTAAATTGTAGTTTTTGGAGACCTTCTGATTCATAGGCACCCAGAAGTTGCGACCATTAGAGATGCAGGTGCAAAAAGTTTTAGTCAAAATAGATTAGCAGAAAATATGAGCTCGTTTAAAAACTAAGTTACCGACAAAAAAGGTGATTTTTGACATCTACAGAATTTTTTTTCACTTTTCCACATAACCGCCAAATCTTTTGAGACATTTTTCGTAGCGAAGAATGAATTTCAGTAATGCAGAGGCCGTAATGCGATGCGTTAAATTTTTTGGTTATCAATCACGGCGTCTTCGATTTCCTCTGATGAATTGAATCGTACGCGAGTATCGTGGCTTAAGCGCTCTTCATCGTGCAAATGGTCTCGACGGTTTACGAATTTCCGTCGCCGTTTTATTTTCTCCAGTCAGAAAACGATTCACACCACGAAGCTCACATTTGGATGCAACGTTCAATGGTAGTTCCATGGTAAAACGTAATAAAACAGTTAAACTTCAATCGAATCAACTTTGCACAACGCATGTGTTCACAATCGATGCGAGACTGACTCATAAAAATTTCGTCGCTCTACTGTTTCACTGACTGGAGTGCTAGGATCGTTATTAAACTTATATTTTACGGCCCTCGTAGGTCCTGTAATGATAAATGAGTTGTTTTCGTCAACCACATTTATATTTGTCCGTAACTTCTTTGTTTATCAGCCGATTTTAATGAGATAGGTGTCATTGCTTACCGAAAATAATAGACCATTAATGGAAAATTTTATAGCGGCCGATATTTTAAAATCCAATATGGCCATCTCTTGTTATAATAACTCAGTTGACCCACCTAATGCAGAAAACAATAAGATGGATCTTTCTCGATATTTAGACCTCGAGAAAAATTGGTCTATCAGAATAGGTACTATACCTTTTTTTTGTTTATTAACCTATTTTAATGAGGTAGGTTCTGTTAGGTGCTACATCATAAGGACGCGGTCACCACGTCGCGTATCAAAACGACGTGGTCATTCGATCTGTATTGATTTGTCTTAACCCTGTAATTAACATGTAATCGGATTATTTTCGATCTTAATATAATAATTCAACTACCTGTTAGACATTATAAATGTTTGATTTGCTGGAACCAAAGAAATCAAAGCTGCTTAAAAAATTAAAGAAATAGTTTCAGACTACAACAATCGCACATTATCAACATTTCTGCGTGGGATTGCACACAATTCCCATTAGTTACAGATGAATATTAAGGGTCATGTTAAGGGATTTAAAAGTTTGAATTTAAGTTGCAGTCTTTAGGTATTTATAAATATTTTTTTGGCTGTAATAAATTGGTTTCAATAAAACTATAAACAAATTAACATTTCTATTTTTAACCGACTTCAAAAACCTTCTCCTTTTTCGAATGTGACTTTTCTCAATTCGATTGTGTTTTTTTGTACGGTAAACTAATGTGGTCACTTACAATTGAATACAAATGCCCAAAGTGACACTAATTTCCTTTGGATACCGATGATTTCTAAATGATTAAACATTTTTTTTTAATTTCTACCGTGGTCGGTATGAACACTGATCATTGTATCCGTTGTCGTAATTCAACACACACATAATTTTTATTTATGCTTATTTTATCCGATTTAATTAATGCGTAGTAGTATGAAAATCTACACCTGTACCAATCAAGTAATGTGGAGCGAATGGCGATGGTATTTGCGTTGTTGTTTCTCAAGTGACTAGAACTGCATACGCCATAATTTTTTTGATATTAATGCACATAATTTTTAAGATATCAACTATTGACACATGTGTTTTCTTTTCGTTATCTAACTGGCATTTCCATACATTGATATTGTATATTTTATCATATACCGAAACAAATGCTATAAACCTAACAAAATATTCGACCAAATATTATAATGTTTTCAATCAGTGGGAAGGGACTGAAATATTGTAAACTCTGTCGCGGAACTCGAAAAATGTTTTCGTTAATTATTTTTTCAATAAATTATCAATCCATGGAAAAATCATTTAATTAACCTTTAAGTGGCATTTAATTGTTGCAGCGTTATATTTGGAATATATATCGAAAAAAACCATTTATTTAAATTATTGTGCTAAGTTATTTTAAAGATAGCAGAACAGCTAATTTCTCAAAATCATTAGGAACCTAACATTTCGGACATCGGCACTTAATTAGCCTATAAGAGTCTTTAGTTGTCCCCCTATTTTCGTTCTTTCCTGCTCACCTTGCTCCTCTAACTTGATAGTTAGTTTGTTGCTTCCCTTTAATAAGCAACTTAGTCTGATTGTGATGTGAGATTTTACCCATTTTTTAATATTTAGTTTGAAAGAGCACTTTTTCGAGATAGATGCAATCGAAATTTCGGAATATAAAAAAATGTATTTATTAATGTAAATTACCCTATAAGAAAAAAATCTGGAGGTAAGTTCTGAGGGTCAAGGAGGCCACTCTATAGAACCACGTCGACCTATTCATCGTTGAGGAAACATTTAATTTAAGTAAGTACGAGCAGGATATCTTCGCAGAATTACATTCTACGACCGAATCATATCAGTCATTTTGTGAGAATTATTAATTTAATTATAAAACTAAATAAAACGAAAATGCGAGCAATGCGAGCAATGGTATATATCCAGAGCTGAAATAGAAGAGACTATTTTTAATAATAGAGGCGGCCACTAGAAGGCGGGCAAATGTATATATTTAGATATATTTACCATGGATAATTAGAACATTTAAGATAAATTTGTTAATTGCCAATTTATTTATTAAGATTTTTAATTGTGATTATTCATATTTTTGCAACCCTTTTAAAACTGATTTTAAACTTTCAGAGCAACCTTAATGATAATAACAAGTTATCGTGTCTTCCTTTTATATATATATCTACATGATCTCTTTTATGGATCTACATGAGACTTCGCTATAAATTAATACCAACAAATTGGAATTACATATCATATTACTAGATATTACTTCTAAATAGTGACATCCATACACTCTGTATCTAGAGTCTGTATCTACAAATGTAACGATCAAGGTCGCATTTATGTGATAGGGCATATTATGCCATATCTAGTTATCATAGACATGTTTCGTATATTTCTTATCGCACCAGTAAAATAAAATAAAAGCAAGCCTTAAAATTATAAGTTTCTATGTTACAATTTTGACACTATGCGAGTTAGTAATTTAGTAAGTAGAGTTAGTAAGTAGAAATTTCGATGAATTTATGAATGTGTCTACCAACGTTTATTCATTGGTGCAAAGAAAAAAACATTAAATTTTTTTAAAAAAGCAAATAAAATGTGGTCGTCAACACTTTGGTCACAATATTCAATCTTGCGGTCAACGATATAGAGAAAGGGATTGATATAAGCAAATATTTAAAGTGACTTGAGAAAAACATTCTCAAGAGACCAAAAGGGATATTTACGGAAAAAATAGCGAGTATTTACAAAGGAGCCAGTTGACTGATTTTTGAATAGTGCACCTGATAATTTATATTACGTTTAAAAAATAAAAGAACAATATTTAAAAACCTTTTAAAAATGAAAACTGTCAACTTTAGCTACTAGGATTCAACTCCCAATGACCCAACCCCCATTTTATGACCCAACTCCAAATGGACGAAATGTGAAACTTGCCCGTCGACTGAAGAATTACATTTTGGGACTCATTAGAAACCCAGTGCTATTGTTTTGCAATCGGTCAACGAGGTCCAGAATTATGGGTACATAACCGATTTTTTTTAAATTTTCTGACTGAGATGTGTTTTGTGAGATGAATTCTGGTGAATAGTTTTGTCTGTCGATTGGATTTTGGTACTTTTTCTATCTGGGAAAAGGTTCTGAAGGGTCTTTCAAAACTTTTGGACCTACTGGACCGAATGCAAGAAAAATTTAGCACTTTCTGATGAGTCCTAGAATGTTACTTTTTATTCGATGGATATGTTTCACTTTTCGTCAATTCGAAGTGACCTAAATTCTACAGATCACGACCAATAGCTAAACTAAGGATACCGAGTGGTTCAGGGACAATTTCCGCATCATCTATCAAATAGACGACCGTCCACGGCACGTCGGACTTTTTAGCATTTTTAGTTAATAGCCAAGGAATTGTAACCTTGACTATTAACTTTTATAGTACGTGAAACTTATAATCTATTTTTCTTAGATGATGTCTCATGTGACATAGAACCTTATATTATTTTGAAGCAGCGTGGAATTTATGAAAAAATGATTCCAAATTAGCTAGGTAGTTATTTGTCTAAATAATATCAAATATCTGATCTCTAATAAATAATTATTAACCGTTCTGTACCTCAAAATTCCCTGTTCGTAATTTTTCGATAATACTTTGTAATCGACTGCATCTCTGTTTTTCAGTTTCCTCGAAAAAAATCAATAAATAATTATTACAAGGGATAATCACCACACCAACTTAAATTTAAAGCCGTCACACATTTTTAAAAAGGTTACATTAAACTTAGGGTAAATTTAAACACACACGCACAAACGTCACTGCTATTAATCAACAGGCAATAACCGCAACAAGAGCAGAGGAAAACGTGTTCAATATCACATTATTACATCACCAATATTTCGACAAATAAACCATAATAACAACACAATTTGTGTACTTAGCAGTGACGCACGCCGCTCGCATCTAGATCGCTGCGTACAAACAAACGGATAGTTAGCTAGATAAGATACCGTTGTGTTGGAGTTGACAGTCACTTAGTTATTACTGCAATGAGATTGCTTCGCGACTGAACTGAAGCAGGCATCTCAAACGCATGTGGACTGGGCACCCCCAAACTGCAGATACCGCAGAGGGGTCTGAATTTGCACTGCTAAGTGGAAGCCATAACCTAGTGAATCTCTGTAGATGTGGGTACGCATTACCTCCACACGGTTGACCGCAAGTGTGGCTTTGAAACGCGTGTCGCGTTCTAGTCTCACTTCTGTCTCGTAGGTATGTTTTACCAGAATAAAGCCAACTCTACGGACTGTTCTGATTCACTTTAGTACGACCAATTCGGATCCATTTCAGGATAGGTCCTTTTCCCGCAAACGCGATTGACTTTTACTCCTCTTTAGAGATGAAATGGTTTCAACAAACTGGCAGAACAATAAAAATGTGAAACATAGGAAAAGCAGATTCGAATGTTAATGTAAAAAAAGTTCAGTTGGGACAAAGATCAAAAGCCCCACGTTTTGGGCGGCTATTGAGAAATATGAACTTGCGAAAATCCTTAATGTTGGGCGACAAATGTAATGTATACAATGTGTGAAAAATCTACAGTATTGTTTTAAGGATTTGATAATATTCCTGATAGGATTCCAGGATACTTACTTTGTCTCTTCCCTATTGTATCCTTCCCATGAGCGCCAGTTCTATGAACACTTATTTGTAGTTGCAGAAGGTTCACTGATAAGCTCCTCTATGGTCAATAAGAGGGGGTTCAATTAGGCCTCTATTTATTTTATAATATTTTAACTTGAATTATTTTAAAATGGTCAAAGGATCTATGATACTTATTACTTTTGTTTTATCAGAAATTGAAATTTAAGAATATTTAATAATTATATATTTTAAATTATGTGCTGAAAATATTGAGATATAAATAATAAGAAGTTGTATTACAGGAATAATTTTTTTTATAAATGGAAGTATGATTGTCACTATGACAATTGCCATGAACAAGTACGAAATTTATATATATGCAAGTTATAGTGCAAATGAAAGTAGAAATTTTAAAGCGAATTATAATGCAAAATGGTAAAAATGAAATTTTTTTAACCTTATAACTATCCTAAGCCAAAATCCACGTAACTTATTCTAATAACATGGGACTAAGCATCTGGAACAATGTTCACATAAAATTAAATATGTTTTAGATGGTCATTACCTTGTATAGTTTTATATTAATCCTATTTGCTTTCGAATCACAACACTAGTCACTATTTTCACAAAACTGTTTTGTTTACACTGATCCTGGAGTCTGCTGAAACGTTACTAGACTTTTAGAATGCTGCTAACTTCTTTTATACGCCTGCTGCCATCTACAGGAAACTGCCGTACTCTGGAATTCTGATATACTCGGTGATACGCTTGTCGGTTTATTTTGATTTGGATATTATCAAATTGAAAATCGTCAGATTCTTTACTCACTGCTTTTGTAATTTAATACTCCTCTTCTTGGCCTGCTTGCCACACTCGTCTAATACCGTAGTTGAAATTAACCTTAAAATTATTCCCTTTGGGATTCCACTGACGTCGCACTATTTTATTGAATTTAATTTACTCATAACTATTAAATTTCTATAATATTATAATCGAAACGTAGCGAGCTGTTCGTACTTCGAACGCTATAGCTCAACTCGCCTTGCATTATTATTCGTAACCACGGATGTGCTACCAAATTAAACAGTTGAACTTCCTTGGATATTAACTTCTTTTTGTTGTTGCATAATCTGACTACTCAGATGAATGGCTATTATTATATTTATTTAGCTTTACGTTTAAACTCTGTAATTTATAATATATATGGTTTAATTTTGAATTATAAGCTGTATTCACTTTCAACCAACCTGTTTTCAAGTTCAACACATTCACCTTTTGTTTACTAATTTCTAAATTTCAAATAAGCGTCATTCCTACATTGTTTTTCATTAGTTTTTTTTCGAGAGTTATGTTCTCGAAGCCCGTTTTTATGACGATGCTTCCGCATTAAACTTTTAATATGAAGATAGTTTATGTATATTAGGACTCGCATAATAGAGACATTATCTATGTTTGCATATATTTTGCCACGATTGTGTAATAGATGCTTCATGTAGGTAGCTAAATTAGTCGTGACTTGAAATCTGTAAGGCCTATTGTATAAGGAAAATCGGTTACATGAATTAATAAGTGTTGTTGCTGATAATTATATACGCCTTGAGGAGACTATTGTTTAATATAATAGTTAAAGTTTTATATAATAATACAGAAACAAGCCCTAAATATTTCTATTGTGAAGGATCACGAATAAAATCATTTAACGAACAGGTCCTCATAATTTTACAAAGCAGGTAGCTTTACGGATTTCAATCATAATCGGTTAATAAGTATGACCATATTATCCATGAGTAATTCTAGAAAGTTTGAAAATACGGTATTATTAAATTTAAGTGTGCAGAGTGTTAGGAATTAGAATATAATTTCCATCAAACGGCAAACGGTGTGTCGAACGAAAAAAGTAAGGAGCCTTTTTCTGTTGTAAATTGAACAAGGATTCTAGAAATAGTTTTTGTTTCTAAAAAAACATTGGCATACCATTTGTTTCATTAAAATTTCCCGAAGATCTGTCCGTACGCACGACACTGGTGAAAGAAAAATAATATTTTTTACCTTAAAATATGTACCTAGATTACCTATTTAAAGGTTCCAAATTTCATTTAAATATCTAAAGTAGTTTTAAAAATATGAATAAATTTGGAACTTTTGATAAAAATTTTGACACCCTCTTTGTAACGAAACATTTTTCGATTATAGTTTATAATATAAACTGATATTATTTTGTGGTTCGCTGTCTGCTTCTAAAGTTTCCGCTTCCGAAAGTAGACCACCCTGTGTATAATGAAATCTGTGAAATTTGACGATCCTGTGTTCTAAGTACATATATTGTATGGCTTAACTCACAATCTTTCACTGAGATATGTTTGATATACAGCCTGCTCAATTTTAAAATATTCATATCCATGACATATTTTATTAGGGTTGAAGAATATTGGTTAAGCCACATTTACAATACTCTGTATAGATATTATAAGGATCCAGTAGTAGTTGATCATTGTACTTCTAGTGAAAATACATTTGCAAAATACAAAGTGCAAGCACACTCACTTTGTTCACGTGCTATTCACCAACACTGTGAACAAACTGTGATATTCAGAGGTTATTCATCAAAAAGATATCCATAATTGTTATATTATAGCTACAATTAATATAATTTGCAGTTCATTATATTAATTTAAACAAGCAATTCAGTTAATTACTTACCACTTACTTACTTACTACATACAAATTTAGTATAGTACCTATATTTTATACAAGCAACTATGATACTTTGATAAAGTAATCGTGCAACAATAAACGTTATAGGAAGAGAAGAAAATATGTATTATATGACTAAATAGAACAAAAACGTTAAGTACTAATGTGTCTCTTACCTCTAAATGAAAAAAATGGCATGCCGGGTTTAGGTTTTGGCCGTTTTGGATCTGAAAAAATAGGTTCCTGGTAAATATAAAACATTACTGATGACGAGACTAATAATGTGTAAATTGAAAACACAAACGCTAGATCGGTTCGGTATCTCAAGTTTGAGAGTTTAACTGATTATTTGCGTTATTATATCGAATTCCGAACTTTCATAGACATATTTGTTAATATATTTTAAACGGCCTATAGCCGTAAGAGCTTCTTCCTTTTATCTAATTATATGTATAGTTAAGTACACTTACACGTATATAACATCATATCTGCTGAGATTATGGAGCACATTAACGCTACGCGAAACTATTTTACCTCTTACTCTCTACTAATATTACACACTAATGGTTGAGAGGCTCCACATTTAGCGGTTGCTTCTGCTCAAGTAACTGACGTACAAATGGATATCAAGAACATTTTAATTAGAGGCCTGGTAGTCCACACGTTTGTTGACAATATTTCTTATCATACGTGGCTCGATACGTTGGTACTGAAAACTAATGGGGAAATTATAGAGAAAATATTTCTCCGCCACCATTTTTTCACCAATCCGAGGCTTGTTTTCGTTAAGTTACCATGGCAATCTACCTGAAAAAAAATCCTGAATTTTTAACGTGTGCATTTAATAAGTGGACATTTTTCTGTCATTTAAAATGTCAAAATAGAGACGCGGGACTAACTTTAGAATCAAATTTATTTGATGTAATGGAGGGAATTTTTTCAAGATTACCTAATTTTCAGCCATGATATATCGAAACTATGCGAGACAGCGAAGAAATTAATGAAGTCCTTGTTATTCCAAGTCCTTGTTATTTAAGGCCATTCTATTAGATTGGCCTTGGTACCTTCTACGTACGCCCCTGTATCCTGCTAACCTCTTGAAGTGGCGACTTCGACTTTTAGCATATTTAACTCCTAACTATTCCAAACAAAGTCCCAAAGTTATACCCTCTATTGAGCATTCATTGACTGGGCTAATATCTTATATAACCAAATGAAATACTTCTGGCTCCTGCCCTACATATTTTATTCATTTGAAGCCAGATGTGCGAGAAGATCCGAATAAAGAAAATAACAATGAATTGAAGTTGCGCAACCATCAGGTGTGTGATATAATGTTAAAATAGTGCCTTCTGATTATGTGGAACTACTTTCACTTTTGGCCGGCTCGTATTCTGCCGGTGTTTATTGAGAATAGTAGATTGTCCGATTGTTTTTATGGCGCATAAACATTACAGCGCCATTATTTGCTATAAAAGTCACTTGAAGTAGTGTTATTACTTGACTACGTTGCTAGTATTTGAGATTTAGGTGGACATTAGGCAGGCTTTACCACATTTAAAATGAGCGTAATATTGATCAAGTAATATCTAAGACATGTTACTAATAGTAACATAACATAACTTTTCTCCAACAATAGGTTTACATCAAGTCCCTCTTTAAATGTTTCAGAATTCTATTGCATATGTAATTTAATATTTTCTAGCATATAGCCAGGAAAAATAGTTGTTTTAATAGACAAGATTATATGCATTTTAAAGGTCCACATCTTCTGGATAACTCTATGCCTAATGCTTTTATATACAATATGTTCAAATAGAACAAATATAAATAGTAGAATAGGTTTGTTTTTTCTGTGAATTTCAGTTCCTTCAAAAGTAATGTTACAAAATGTCACTGAAAGTGTTTAAGTATTAATATTTTAAATTCAATTATAAATGATCAATAAAACAAATCGTATATCACTCTGAAGATCCTCAATGAAGGTGAAAGAACTTGGTAAGTGTGTCTTCCTTATTATTGCTTATTTCTCTATGTAATGAATTGCTACAAACCCAAGATTTCTTGTCACAAAACAAATATGAATAGCACAGAACTTAAAAAGTAATTGTAAAAATGTTATTACTGTATTAAATTACCTACCTACTAGCGTTAGGTATATTCCTCATATATTTAAATATAATCAATAAATCTATGAATTCATTATTAATGTTAACACGACATATATCTATTCACATGGTAGAATGATGACAGTGGATGTATATCAACTTATAACTAAAAAGATAAATAAAGACATAGCAAATAAACAGACTAAGGCACCGATGCGTGTTAATTGTTTTTATGTGACTCTAAATCTTATACAATCATTTCCCAGGTTGGAATTTTCAAATTAGTTTTAGGCACTAGATATTATTATAGTGATGATTATAATATAAGTTTTTGTCTAATTTTTCTCTTAAAAGCCTGTTCTGTGGCCTTTCAATGAAAATAATGTCATATTAACAATAAAAATGCATATTTACATTGCAAGACCACAGGACAGGCTTATAAGATAATTTTGGGATAAAAAACTTATAATATTATAATCATCACTATAATAATAGCTAGTGCCTGACACTAATTTTATTATCAGATCTCATGTTGCTTTTTAATTATTCAATCTTAGCATGTCATGCAAAAGGTTATTCTAGTGAATAAACTCTTTTAGTTTTAGTGATATTACATCTAACTAGCGGAATCTGGCTGCTACGTCGCGTCGCGTGACTCTTTTAAGTCTTTCGATTAGTTCATCATCAAATCATATATAGTTAGAACCTTAAAAAATCAAACCCAGCAGATGCTTGCACAGTTATTACAAAAAATACAGATTCAGAAAGACGAATCAAGAAAAGAGAAAGAATAACTAGTAATAATACGCCAAGAAAAGAAGTAGAGTTAAGGAAGAAGATATCAAGAAGAAAATAATACGAAATAGACAGAAAAAAGATTAATTGACAATAATGTTAGAGGACCAGGAAATGGGTAGTAAAGACCAGGTCAAAATTAAACTAAGTGAAGGTAAAGGAGAAATCGGTGAAGTCTAAAGACACACGAGTGAGTCAGAGGATTAACGGCTCGACTTAAACAACAGTTGGGGAGAATACGAAGCTCAAAGTTCTTACGATGGTTAAATTTCGTGGCCTATATAAAAGACATAGTTTGCGGTAGTCCCGTGTTCAAACAATTGGAACGGCGAAGAAAAAGCAACGGCATTGGCTCTACCATTGCAAGTTCAACCTTAAAACTGCTTGACACAATTGCCTTGGCACAACAACAATATTTAACATTTGGATGCCGCATTAGAATTGAGATATGGCAACCAATATCTTGCTCAAATATATCAAGCTAGATTTAAGTCACGCACATAGAAGGCTGGAGAAAGTATCCAGGAATTGAAGCTGTTAGTAATTGGAGCATTCATTTATGGTATGGGGTACTAGGAGATTAGACGAATCGTAAGTATTATCTCTTGTATTCACTCGAAGTTGAAGCTGCCTTCAGGGATACGACACCAACAAGCCAGAAAGTACGATATGTCACTTTAGAAGACACCCAGCCAGACACTACCGTTCAGGCTCTGATGTCAAATATGAAAAAATGATATCCAATATAGAGAAGATGATACGCAGCTCAAATTCTTCGCCAAAGCAAGGTCAACAACGACAAAATAAACGAAGAGAAGGTAGTCGCTGCTTTACTTGCAGGAAGGCGCCAGCGCAGCTCTAAGAGGGTGAATACGTTAGTTACTGAAGAGCCGCAGGAAAACTCTGCTGACTGAAAAATGCGACGCCCCAGAGAGATCACGGTTTTCGAGCCTCGAGTCCAGAGTAGTATACGTTGCAAGGATAATTGATAAAAAAGAAATGACGATTGACTCGTCGTCAATAGTAGGTACGTCATCAATAGAACGGGAAGGATTCCTAACGGTGTGGGTATTAATAAAGTACATAATGGAATAAATACTATTGCAAACAGCTACGAGGGACAGCGACGGTTCATGAAGAAGTTAACGTCATGATTTACAGATATGAGGATTGCGCTGCTTTGACCATAAGACGGTGATATTATGGATGGTTTCATTTTGGAACAGCATTATGGAGAAGCGTGGTTTCATACTGAATAAATACTGTACTGAACAAATAATCGAGGCGGTGCTGGAAGAAAATCCTTGTGGATTTCACTTAGTAGGTTAATAAAGTAATGTTAACTTACCGAATGTTTAAATTCTGGATCCAAGAGAAACAGTAGTGTTTGGCGCCAGGTTGAAAACATATAATATTAACTTTGGAATTTGTCTATGAATGATGGTCGGCAATAATTATTATCGTTGGCCAGATACATAGAAAATCGGAGATAATAAAGGCCTCTCCATATAATATGTCAAATATTTATAATTTAACGAAGCAGGCATCTTTCCCGCCAACTCTAGATCTACTAGTTATTGTGTATTACACCATTTTGCCTTCTTTTATCAGCTTGACGCATCAATTACCCCTGACGCATCGATTGCCCTTTCAAAGACTCAAATTGCTATGTGAAAAAATATCCGGTTTGCTCCTCACAATTCACATGTGAGAAAAAATACTATTCAGCCGGCGCGATGCAAAACTTTTCGACTCTACACGTGACAATAATCTGTTCCAGTATTATATAAATTAGCATTGCACATAATTTCCTGCGAAAACATTTGCCATATTATTATGTGAATGTAAAGTTTATTGCCTGGAACTTTAGGGTGTTATTGACTTGAACCCTTTAATAGTGATTTGTTATTTGTTTTGTGATCTCTATATTTCCTTTCCGCTCTTTAAACTCACATGATTAATTAAAAAACTGGGATATCAATCGTCCAGATACACATAACATAGCACTGGTTAGGAGACTTAATCTGAAAATTTTATTTGTCAACGATCGTTTAATAATACTCCAATGTTATATTTCATAACTGAAGATATACAGGGTGTTTCTAAATTGATGCAAAATATTTGAAGAGGTAAGAATACACGTCGTTTTAAACGAAAACAAATAAGTATAAAAAAGAGTTAAAATAAAACATGCAATTTTTGTGAGTGTATAATGTTCACGTTATATATCTATATCTACATATACTCATACCTTATATATTTTCTATAAAGGAACATCACAAAACCTGCCATCTGCCAATTTCCATCAAAGCACGTGAATCGAGCATAGGAATTTCCGATGCTCTTCCGAATATATCTGAATATTCCCAAATTCAATATATCAATTTACGTCGCATCTCATGGTTTACAGCATCTCCACTCGAAATTTATTCATATTGAGTGATGTCAATATACCAAAACCCTCATGAGTGTTGTTTTCTATGCTCATCCCCTATCATATCGGTAATGTAATTTATTGTCACGTGTATGCATTGAAACGGATACCAAATTGAATGATTGAAATATGTATCAGATTTAAGATTGTCTATTCCTAAGCATTCGTTTGAAATTATTCCGTCCGTAAAGTGATTTTGTAATTAGCAAAGGAAATTAATTTCTTCCTGTTTCATTTGTATTTAAAATGATTTCACAATTTGTTTTAATATTAATAATAGTGATCACTAGAGATTTATTGAAAATGCCTCCTCTAATTCGGTCCGGAACATATTGTTTAAACAATTGAATGGGGACATTTCAGCTTTTTTTAAATATCTCCGAAAACTCTCTTTGAATAAAGCCCCCAGTTGGAGACTGGATGCTTCAAGATGTCAAATGAAGATGATGAAGAGACGGGAGAAGCTGAAGGGATGGGAGAAGCTGAAGAGGCTGCAGAATTTTACTATCAATTTTATATCCTACGAAATTGGAGTTTTAGTTTTACCCAATCAATTTTCGATATGCCCTTTGACTTTCGCAACGAAGAGTATAATAATAATAAACTAGAATATCAAGTATTCAGACCACTTACTTCACATAACCAGACAATATGAAACAGCCTTTATTCAAGCCTTTGTCAAGAAAATCCAGACTTTATAACCGAGTTGAAAGTTGAAACCCGTTCAGTGAAAGTCCAACTTAGAGCTGCTGAAAAACTTCATTTCACCAGGTCAGACTAGGTCCACCAGGTCTCGGGTCCACCATAGAACTATCAAAAATTTAAGGGACTTGAAATAGGGAGAAAACAGACAATATATATCCAGATTTACTCTTCTGACTACATAGACTCTACCCCACGATATTCTACAGAGCCTTCACAGCTGATCACAAGTCACTTGATCACATGAAGTATGGGATTTGATGATAATTAATCAAATAACATAAAATATTTATCAACTTAATAAAATAAGTTGACTAATTGTTTTGGTCGCGTGGCTTGCGATTATTTATGAAGAGCATAATATTTGTATGTATAGCATAAGGTAGCATAGGTACAGGAAATGTAGTCGAATAAGCGTTAATTAGAAGACTTGATTAATTTAACGGTATACGTATGTGTTTGGCATATTAAACTGACACACACAATTGATTTAAATAAAATCCATCAGGATTTACTATCAACGTTGATAGTAGGCATAACTCCTCTGCCTTTACTATACCTACACAAAGCAATGGAAATGTAATAAGAGTAAAAAAATCCAAGAAAAAGAAACGGTGTTATGTCCACTTTTCGCTAGTGACATGAGTTCAATATTTGTGTTAAATTTTAGGTATTTACTTCTCAAGTATTACAATCTACAACACTATGAAAAAGGCAGTGACTATATAAAGACAGTGGCGACAAAATGTCTTCCGTCATTTAGAGGTTATGTCAATGTGTTTTTCTATATTGTCAATGTAATTATAGTAATTAAGGTACCAAGGGTGTTATAGGATAATAACGCACCGATACTCTATGATACACTATGAAAAGAATTATTAATTAACATCTATTAGGTATGTTCAGAATGATTTGATTTAAAACAGAGTAAAAATCAAAATTGTTTGTAAACGCATTGCATAGCAACGCATTTAATTTTTATTGACGGTAATAAAAGTTATTTGTAATTTCTATTTTAGAATTTATTTCCATGGTTATAAATTTATAATGCCCAAGGGCGTTATAGATATTCATAACGCCCAAGGGCGTTATTTCTCATCTAATGTATCTCAAAATAGGGTTGATATTTCAAAATAACAGACTACTAGGACATTAATAATAATCAAATAAGAATAATAGTCAGTTATAAGTATACAAATTATAGTTCAGTTTTATGCTTTAAAATTTTATGAAGACAACTGTAAATGCCTTGTTCAATTTATTAAACCTTATTTAAAAATCATTTAGTACGCTCACTTTTGTCAATTGACATATCAGAAGTTTGTTGTATAATAATAGTTAGTATAATATGTATGTATGTATGTATGTATATATGTATGTATAATAATAATCAGAAGTTTGTTGTATAATATACATAATTCTGAATAAATATATTATCAGAAGTGACTACTCACTCCCTCTATCATTCATGATTTGATCTCTTAGGGCATGATTACGAGTTTCTTTGCGGCACATTTGTGTTGTGGTATTCTGCCCTTTTTCATAGAACATTATCGACCTATCTCAACGCATACGGTAGTGTCACTGCGTCCGTATTGTTTCGTTCCAATTGTTTTCTATGGTTAGCGCTTAGGCTAGATGGACAGATCTATGACAGGTGGCCTGTTTTCAAAGCTATCGTCTTCGCCATGATAGGCGAGGCCATTTTGCTCCTCCCTTCTCTCATCGAGCGTTGTGAGTAGATGCTACGAAAGTGTAATTTCTTATTAAAAAAAGTTACTTCCAAATACTTTTATGGAAATCACTGGCATGTGCTGTTGTGGTTTGGTGATTAACACATAATCGACCATATGTCGGATTGAACAATGTTAAATGAGGTAAGCCATTTTCTATTTTCGCCTTTTCTGTGTTCGCTAGACCCTGCGTTACGTCAATTCCTACTGTCGATTGAGGGGACATAGCGCTAGGCCACATTCCGAAGCCGCTTTACATCAATTTAGTAAGTTTTATAAGTAACTATATTCATTTAACCTTACATTTTTCGTACATGTAAAGACGCAAACTTTTTAAATGTGTCGCTTGCAGTGCTTCGACTTGTAACTTCATCTGTAACCTTGGTCACCCTAGACGCCTGGGTACCATAGATACTTGGCCACTCTACTTAGGTACGGTCATTGATACTTATACTTCCATGGTTAACTCAAGCTGTGCCCTTTGGTTGTTCAGTAATTTGCTTTACACCGGAATAACTCGAAGCTCGTTCTTCTGTGTTCTGTGTTCTCTAGAGATTGCCTTATATTAATCCCCAGCGTCGGCTAAAAAGCACCGCCTGGGTACTGTTGAAGCCGCTTATAACACTGTGGAAGTAATTTTTTGGGTTCACTTGACGTCATTCTTTTCATGTAATGACGCAAACTTATTAGTCGTGTCTTTTAGGATTTCATTGGTTCATTCATTCGTTTCTCCACCTTCAGTTTCGTCACCTTCACTCCTCGTTTTATTATATTTTTTCCATTTCCAATCGTCTGATTCCCCAATTTCAATCACACCTGTATACATTGCACTGTGGACTGTGTCTTATCTGCCTGAACGTCGATACCCTTTTTCACTCAGAGCATTTAGCTTTAGCCGTAAACGTGGTTTATGAGGAGTTGCCGGAGCGTTGGACTTCAGCTTGTGTGAATACACTACATTTATTGAGGATTTTCATATTTAATAAGCTTTTACTATCGCTGCTTAAGCGAATGGAGTTAAAATTAGGTAATTAGGAGATAATTGTCTAAACCAAAACTCTCAATATATCACCATTGAACATACGAACATACCAGAGAAGCACTTACACCCACTTAATTAATATCATGTATATTTACCTCGTCTCTAAGGAGCGGTGCTTGTGTACTACAGGGGATAATTAGGGGCGAAAGCCAAGCCCTTCCTTCCGTTAAGTATTTTTGTACACCAGCACCGTGTGCGAAGAGAGCACACCAACATATTATTTCATTAATAGTCTATTGTATAGCATGTACGAGCTCCACTGTACATTTTGATCATCGTTGCAGTACAATAGAATTAGATAAAATTAGGTTAAGTTGACATATGAAATAAATCTTTTGAAATATGATTTTAAATGTCTATTTACTTTTTAAGAATCCGAAGAAGGCTAAATTTTGTCTGGGGAAAATGTAATAAATAAGGGGGAATAATGTATTAACTTTATAAAGCAACTAATATATCTTTACCCTGAAAGTCACTGATATGACCTAAATATAGTCCTTTCTTTTCCAATTTTTTTTATCATAAAAACGAAAAAAAAATTAAAGCAAGTAAATTTAGCAGCTCACTCACAGGATTTTTTCAGGATCGTATGATAAAAATATTTAAAATCAAGCAGTAACATTGTCCAAAACAAAATTTCGGGAAATTCCGTTGTCGGACGCCTTTAAATCAAGGGTTTCATGCGAACTTGGAATAATGTTTGCAACATATTGAATTTTAGCTTCTATGATCGTTTCTAATTTTTCTGCTGAAATTGTCATTATTTAATGTACTAGAGATCAGTTCGGTATTCGCCCGCCAAAGGTGTGGCTTGTATTGAAATCCGGATATCTCCACCATCATCCGTCTAATCATATATCCGACTAAGTTTATCATGGGCAGCATGGGTATTAATTAACTGCCATTATTCATGGTTCGTGAGATGAACTGCCGATTGTACTCATCGACATCTCAGAAATACATCTTTTGAATTTTTAAATCCTACTGTAATAATTTGTTTAAAAAATGGGCATGTCGCTTTAGTCGATGAAGACTTAAGAAACTCATCTAGCTTGGGTCCTTTTCTGGAGCCAGAAAAGAAAAAGTGACTGCCATTTCATTAATAATGTAGGAATCAATATTTGAAATCGAAGCAGCTACAGTAATTTAATTGTTTCACGGGCTGTATGGCATGTGGCACCGTCTTGTTGAATCCACATATTGGCCACATCAATATCATCCAAGTTCGGCAGAAAGAACTGTGGTATCATGTCGCGATATCGAGCACCAGTAACAGTCACTGCTTGACTAGCCTCATTTTCAAAAACGGTCCAATTGTGCCTCCAGCCTAAAATCCACACCAAACAGTGACACGTTGTGGATGCATTTGTTTTTCATTTGCATTTGTCATAGAAGCTGGAACAACAGTGGCTCAAGTGCTAAGATGAAAGATCCATTTCTTGAAACTTGACAGCACATAGAATTCTTCGGAACATACCCTCCGATCCAATGAAAGATTTTACAAAAAAGCCGGGGTGCCGGGCACCCAGGCCTGCTAATGATATTGGGTCTGGGTCCGATCTAGTTATACCTCCAAAAAAAACCTCAATATTTCTAGTCGGTTTTTACTCCGCTCTAAATGCGTCGGTATAGGAGGTATAAGAGCGCATTGAAAAAGGTGCCATAAAAATAGTCATTTATATCGCAATCATTTTCGTGGCACACATCCTAAAGACAGATTATTTATATTCCAATAAATTGCCTCTTAATCAAAACTGGTTTTTAAACCTGATATAAATTCCTCAGCCGCAACATAAATCAGACTAACGACCAGAGATAATTATTTATGATGAGAAAGAATCATATTTCACGGTTGTTTAACGGTATCATCTGAGATTATGACTAACTGCACAGTGAAGGCATAAAATTACACTAACCAAAGGGATATTTCCGCTGATAATAATGATGACAATAATAATAATAATAATAAAAGTAATAATAATACTGTTTATTTACAAACATAATTAAACATCACAGTAATCATCATAAATAAGGTACATAGTAAATAAACATAAATTCACAGAAGCATCAGATAGTAGGTAGTATCAATTTTAATATTAATCAAAACAAATATAAGCATGATATTGTTGAAATAGCAGTGAATAATTTCTTACTAATTTGCAACCGCTAAAAAAATAAGTTGCTCCGGCCTTATTCCAATGAATTAAATAGCGGAAAATAAACAATTCCGCAATAAACCTTAGTAGCCCAAACGCCTCTGCGTGTAGTTCAAAATTCGCTGAAGGTTGAACGGTTTGCGTCCACCTGGAAGGGAATCTAAGAAGTTTCTCATCCACTCAATAGACACCCCAGCTTTGCCATAGTTTAAAGCCTGTCGTGGAAGGCTTCAGCAGCTGGAGCACCAATAACTGCTCTAACCGATAACCTCCTGAGGGCTCTAAGGACTTTGTGCTCCGGGTCCCAATGGGATCCCAACTATTGGTGGAAAAAATTCATCAACATCCACCGCAATTTAGAGTTTTCTATGATTGGCAAAATTGGGAATAGCAAAGAATTAAAAAAAAACTGAGGCCAAGGAACTACATAGTCTGAACGCATGTTTCAAGTTATTTCAGTTGTACTCACGACAGTCGACTGGGTATACCAACAGATATACGAGCAGAGTGGCTCTCAGAGAGGAGCAGCTGCCTGCAAGGAGAACCTACTTATCGATAAATGCATCAGGCAGGACTCCAGATGGTACAAGCTAAACCGCTATATGGTGTGAATCAACTATCGGCAAGGCATTTGATACACTACATGAGCTGATAATTCACTGGATCAAATGCCTTGTAGTGCCAAATCCGAGAGTGAGATGCATAGAACAACTGATACCGCTCTGGAGAACTAGCTTCACCATTAGATTGGGTGGCAGTAGGGTTCAAATAGAGACTTAGGAGGAGTGTGTTGCCGTTACAACTGCGTTCCAGCGTGAAACATGAGACATGAGGTTACCAATTTACTTTATATGGATGACCATAAGTTATATGCCTCCATCGAATGTGATTAACAGTCCCTCCTAGTGGTGCAAGAGTACACAGCGGGCATTGGTATGGATTGGATGGTTGCATAAGTGCGCACTGATTTATCAAGAGAGGGGACCACGATGCGTGGGGACCACGGAGGGGATGCGCAGCTAGTACGTGGAGACCTATTACACCACCTAGGTGCCAGAGAGACGTATACCTACTTGGGTGGGTGTCCCACACTCACATACACGACGCACCTACTCCGACAGATCTGGTCATCAAAGCCATCGGGGGCTAAGTTCTACAGTTGAATGAGGACATAATCTCTCATTCAACGGTTCGAAATAGGATTAACCAGAAATAAGTTTGGTGCTGCTATCGAAAAACTTTGAGATCATTATACGACTTAGGTATATATAGAGAATAATTACATATTCATCAAGAGAGTGAGTTGGACTGAATTAGACTTCCATACAAGCAACAATTTTCTATAAAAATAAAGCACATACATGCTACATTCCGTAACGTTTAACTAGTTTCACTAAGTCTCGTGACTAAAATAAAATGCGACGAATATAAGTTTTTAAGGAATTCTACAGATTGATCGAAATCTATATAATTGATCGAGGTGGAATTTAAATTTAAATATTCAAATATTAAATTGCTGTTGGTCCCAATCTAATAAATCAGATTGATGTGCCAGATAAATTATGACAAATTATTTATTTTTTCATACCGTCATACCAAAAATACTGACGAGTTTAATGAAGCCATTTATCTGTTCTGTAAATATTTTCTGCTCGATCACACGACGGGCACCGGCAGCTACCATAGACCTAAAATTTATTTAACAGTCGGAAGTTAAGTAGTAAGTAGGTAGGCGATAAGCAGCACAGTTGCTAAATTGATTCAATACAATAATTATAAAGTAGCTACTTAGCCAAAATATTTATTTTCTTATGAATTAGATGTACAAAAATAATATGGCTGAATGATTTTAAGGGTATAACTAACAAAGAAAACATAAAAGTTACCATAAAGAAATATTTGTATCTAACTGTCCTTTCATTTCTTTTATTGTCGCCTTGATTGTCTCGACTATTATATTTTGTTCTTAATATACATTGTGTATATTGAAATTATAATATTTTTATATTTATGCATCCACTATTTTTATATGTCTATTGTACTAGCGAGGTAATAAATGTAGAGAGATTATTGTGAAATAAAATTATTTCTAGGCAAGCAAAGACAAGGTTATATAACAACAATCGTTATAAATGCCAGCGAAAAAATATGGACTTTAAATAAAACCGAACAAAAGAGACTGGATGTATTGGAGAGGAAAATACTGAGAAAAATGCTGGGAGGAAAAAAACTGAAAATGGATGGGTTAGAAGAATAAACGAAGAAGTAATGAGTCTATATAAGAAGACAAACGCAGCAGGTGTAAACCTCGAAGGTTACGATGTGTCCCATGGAAATAATTCCAGAGGTAAGGATACCAAAAATGATACTGTTAATGATACTAATCTCTACTAGGGGACCTAAGAATATTTTTTTCTGTTGCTGGTTAACTGTTAACTTTTAAATTAGTCGAATGATATCAATGCCACTATTATTTTTGCACGATGATATCGCCCACACTCTAAACTCAATATTTCTTAACTCATTGAAATATTTATGAAATCAAAATGTAGCACAAACAATAATAGCCTGTAACATAAACAGCCATTCTGAGATGTTTATAGGTTATGTTTTGATATTTACAAAATAAGCCAAATTTACTACGTTGACATGAGGCTTTTAATAAAAACGCGTTAGCGTAGACGCTATTTTTAATTTGAAATATGTTTATACAGTTTCATTATTGATCAAGGAATCGTTTATTTAATTCATTTTAAATTATCTGAAACAGTCGTTATCAGTTTTTATTAATTCTCACATGATTGAATTGTAAATAGCAGCAACATAAATACTATATTATGATACTATGATAGACTTCAAAAAAACAAATGATGTAGCATGTGTAGCACCTAAATAAAAAGAATATATTTTATAGGTCGGATGCTTAGCGGCGGTTAAAATTTTTATTGTTTTAAATTTTAAATGATTTATTTACACCCAGTGAAAGTGTTTTCCTCAAGTTTTCCCCCGCCGCGCCGCCGAGAGGGGCGTTAGCAATGGCGACGCAGAGAAGGTGCAAAAAATCATTTCTCAGTCAATAACTCATTTTGTTCCCATCGTACGGCAAAGACACAACGAAAGCTGACTAAATTCTCTACAAAAAAGGTCTTATACACTTTTCTTGTCAGATGCATATTTGGAGAGCAGTAGGCGCGTAGTTAGGATATTTTATTAGGATTAAAGACTGTGGAAAATATTGATCTGTTTACACAATTAGCCTGAAAATATCGTCAGACTGAAGTATTGCGAAGGATTATTAAAAAATTATCTTCAAATTCGAACGTAAGACGATAGTACTACCCCCTCGAGCAGTGAAATCGTCAATAACAAGACTTCAATCGTCAATAACAAGTGAAATCGTCAATAAAAAGAATAACAAGATATTGTCTCTCCTACGGGTTTCTCAAAAAAACTGATGACAGAAATAGATAGAGTACCCTCTTTTTAATACTACCTAAAAAATTCAGAGTGACATTTAGCTTACATTTGATCCAAGCTATTTTCTAGGCGTTTATCTCAGTCGTTTTTCTCTCCGCATTATTGATTCGACAATCTATTTTTGGAATAATCTATTTTGACCAATTATGAGGAATATTTAAAACTCCTACAGGTTTAATAGCTTGATATCAAACAAGTAAACCGGTACCTAAACATGTATCATGTTCATGTACCTAAACATAATTAGGTATTATATTTTCAAATATATTTAGAAGCTGTGGTAATAACCTTTCAGAAAAGAGCGATGAAATAAAACGAGCTAGAAGAAACGGCTGATGCAGAAAGTTAAATATGAGGCCGAGAAATTGCATTGAAATTGGTCTCCCACCCGACGACGCGTCAATTTGTGAAACGGGAAGCTCATTTATTTTTATTTATCCCGTTCTCTAAGTATTCTCTCCTCCCCAGTTTCAAACTTTCTAGCACTGAAATTAAAGGTACGTAAGTTCCCCGCTCAATCTATTTTCATTACGTTATAGAACTTCATATCATATATCGCTGGCCTTATAAGAAAATATGGGCTAAGCCATATTTACAAAATTTTACAGGTGAAGCAAAAAAAAATACTTAATAGTTACAATTTACCTGAGATAATTTTTTAGCGACTAATTTCTTTTAAATTATTTTTTTTTAAAAGTTAAGAGATACCATTTTAGACAAATTTTTGTAAATTGGCGACAGGCTTCTACAAATGTTTATCGGACTTCTGCATTTTTCTGTTTGTATGCAAGAGAGAAAGTACTGTTAATGTTTCATTAAAATGCATTTAAACATCATTTAAAATGCATTTCATTGCATGTTTTCCATCAGAATTACATCTTTCACTAATCTTTTTGTACTCTTTGTCACTTTATAATTCAATTTATCGTCTTTCTTTTACCGCAATAATAATACTCTTGACCTACTTCTCTTTTAATTCGATTACTGTTACCCTGGTAGTCATTCTTATTCATGAGCGGTCTTTTCTTTCATGTTTCCTTCATGTTCTTACTTTCAATTCTCCTTGAATAGCTTCTTCTGGCACATCCCTTGTCTATGTTTTCAACATCAAAGATTTCTCGATTTTCATCTATTCTTATAATGTCTATATTTTCCTCTTCTTTCTGACTATTCACTTCCATTGCTGTTACCATTATTATTTCATTCCTCACTTTCATCTTTTTTTAAATTATTTTATATTATTAATTAATTCTGGATCCAAGTCACCAACGTTATTATTATCATATTATTATTCTATTATTATATTTGACGCTTGGATGGAATATTGTATTTAATTCAGTAATAATATCAAGTTCAAGATGAGTTACTTGTAATATTTATTTTTCTTATATTCCTGTTCTGTGCGCTTGCAATGAAAATATCCATTTTTATTGTTAAAATCACATTATTTTCATTGCAAGTGTACAGAACAGGCTTAAGAAAATTTTGGGACAAAAGACATATTATAATCATCAGTATAATATTAGCTAGTGCATGAGACTAATTTGAATATAAGGTCTTATGTAGCTTTTTAATTATTTACAGTTAACCATAATAAATGCATCTATTATTTGCCTTTCACTCTACAAAAGCCCAACCTTAAACAAAACTGATCAATACAACGACCGGCTGGCTCTTATAATACTATTTACAAGGTTTTGGAAACTTCTCGAAGCTTCTTGATTATTTCATCCCATTCTAGATTGTACACAGGGCGTCTCGAAAAGTTCTACAAGGGGGTAGTCCGCAGATGGTCATATACTGCAACTATTCTGTTGTATCTGGCACCCTCAGATGCGATATTGCCACATTGTCGGGTGCGGTGTTGCCAGATTGAGCAAACTTTCCCTAGATCTAGGGATTTTTCAATATATCGCGCACAATCTTATGGTTGTATTACACATGGATTTAAATGTTTGATTATTGCGCAGAGTGCCAAGGTCAGACATTTATAAATAACGAGGAAACAGCTACAAATTGAAATATAGATTTAGAGGAAGTATTTTAAATGAATTTAGTTTACTAGTAGTTTCCACTGAACAATAGCAAAGCATTTGCGACCTCAACGCCTCATTGAAAGTCCAGTTTGTGTATACAATATTTTCAATTCATCCAACATGATGGTATACATTTAAATTTGAGTGATGATTTCTCTATGCGATTCTGAAAAATCGAGTTTATAAATTCCCTCGATTCCCGGAAAATCTGTTTAACCTACGTCAGTGCTAGAGACGTCTAATATGCTGGGCCAAAATGTAATCATGAACTAGACATTTCCCGGATATTTATTGCAATGTTTATTGCTGAAATAAATTTGGCACGCACTAAAATATAATGCCAAATTCATGCATATTTTCGCTTTAATACATTCGATTAACGTATAAAAAGATATATAACATTCTCTGGCGTTAAATATTGAAAATATTACACAGCATCATTTAAAAATAATGAATATTTATCAAGAGAATGAAAGTGAAAGGTTTTTACGCGTAGCTTTATTACCACCCATAAATTTATATTAAGTTTTAGCTGAAACCCAAAAATCTCATACATTAAAAAAGGGTGTAATCATAAATCAGTTTTAAGACTTGCAATAAAATCGATTCTATAGCAATGTAATTGGATGCGTTATAAATTATATAAATCTCAATATAATGAATGTTATATTGTTAATTTAAGTTTTTACTTCATTCATGTGTAAATGTTATGGCTTTTATTTAATGTCATTTATTTAATATTAAATGATGTCGTTTTTTAAACATTTAATGGCAAATATTTAACTGCGTTATTAGGCAATGTATCTCCTAGGGGTGTCGTCATATCTCAATTTTTTTCACAAAGCGCAGTTTTATGGAACGCCAAATTCATCGCGGCACCTTTCCGGCTCCCAATCAAACAGTATTAAGTCGAAAAAAAAACAAATTTGCAGTTAAGTACGGTAAGCAGTCTATCGAACCACGAAAGGAACGTTAATATTTTGCTTTGGACGGAAGTTATATAAACTGCTGTTCAAAATTATCGCACCACGTTAATATTTGCTAAAATTTGAGGTCTCATAACTTTTTTACTTTTAGTCCAATTTTGATAATTTTTTAGAATACTGTAGATAAAACGACTAATTTCAACTTGCATATCCAGTCTTTTGTTAACTGAGGACGGTTTAGGTATTATACAGGGCTAACTAAAAGGTTGTTATATAACCCTAATTTTAAAACACTCGGTGGAATAATTTCGTAACTAAATTCTTTAAAAATACCAATTTTTGTTAAGAACCATTCCTTTCATACATTTTGTTTTTTGGTCCATGTCTTTAGATACATTGGTTCATTTTTAAGAGCAAAATGAATTTGTCACCAACAGTTTACTGTTAATTTACTCTGCTGTTACAAGTGATATGTAAAACGTAGGCGGCGTATGTCAACCAAAAAACAATGATTGGGTGTATGCAATCTCATTTTGACACATTTTTAAAAACAATACGGTGTTGAGGAATATTCAGCAATTTAAAATAATGAATCGTGTGAGACATTTGACAGCATTGGAATGTGTAAGAGCGCAAACTTTGGTTGAAGAGGGTAGAAGTATGCGATATGTCTCTCGAATTCTGGGTATTAACCATTCGACAATAAGTCGAATGTTATAACGTCACAGGGCAACTGGTTCTCACTTCAGGAGACATGGGCAGGGTAGAAAAAGGGCGACGAATGTTAGGTATGACCATTTTCTCCGCCAAAATGCTTTAAGAAATCGGACAGTAACAAGTTCGCAATTGAAGAGTGAACTTGAGATGGTTAGAAATGTTCAAGTTTCTGCTCTTACTGTAAGGAGAAGACTACGGGAGGTTTGATCAGTAGAAGGCCCACAAAGGCACCAGAACTTACCAGAGCTCAGAAGGTAGCTCGATTACGATTTGCACGAGCACATGAACATTGGACTATCGATAACTGGAGGAAAGTCCTATTCTCCGATGAAACAAGAATAAGCCTAAAATCTTGTGATGGGCGGCAACGTGTGTATAGAAGACAAGGGGAAAGGGAAGCTGCCTTCAATTTCGTTCTAAACGAATCCTTTGGTGTTGGCTATAAATTGTTTTGGGCGGGTATTTCTTTCGATGGCCGTACGGAGTCCCTATTCATGCAAGGGCAATGAATGCGGCATACTACGTAGAGAACATTCTCCAGGAGCATGTAATGCCCTATGCTCCGTTTATTGGTCCTGATTTCATATTCATGCAAGATAATGCAAGACCACATGTAGCAAGAATTTGTGTTGAGTACTTGAATGAAGTCCATATTGATGTTATGAACTGGCCAGCACGAAGCCCGGATTTAAATCTCATCGAACACTTATGGGACATCATTAAGAGAGTAGTGAGACGACGTCTACCAGCCCCACAGAACCTTCAACAGCTGGAACAGGATACTCTTCATGAGTGGGATAATATTCCTCAACCCGTCATTCAAAACCTCATTAGAAGTATGCCACGGCGGATTCAGGCTGTAATCCGAGCTAGAGGTTGCAACACAACCTACTAGGGATCAGTTCACATAATTGTATTTCTTTGGTTTCCTTTGTTTTCTTGTTAATTAAAAAATGTTTCTTCTCACCCTGAAAGTTTTTTCAATTGATTTCTGTATGGTGCGATAATTTTGAACCAATGCATCTAAAGACATGGACCAAAAAACAAAATGTAGGAAAGGAATGGTTCTTAACAAAAATTGGTATTTTTAAAGAATTTGGTTACGAAATTATTCCACCGAGTGTTTTAAAATTAGGGTTATATAACAACCTTTTAGTTAGCCCTGTATAATACCTAAACCGTCCTCAGTTAACAAAAGACTGGATATGCAAGTTGAAATTAGTCGTTTTATCTACAGTATTCTAAAAAAATTATCAAAATTGGACTAAAAGTAAAAAAGTTATGAGACCTCAAATTTTAGCAAATATTAACGTGGTGCGATAATTTTGAACAGCAGTTTATATTTCACTGTTCTTTAAAGTACGTCGTAGATTAACAGCTTCTGATACAGGTCATAGCTGTGAATAAGGGCGGAGACGATTTATGACCGATCATTCGTAATCTGACGCGAGATTAGGTGCCTATTACATGTTTCTCTGATAGATGTATTATTTTATATATTACTCCACGCCATTTGCCTTGATCCTATGCCTTTAGAAAATGCTTAGTATAGCTTCATTCGTAGAGCGGAAAGATTAAACGACGCTCGTGTATCAAGCTTGTAGAAGCAAAGCCAGTTTTATTGAACTATAAAAATAACGTATTTACTGCTTATAAAGCTTTGATTAACTTTATATTTATAAAACCAGATGAACTTTTCTCCCATTTAGTAGTTTTATTAAATAAATATTATTTACAAATCTGCTTTAATAGAAGAAATATTTTATTTCATAAACTCCTTATATAATGTACCGATTGTAAATGTTATACAAATTATATGAATCATTTTATTATTTTAATTTATCATTCAAGGAAAGCAGAGCTTCCCCTAACCCATAACAAATGTGGCTTTGACTCCAATCGAGTCATAATAGTAGAAAATCCAATAGAACCTATGCCGGTCGTAGCTTCTCTGATGCATGGGCTGCTGAATGTAAGGGATTTTCAACATTAACATTCATTCAACATTCTCAACTTCGCAGATAAGCTTCAATCGATTACTTTTGATAGAAGCCAAGCATCGTCCTGTCACGCGCTGCCACAAAGCTGCTTAGACACAAATGACATGACATTACATTTTTTATCCAGGCACTGACGTCAGCAGTATTGCTGTTTGCGCACATCAAGCGTTAGGTTAATTGCCAACAACTCAGTAAACCTAATATAGGCTGCAATGACGTTCATATAAGATTTCCCTTTGGCTATAGATTTGAAAAATCATAAATCTTAAGATTTCATATTACAATTTAATTCATAAAAAGAAGTAATATACAAACTCAAAAAAAATAGAACAGCTTCTTAAGTGTAGTTAATATTTTTTTGTATTCACCATATATAATTCATGTGTCGTAATAAACATTGCTTTTTTACGAGCTTCACTCTTTTCATTCCGCATAATGGATAGCTTAGAAAAACGACAGACAAAACATACTCGCCACTATTGTGCTCTTAAAGCCGTACAGTTTAAAAATATATGCAGTGAGGTAATGTTGTATCGGTGGTGTGTGTAATTATGTATAAATTAGCTCAAGTGATCACTGAGCATTTCTGTTGTTAAACTACTGATTGTGTGTTATAAAATTTCAATGCACATCGAGATAAATCTGTAGTGAAAGATGTTTGAGGATTCGTTGTAATTTTTGAAAGCAAGGAAATGGGTACTACTATTTGGGGCATGATCTTGATTGTTTTCCAAATTGAATAATTAATTAAACCGGGTGGTCAACACGTCCTTACACTTCTAATTACGGGAACAAATAAAAAATGCGACCACGGATTTTGAAAGTACTCTTGAAGTAAGAAATTCTAATGCCATTATCTTTGTCGTATGTGAATTAATCGCCGAAAAATTGCCGGTATGTCAGTAGTTTGCTGTTTCTCGAAAACGGCTTAAGGTACAATATTCGTTTCGGTTTAACAAAATACAACCAAAAAGCTAACAAAATCTCTAATAGTTTTTCCGTGGCGTCCTAAAAGTGGATTGTCAAGCTTTATATAAGTGAAAAATAGTAAATAGCAACTTGCCTCTGAGTCGTCTGCCGTTCATTGTAGATGCTTAAATATATTCCACCCTGTATAGCAGCTATACAAAATAAACTATATTCCAAGAAACTCGTAAATTTTAGTATTGTGACCGATCGAAGCCCCAAACTGGCACTAACAGGAGTATTAGAAGCTATAAATAATAATGTATCTTATCACTGTTTCAATCTTCTATAGGGTTTATGCGATTAGAATATTAATATCGCGTTCCTAATTTTATCATTTCCTAATTCAAATAATATATCCGTATATCTGGGTTATAAAAACTCAATAGACACATGCTAATATTTATAAGTTCTGTTAGTGATAATGTGGTATATTCGAACGCATTTAACATATTTCTACAGATTATTGTTGATTATTGATACATAATCCCTGTTATTTATCTTATCTTTCTTGTATGGTACATTCTGTATAAAACTGAATATCGTATCTGTACTTCTGTGAAACTGTACCTTTAGATACTGTGAGGGTTGTAACGAAAATAAATTCCGTTCCTTTAAATAGTGTGTATTTTAAATAATAATACTCTATACCAAATATTTTAAAATAAGCCGCGAGATAACGTCCATAATATACCGCCAGTAAATCAAATATTTCCACTCATCTACCGATGCGAGCATAAACCACGTGGACACGCCGCTAGCCGGAATGGTAGGGAAAATATTATAAATACGCGAGACGCTGGCATTTTTCGTCTTCTCTTGAATACAAATTAAAAGTAGAGGTCAATTTAGTAACTATCTAACTGTGGCCCAGGGTCGATATACCTTTTTATATGGGCGAACAAATTAGAGACACGCTGAAATTTGGTGTGGTGCTTTGTTTTGAAGTTATTAATATACCCTAAAACCTCAGCGGTGATACGTTGAGCCCGTCCCCCTCAAAACAGGCCCCCAAAGGGGGTAAAACTAGTTTCCAAAGGATGATGCAACGCGTCAGGACAATACTTACGCAAATCGAAAATAACGGTCCCTTGTCGATTATTTGAATTTTGTTTTATAATAAGGATAGTTAAGATAGATTGTTTAAGAATGTGATTAAAATATAAAACTATTTTTATAAGAGTTATCAGCCTCTGAATTTTTTCCCAAAACTTTCGGACCATATGTTATACCAATGGAAACGATAAGAAACCTAATTTCCAGTATGCCGCGTAGACTAGAAGCTCTGAGAGTTGCCAGGGGTGGCAATACACGGTATTAAGCAGTTAACCCAGTTTATAATTTTGTGTTTAAAAAAAAATGGTTTTCTTAAAATTCGTATTCATTGCGCTAGAAAATTGTTTCAGGATGAGTTCAGAAATTTGGTAATTATGCAAGGTTTCGGCAAAAAAGCTGTAGTTTGTACAATTTTAGAGATAGATCAGTGAATAAAAAAACAGAATGCTCGTAAAAGAAGCGCCTTTCATATAGAATGTAACCATTTTCGATACCTTGATTAACATACAGGGTGAGTTAAAAACTAAGAAAAAAAACATGGTTCGAGGTTTTCCACTACCATCTAGGAGGCTTTGAAAGAATTTTCACCACTTTATTTTTTTTTGAAAAAGAAGTAGTAAGAAATTAATAAAAAATAAATCATCATCTATTTCATAAGATAATGTAAATATGGATTATCGTCGTCATACATCCCAAATTATTTAAATAATGTTAGTTAAGCAGTTAAGTTTTTGGTTATTCTGCAGTCTCATTGTAATTTAAATATTGGGCTAAGCTTACCAATACACTATTAGGCTAAGATAAACATATACAGGATTCCGGTGAGACCACTGTAATCAGTTATGTACCCTTTGTGTAGCCGTATAATAATAATTGTTCCCCTCCATTTTCCGCTATCTCTAGAACTCCTGGGGCCCGTTTATGAGGGAATGAACCCTCATTAATAATAGTATATTGAATAAGAGGAATTTTCGTCGTCCCTTTCACATTCTCAAAGCCCAACAGAAAGCACTAAATACCCCTATGTACATGTCACGGCCCTCGAACTCTAGGGCAATTTTTGAGCATTCGCGTCTGCATACGGCTCTATTAGATCTCGGGACACTCTCATCACTTTATATAAGCTGAATAAAAATACTTTGCGTCTTTTTAATTTGCATACTGTTTCTTTAAATATTTTTTTAGTTTGGAATAGTTAAATTAACTTGCTGGAATAGCATCCGATGCAGTAATGTATTTATTCCCAATCAATAAGTATATATGGCCAGAACCAGTGGCGGAGCTATGGCATATAGAAGAGTTGTGCAATATACGGGGGTCTGAGCATACAGTGCGGCCCTCGAGCATCATTCATTCAAAAATAAAGGGGATTATTATAAATACTTTAAGCATTAAAATTATAATTTTGCGCATTAAATAAATAAACTTATACATTTTAAATGAATCAGATTAGAACTCGCATTATAATAAATGGTTGTGCAAAATGTATTAATTTTTTGTGCATTAAAATAAGCATTATTATTCCTGCACTAACACCTTTGGTTTTGTCTCTATAGCGAAAAGAAACAAGAGAAAAAAATAGGATCCGTGTATTGTTACGCTAAAAAAATTCTAATTTTCTTAGCGACCGACCAACGGTTATAACTTATACGGGTACAACGGGTAAAGTTTATGCGGTACGGTGTCTCGTGGGTATCTACGATATATATTTTCTTTAATCTTTAATATACTGGAAGTTTATAGATGGATTTCTTTATGTAATGTGTCGTTTTTTTCCGTGGTTAAATGATAATATATAACGTTTTAAAATATTACTCCATTTTGTAAATGTAAATTATTTAACTGTAATAACAAGTGCAAATGCCTGAGAGCAAATGTAAAATGCAATATAAGTTGCCAATGCCAGGGGAAATGCATCGTAACATAAATATTTTAATTAGATATTAATGATATTGTGTCTTATGTTTAAATATTACCAATCCCATAAATCCCCCTATATTCCATATATTATCAATAATATTGTAACGGGCGTCATCTAGAAAAGCTGCCTTGCTCTATTGGCAACATTTTTTTCGCTTATATTAGTTATCTATCTCTAAAGATAAAAAGGTTTTCTCGACTCGCCATTTTACGCTGCAAAATGACGATGTTTTGTGTCATCTAGCGAAAAAAAAAATACTTAGGTTTTATATGAATTTCTAAATTTCCTATTGTCGGCAATATGTCAGGGAAGTATTGAAAAATGTTATATCCAAAACTCATAACGATCGGACGTCAACTAACAAAGTTATGCACTAATTGCAAAAAATATTATTATAATGAAAATTTTCAGTTTTTTAAAAACGTTATATTTTGATACAGTTGGCAATTCTGGATTAAAGGGCGAACAAAAAATTCGAATCGGGCAGATCATTTTACATAGGATTTCATGTTTTTTAGGTGGATGTTCGCGCATTTTTAAAACGCTTTGTAGGAGGCCTCAGATTCCCAACTATAACCGATATTACTAATTTATTATGTTAGATATTAATGATGCATTAATTTCAGATGAATATACCAATTAAAAATATCGTTGGTTTTTGTTGTAAAAACCTTTTCAGTATTTCTTCTTTCATTTATACGCAGATACTATGGCAAAATTCCTTTGTTTAAAAAAGTTTCTCGCTTACCGAAAATCATGCAGCAATCGAAGTAAAATTTCTACTTTACAACATTTTCCGAGAAAAAATACGCTAACCCGGGGATTTAAATTATATCCACAATCGATTAAAAAAAATTCACAGATATCCCAATCCTTGCAACTATCGGAGACATTGGAAATGATAACAAAATATTATTCTGTCTATTAACTGTTTATTATACACACAAGGTTATATATAATTATAAACATAATTTTTTAGCATTTTATTTTTGAAAAACTTAAGTATTACTAATATAATACACATCTCAATTTACGAGTTAGGTATGTAGTAAGAAATAATAAACATAATTTTTAATTAACCAACTTATATTGGATTTGCTATTGTTAAAAAAACAATCACAATCTTACATGTTACGCAAGTATCGCAGGCGTATTGAAAATACCAGACACAACTGGTAAAATTTTCTCAATTGAATTGAATAAAAATAAAACTCAGTTGTGTTACGATTTTTTTGTTCGTTTGACCCTGAAGGTCTTGTCGTTTTAAACAGGTTATCTTGCATGGGGTGATCAAAAATTACAGTCTCATTTTTTTTGTTTTCGAATAAATGCTATTCTTTAAAAAAGTTTTTGTTTGCCTAAAAATAGTGATGACTTTGTCAAAAATTGTGTTGTATACACAGGGTGGTTAAGAATTACAAAATCTTAAAATTTGAAAAGAGAAAACTGTTATTTTTGATCACCCCGTATAAAGACAATTGTGACTAAATCATCATTAGTGTTTTATACGTGGTGATCAAAAATTACAAACTTTACTCTTGAATTGATTTTGTAATTTTTGACCACCCCGTATAATAAACATAATTTTTGTCGACATTACTTTAAGCAAGCAAAAACTTATATAAATAATAGCGTTTTCCCGAAAACTAAACTGTAAATTAAAAGATATTTAGTAATTTGTGACCACCCCGTATATAAAATATGATTTTTGTCGACATTACTTTAGGCAAGCAAAAACCTTTAAAAATAATAGCGTTTTCCTGAAAACAAAACATTTTTTAAGATTTCGTACTGTGCGACCACCCCGTATAAGAAATATGATTTTTGTCGAGGAGTAAACTGTGATTTTTGATCACCCCGTATAGAAATAATTGTGGCAAAATCATTATTAGCTTTTTATACGTGGTGATCAAAAAGTACAAATTTTACTCTTACCGAATTTTACGATTTTGTAATTTTTTACCACCCCGTATAATAAACATAATTTTTGTCGACATTACTTTAAGCAAGCAAAAACTTTTATAAATAATAACGTTTTCCCGAAAACTAAACATTTTTTGAGATTTTGTAATTTGTGACCACCCCGTATAAAAAATATGATTTTTGTCGACGTCATTACTATTTTTTGGGCAAGTAAAAACTTAAATAAATAATATTTTATTTTTGTAATTTTTGACCACCCCGTATAATAAACATAATTTTTGTCGACATTACTTTAGGCAAGCAAAAACTTTTAAAAATAATAGCGTTTTCCTGAAAACTAAACTTTTTTTGAGATTTTGTAATGTGCGACCACCCCGTATAAAAAATATGATTTTTGCGGATTTTTATCGAAGATAACTGTGATTTTTTATCACCCCATATAAAAACATAATTGTGGCAAAATCATCATAAATTTTTAATACGTGGTGATCAAAAGGTACAAACTTTACTCTTACCGAATTTTAATATTTTGTAATTTTTGACCACTCCGTATAATAAACATAATTTTTGTCGACGTTACTTTAGGCAAGCAAAAACTTTTGTAAGTAATAGCGTTTTCCCGAAAACTAAACACTTTTTGAGATTTTGTAATTTGTGACCACCCCTTATAAAAATATGATTTTTGTTGACGTCATTACTATGTTTTGAGCAAGTATAAGCTTTTATAAACAATAAAATTTTCTCAATATATAATTTTATACGTTGTGATCACAAAAGTACAAACTTTACTCTTACCGAATTTTAAGATTTTGTAATTTTTGACCACCCCGTATATTAAACATAATTTTTGTCGACATTGCTTTAGGCAAGCAAAAACTTTTATAAATAATAGCTTTTCCCGAAAAGTAAAAATTTTTTGGGATTTTGTAATTTGTGATCACCCCGTATAAAAAATATGATTTTTGTCGTCGTCGTTACTATTTTTTGGACAAGTAAAAACTTTTATAAATAATAGCGTTTTCCCGAAAACTATTTCCTTTGAGATTTTGTAATTTGTGACCACCCCGTATATAAAATATGATTTTTTCGACGTCATTACTATTTTCTGGACAAGTAAAATTAACGGAATTACTACTTATACTTGAACAGTTTTGATATTACAGGTAAAACTAATAATCATAAGATTAATAATTAATAAACACTAGCGGCCAAGTGACCCAGGCAGCTTTCACGATGGGGAATTATGCAGTGAATGCTGTCAGGCATTCTTTTTTATTTAAAAAATTATAAATGAGAAACAATTTAAATAATAAATTCATTATGCAAATTCATCAGTTTACTCTTTTAAATGTGTATGCTGCTGAATGTATATTCTTAAAACGCGGCCGCTCATTAGCTAAATCAGAATCTTTTATTTATTGATTTATGATTTCATTTTTGCTATCATAATTGACAATGGGAACCTACTCATGTTGTATATACTACAAATTCGTGTAAACACTCACGCCCGGTGTCGACTCTTTTAGGATAGGACCGTACCGGCTGAGCGATATGTTTATTGTTTGTGTTAGGTATTTAATTGCCTTCAGGGCGAGACAGTTTCGATAACTGTAAAGTATTTATGGGCTGCTTTGACGGCCTTATGAAAGGAATAATATGTAGAGGTTTTGTTAGTTAGTTTAGAATAATATACGTTTGTAGCCTACACTTGTTCTTTTATTTTAATTATCGTTGGGCATTCGTTTACACTCGAATTATTAAATTTATGAAAATTATGATTATGAAAATATCCCGATTATTCCCATCACTACTAGCAATGCGCCACCTCTTCCAATATAGCTGCACTGAATACTCCCCACTCCCCAGTACTCTTCACGAGCCGAGCGCTGCGGTATCTACATGTATTGCGTCACTCGATCGCGACACCGCTGTCTTTTGGCCTTGAACGAAAACTTCTAACTTGGTACCCATATACTCTTGTCTAAACATAAACATTTCCAATGTTAAAACCTCATGTTTATAAGTTAATTAGTTAGTTATCGCCTGGTATGTGTATAGAACATAAATATAAGAGTTTGACAAAGTATTGGCATTTTTCGGGATAAAAAAAATGTCTGACCCCCCCAAAGATGTCGTAATTAACCATTTCACATGCACAAGGTTACATAGGCCACATAGCCATAGGGGCACATAGTTACCAATGATCCTGTATAAGTTTCATTTGGTAATACCTCATAAAAACATCGAGAACGAGGCGACTTTTCTCGTTTTTATTCCACTATTAAGTTTTTAAAATTTGCTTCCCTTACTTAGAATTTCACCGCACGCCCTGTATATAGGTATTTGTCTTTATGAGTCTCTCCAATCTGTACGTATTTCCAAAAATGCACATTATTTTTAGATTTAAACTATACTATTCTTATTCAATGAATCATGAAGTGTTACCTTGACGATTGCGAGAAATAATATTCACGTTGTACACGAGCATCTTCAGTGTTCACTTGATATTGCGTTTGTTTTCTGTTAGTGTTTAGTTCCTTAGGAGCTACGGCAAACTGCTCATAATAGTAACATCTGATTAAACAACATACAGTCGAAAGGGAAACTTATGAACACTCTAACAATTTAACAGATAGCCAAACCTTTGATGCTGTTATGCGGCGATGTCGGTGTAGAGCTGGGCTTTTTGTTTATGGCTTTTTCTCGGCTAGCTGAACTGTCCCTGTGGATGTGCTCCAGCAGTGCACTAGGGGAGCAGCCCATGCCACCCTCACACACACTACTATATAACTCCCCTCACTGTCACACTTTTAGCCACAATACACCTGAAACCCAATAAAAGCACTTTAGCATAATTTATTATAAAGTATATTAGAAAATATGAACATTAAAATGGGTGGAAATGAATTTAAGGCATCTTTTGTCTTTAAATATTTTGAAATTGAATTGAACATTCCAATTCTCTTAGTTGGAAACTTCTTAAATGCTCTTAAGTGACGTAACGGCCTTATAAGGAGCGGATATTTAGTGAGTTCCAAGGGCTATGGATAAGAAAATAGCCGCTAAATGTAAAAAAAAATGAAACAACATTGGTGTGAAGTTATCCACAACGTCTGCGTCATAGTAAGTGGCGCAAATCTGTGGCTGGGGTCCTCGAACAACTTTATATGACGAAGAAAAGCAAAAGTAGTGTAGGAAGATTAATATCATACACCCAAAATCTGGCTGAGCTACTTATAAAGTATGATTCTTTTGGAAATATTTAGACAACCCTTAGTTATGCAACAATAAAATTTCTCAGGAATGTGAAGCATCCAATACAGTATACGGCAGTGGGTATGGCTTTCTATGTCACGCCTCGAAAATATTTAAAAAAAAATATTTATCAAGAAAAGTGATATTTTCTTTTACTCTTTTGGAAAAATCTAGAAAACCATTAGATGTGCCTTTAAGAAATTTTGCAGAAAGGTGAAGCATCCGATAAAGTACACGGCAGTGTGCATGGCTTTTTTTGCTACGCCTCAAAACTATTTAAAAAAAATAATTTATAAAGAACGGATATATTTCCTTTTACTCTGTTGGAAAAAATCTAGAAAACCCTTTGCTGTGAATTTATCAAATTTTGCAGAAAGGTGAAGAAACCGATATAGTATACGGCACTTTGTATGGTTTTCTTTGTCACGCCTCGAAAGTATTTAAAAACGATAATTTATCACGAAAAGTTATATTTCCTTTTACTCTCTTGGAAAAATCTATACATACACTGTCGTATACTACAATATACACTGTTCTACATCGGTTGCTTCACCTTTCTGAAAAAAATTCATAAAGGCACATCTATGGGGTTTCTAGATTTTTCCAAGAGAGTATAAGGAAAAGGAAAATATATCCTTTCTTGATAAATTATTTTTTTAAAAATATGTCATCCACTAATTCTTTATTTGACTTCACGTTAGCATCTGTAGATAACGTCACACCAATAACTTTAACGCCCTGTATCTTCCGTAGGAAGCTAGATCGGTCATATTGTATAGGAACTTTTCTTTTTAAGAACATCTGTTCTATCTCCTGTCATGTTAAAGTTTGTCTACAAGAAAATGACTCACGCTGTATATAAATACTGTATGATTTCTATATAGCGTATAATTCTATGAATTTAAGAAGTTAGTAGCCCATGGTCGCTTCTGATTATAGGGTTTTATGTCTCTCTTTCATGTCCAAATATACTATAGAGGATATTATGTATTCAACTGAAAATAAATTGTAAATTGCCGAGATGTGTATAAATATACTTGAAGTATATTTTTTTTTATACCTATTTAACTACTTACTCCAGTAAATAGACTAAAAAAAATTGCTTAGCTACCTGGGAAAAATAGGAGTTTAGTTTTATAGGCTAACTTTATGTTTTTTGGATCGCTAATTCTGAATTATTCACTTCCCACCAAAAAATCTCGCCGGAAATACCTCTATTTTGGAAGAAAATGGCGCCAAAAATGTTTTTTTTTCAAAATAACTCAATTTTTGTCAATTTTTATAGGAAAATGGCTTGAAATATACAAAAAAAATAAACAAAAGAGGTTTAGAAACGCTTTTTTACGCATTTTTTAAACGATTTTCTTGTAGTACTTGGAAAGGCCTTTAAAATGAGCTATTTTTTTAACAAAGGGGTTGGTTTTAGCCCTTAAAAGCAAAAAGCACAATTCGGGAATATGTCACTTTTGAATTTAAGGGTTAGATGAGCTTAATTCCAAATTTTCATGAAAATCGATGGAGGTTCAGAGAATTGTTGTAAAATTTCTTTTTCTGGCGTCATTTTTTCAAAAATTGCGGTATTTCCGGTAGGAAATTTTGGTGGGAAGTGAAACATTCAGAATCAGCGACCCAAAAAACATAAGGTAAGCTTATAAAACTATTGACTGGAGTAATTGTGATGTAATTAATTATTAAGAACTATTATAATGTTTTCAATATTATTAATAAAGTAATCGTCAGCACTAAAATAGACAGTCTACGTATTCCACAGATAAAATAAAATAACCTGGGCGCATTGCATCATGGCTGAAATTCTTCGTTCTGTTTTTAATTATCTTACAAACCCCGTCGGGGCTTATAGCAAGCAGCACTAAATTTTGTTTAAGCTCAACCACGCATCCGCATTACTAATTCAATTGTACATAACTCTTTTCGTTTCGTCTTGTACCATATCCGCACCTAATTACATTCTTTGAGACTTAATAAGAACAATTTAATTAACTATATAATTTGTGGCTTTCTTGACGTCGAGTAATAAAATGCTGTTTTCGGATGAACAACAGATGAACCAAGCGACATATTAAATACTGCATAGAAACACTACATTTACGACTACACTTCCCAAACGTTGTGCCCATTAATATGAAAAATTGGAATATCATCATTCTTAGAACTTGTTCACATGTGACTAGGTATTAGGCCAGTCATATACACTCAGTTCCAAAAAAAGTGACGCACCTAATTTTGGTTGCAACTTTGAAACCTTTTGACCTATTTTTGATTTCTTTTTTTTGGTTGGTAGATAATTATCTTGTCTTTCAAAAAAAATTAAAGAGGAGAAAATTCATTCAAAGCCTCCTAGATGGTAGTGGAAAACCTCGAACCATGATTTTATCTTAGTTTTTAAGTCACCCTGTCTGTTAATCAAGTAATGGTATCGAAAATGGTTACACTCTATATGAAAGGCGCTTCTTTTACGAGCATTCTGTTTTTTTATTCACTGATCTATCTCTAAAATTGTCCAAATTACAGCTCTTTTGCCGAAACCTTTCGTTTATCCCATACATTTCTTGTAGGATCACATTGTCTATGAAAAAACAGATACCGTTGTCATTGCAATTACTCACTATTTCACTCTATTGTTGTGTCATTAAGTGTCAGTAAAAAAGTTTTAAAGACTGTTACGTAAAATGCCACAAATAAACTCTGAACGAGTAGCAAGATTAGTTGCATTAGTAAACGATGGACGTAGTAAACCTTACGCCTCTCGTGCGGTGGAAGTTCATGAAGCGACTGATCGTAGAGCGATTCGCAAGTACGGATAAACAGGGAGGCTCGGAGGGTGGGTTCTGGTTGCCCTCGAAAAACTTCTCCAAGAGATGATCGCTTCTTGAGATTCCGGATTTTATGAAATCGATCAAATACTGCGGTAAATGTTCAGCAAGATCTTCGCCAAATTCGTGCTGTGGCAATAAGTAAGCAGACGGTATGTAGACGTCTGTTAGAAGTTTGTTTAAAAGCTAGGAGACCTGCAAGAAGTCGTAAATTATTGTCTGTATGTACATCGTGCTGCTCGAAGAAATTTCGTTGAAAATTACGGACAATGGGAATATTTATGAATGTTGAAATTATGGACGTCGAAATCATGACGTTGAAATTATGGACAATTCATGGAATATTCGTGAATGGTTGAATGTATTGTTTACAGATGAATCAAGGTTTAGTTCTTAATATGGTGGATGGAAGAAAAAGAGTGTGGAGAAGATTTTACAGCAGTATGTCTTACCTCATGCACAGTTGGTGTGCAATAATTTTATATTAATGCAGGAATTATCCTGCATTAATATAAAATTAATGCATAACGCATTAATATAAAATTAATGCAAGTATGTGGTCGGCCATTAGGCCGACCACATACCGCGGCAATAGTGCAAACTTTATTGGAAGCTACGGGTGTCACTAGATTATATTGGCCTGCGAGAAGCCCCGATATGAACCCTATAGAACATTTGTGGGATGGATTAGGGAAAAGGGTACGTTCTCGCGAGAGGCCTCCGGAAAGTCTTGCTGAAATGGCACGTGCATTAGAGGAAGAATAGGATCGTATACTAATGGAAACGATAAGAAACCTAATTTCCAGTATGCCGCGTAGACTAGAAGCTCTCAAAGTTGCCAGGGGTGGCAATATACGGTATTAAGCAGTAAACCCTGTTTATAATTTTGTGTTTAATAAAAATGTTTTTCTTAAAATTCGTATTCAGTGCACTAGAAAATTGTTTCAAAATGAGTTCAGAAATTTGGTAATTATGCAAGGTTTCGGCAAAGGAGCTGTAATTTGGACAATTTTAGAGATAGATCAGTGAATAAAATAACAAAATGCTCGTAAAAGAAGCGCCTTTTATATAGAGTGTAACCATTTTCGATATCATTACTTGATTAACACACAGGGTGAGTTAAAAACTATGAAAAAAAACATAGATTTAAAATAACATAGTAAAAATTTTCACCTCTAATTTTTTTTGAAAGACAAGATTATCTACCTAATTTTAAAATTGTTATTGGCTAAAATGAGCACTAAGTTGTACACTCAGCATGCAAATTTTTTTCAATATATTTTAATACATTCGAAACTAAGTATTTACCTAAGAACTTAGTATGACCTAATAAGACTTCTTATTTTGAAGTCACTTCACCTTGGAGGCGCATGGTACGCCACTGAGCAATAAAGCCAGTAAATCGTCGGCTTGTGTCTTCTAAGTGAGCGAGAAGGGAAATGGGATTTACATGAGTTGAAGAGGGATAGCGACCGATATCGTAAGCCTCCAGTCCCCGGCTTACGATAGCCCTAGTTCTATTCACAAGAAATTGTGGCGGTATGCAATTTTACATTAAATATCCTTTTGTATTGCGGAGTGATGTGATTTGCCGCTTCTGTAGTACGTGGTACGGGTTTTCTTTGTAAAATGTCGCACAATTTTTTGCTCTAGTTTGTATATCAAACGAAAACACTATCACTCGAGGAAAAATTATACTTGGCCTATTATTATATTCAGATTCGTAAGATTTTATTTTAAAAGTATTAAATCTATAGATATGTATAACGTAATAAAGCAAGTGACACTTGTTGATTGGCACTTTGCCCGATTCTGGAGATTCATTAACTAAATCAAAGAATACATTATCATTTGTTAAAACTGTTAGGGACTGGTGAGGTTATGTTCGTGATGGTAGGTATTTGTATGCAATCAAATCTACGATTCGGAATATTTTTCGGCGTTCGCAACCGGTTAGGAAGTCCGGCTAGACGAACGAAATACCTAGGTATGTTCAATTAAAGTTTACACCATTATTACATCGATACATCTACCTACATTGTTTAGGTGGGACATGAGACGTGCGTGTAATGAAATTGTAAAATACGCAAATTCGCCTTACCATTATTTGAGCTAGAGTGGGAAATATTTTAGCAGCGCATAGGAATTTGGGATACCTGGTGTTAATTTCTGTTTTCGTGACGCCGCTGCTGGCGCAAAATAAATAAATAAGCAACAGCTGTTTTATGAACGCTCAGATAAAGCATAAGTCTTTCGCTTGGCATAAAACCGCGGTATCAATTTATAATAAAAAATCTAGGTAAACTCAAAATATTGTGCGGCTATTTTTGTAGCTCTATGGCTAAATTTAGAGCAATACTTATGTGAGTATATACTGTTACATGCGTTTTAGTTATGAATTTATTGACAACTTCAAAGGGTAAACTCGTACATACGTATCTAGTCGGTAATAAATTATAAACTATATAGAGATCAGAACTGGTTCTATAGTACGTAATAACGCTAGATACTTGGTTAAAAATAATAGCACTGTTTGCTTATTAGATTAAAAATAAATTGTGCAAATTAATGATTATAAACCTACCTTATTTTTTAAACACTATTGTTTATTTGTTATTAACGAGTGGTACACACGCAACATGCACGTCAATTTTGATTTCGCGGAGATGAGATTTCTGTTAGCATAAGAGTTCTAATAAATTATTATTCTAATTTAAATAATAGCGCATGTGACAGTTTCGTTACGCGCACGGTATCTCGAAGCGTTGAGTGAAAGGTAAATCGCAATCATACACACACTCCTGCTTTTCGAAGATTCAAAAACAAGTGAATCGTGCGCCTGATTCTCTACAACCCGCCGCAGCCGTGCGGTTGCGCTGATTATTTTAGGCTACGGACTACAGAGGTCGCACGAGTACAATCACGGTACGTGTTCGGCGCGTTTTCTATGTCGGGGGTTTTTACAGCCTCAACTATCGCGTCCTAGATGGCAGCATAGGTCGCGTAGTCAGATTTTATCAGCGCAGTTCCGTCTTTGCCGCGAAACTCTCGATAAAAACAAGGTGTACGTAGTTTGACCTTTCAGTTTTGAGTTTTAAATTTCACACCTTTCCGAGTTTACCTATACGTAAATAATAAGGATTATAAAGTGGCGTCACAAGGTTCATAGGATACAATTAAAAATAACAAAAATAATGTTTGACGTTATTTTAAAGGTAATTTCATTTGGAACTATAATTTTATAACTAATTCTGTCAGTGGCGTGTCATCATTTTAATGGAAGGGGAAGCAAATTTTACGTATCCCCTGAAATATTTTTTTGCGGTAGAACGTAGTTTTCGAGAAAAAAAAATGAAAAAATCAAAACTTGTACATTTTCAGAACAATATTCAAATTATACAAAAATAAACTCGTACCTTACTTAAACTGAAGTGGAATTCTCCTACTTTTTTTCGCAAATTCGTCGATGACGTCCTCATAAAATTTATTTTCTTGGGAAAGCTCTTGCACCAACTCCTTTTCAATCGATAATACTGACAAGTTTGAAAGTATTTCTTGACCAGTAGTTCTTGATCGGTTTGAGTGCGGAAAAACTTCGTTCTGTGGATGCATTACAGTTCATTCAATATGTATGTATAGTTAACTGACCCCATATAAGATACCGCGCAGTTGCCACATGTAATTCTCAAATTTCTCAGTATTCAATTAAAATATCAAATCCACAATACTATATTAAAGTTGTATATATTATTTATGAATGTTATTAAATAATAATTGTGCACACAATAATATATTATAGCCCATGATGTTACGTTTTTACATTTATTTTCGTCTACTTTAAATATGACAATTACGTAAACATATATTTTTATAGTTAAAAGCGGCAACGCCGATCCACGACCTTTCCAATAACGAATATTCGAGCAGTATATCTCTTTTTAACTTATTGGAATCGTATCTCTCGGATCGGGATCGGATTCTCGGATCGAATAGGATCAGGTGCGCATATCTTACAGTGGCGTGTTCGCGGGAATTGCTATTATATTATTTATATACCTACCTATGTAGGGTATACATCGCTATGAGAGTTGAAATAAAAGAGTATGGCGGTTAGCAAACATGTTTGTTCGTTTCGTATGAAACCTGAAAAACGTAGATTTCCACCAGACCTCGCTTTATTTACGAGATAGGATAGGCATGTTAAAAAAATTTAAGGAAAATATTATTTGACGGCAAAAATGGATAGTGGGTGTTAGAGCAGAGCCGACTTTAACAAAAAAAAGTTGATTTATGGGCTGCTCGAAGTAGGCACTGACGTGTACTGAGGTAGGTAGGTACCTATTACAACCCCCACTTAAGACATTTCTCAAATAATTATATCCAAAAAATATTCCAGTGCTTGAGGCCGCTAGGTTATAAATGCTAAATGCAACGATATAAGTTAGGTTTTTCATTGGGATTTACAAAACTGAAAACGCTCTCTGGTTTATTACATAAGTAGGTACCTATTGTCCATTGACTTTATTCCACAAATTAGTCAACAAATTAATAATTTACATCAGTGGGCAAAATTAAAAGTTCTATAGACTGTGTACCTAACTAGCCACAAAAGAAAGGAAAATTTTCAATGACTGTAAAATACCTCAAGGTCAGTTTCTAATTTTGATTGGCTGTAAAAAGTATGTGTATTGGAAATCGCTTTGCGATGAGAAGCTGGTAGGTAGGTATGTATTGCATTTGTAATGATTTTTAAAAATGTGTTGAATTTAGTCTCGGTTTAGTTATGTAGGTACTTTAACAAACAAGCTCTGATCTTTGTCAAAGCTTGTCTGTTAATAATCTTTGTCTATGTTTAGTGTTAACGATTTGGTAGATTAGGTAGGTACCTATTTACACAATAAATATGATTGTATTTCAATCGCAAGTATATTTATTTTATTTTTCCGTTTTGAAGTTTATTTTTCTCGACTACTTAGCTGTTTTGTACATATTTATTTTTGTTACTTGTGGGAAATATGGCTACTGGCGAACCACCCACTAAAAAATGGTAACGCGGTGAAAGCAATACTCCATGAGTGGTGTGGAAACTTGCATTGAATATCAGCTGTGGTGTTGAAAATATGCATATAAAAGCCTTCTACTTTCACCCCCCCCCCCCCTAAGAAAGAAAATGTCTACGCCAATGAAAAACATTGTGTAGGTCAGGGTTGTCGGTCGTTCAACTATACATACATATTGTACGAACTGTAGTTAGGAGGTGAACATATTAATATTAGTATATATTAAACAAGTATTTCATTCACTGAGTATGTTTAATGATAAAATCATATTTACAGCAATACATCTTACATGAGAATATTTAAATATGTTTTAAGTTTTACAATCATTACAAAAAAATACTTATATGACCAAACAAGAATAAAACCGCGACGAACAGGAATACGAAGTGAACATTTTCCTTTAACAAAATCAAATCCCTGAGATAATCAGATCGAACAAATTCAAGAGTTTCCATTTTGGACAGTGATCCTTCCACTTGTATGCGATTAGTAACTCTACTTTTGGAACAATAATATGTTACATACTTTTGCCTACAGAGAGAGAGAGAGAGAGAGAGGGAGAGAGAGAGACCTACAATCTAATATTGCTACACGTTTACTGATTTTATAAATACACTACATTGCTTAATAAATAATTAAGACAATAATTATTATTACTATAAAGTCACAAATTATAATAATCCATAAAATAACAGTCTTTTCGCAGATATACAAAAATCATAAAATTCATAATATAACACACAACTACACTAAAATACTGTTTACTAAGTATTTATATATTATTTACAACTTTCAATAAAAAATATCCAAACAACAATTTACTATCGACTTTTTTATGTTCACTTAATACGTGACCGGGTTTTATTTAGCATAACTCTCTAATATATTACACATATTTAAGATTCCTTATGGGGCGCGTTAGGAAATTTACTTCGATAACAATTAATTCGAATACACGGAAATTGAAACATTTATATCACGTAAACCAAACCTCTGTTTTTGTTATAATACATCAATAACATCAATTGCCAGAGGAGGTTGACATTAAATATTACGGAAAGAACTCGTTATGAAAGGTGACGTTTCTAAATATTTTGCTGAGAAATAAATGAAGAGAATTTAGAAAACTGAACAAGGGAGAACCTCTTTATATAATATATGAAAGTTTAGACAATAAGAGGGTAAAAATGAGAAGAATTTTCAAAGCAAGTTTGCTACATGCAGTTTCACGTAACGTATTTTCTACTTAGTTAGATGCAAAGACAAGTTCATCATCAGGATCCAGTTACAGATACCTTTGAAGGCAGAAATATCAAGGTAGGGACTAAAATATAAAATTTCAGGTGTAATGAAGATACATGAGAACTTAAGAAACGTCGATCATTTTTGTGCGAAACCAATTACCAATTGATCTAGAAGGGAATTTTGCAGTGGAGATTTTAGATGATGACGTAAACCTGACATGAATACCTGGACTAGGAAGAAAATAAATTTAACAGAGAAAAGGGTTGTGAATTCAAAGGATCAAGCACAGATGAAAACGGAAATGGGTTGCAAATAGAGAGGAATGCGCGTAAAATGAAAGATAGGTGCAATTATACACATAGTGCACGAGACACAAAAACTAATGTGAATTACTGATGGAGATACTGTGATACTGATACTGATGGAGATACTGATGGAGGAGAGAGTTTTTCAAAAGTTCTGAGGTAAAATTATTGGCCCCAGAGAAAAGTATACGTTGACAGAGTTTCTCACAAAGACAAGATAAATGAAGTATCGCGCAGATCAAAATACTTCCATTAAAATTTGTTACTTAAAGAAATGGAATCTGTGTTAGAGCAAGCAAGACTATGTCCATCAATACTTTGTGCATAGGTAGCTGGAGTTTACAGAATTGGGCAGCATCTAAAAGTGTTGCCTTTTGTTGATAATTGAGAAAGCACGAGAACAAATATTACACCATTGTCTATAAAATCCTTTCACGATGCATTCCGTGACAACAATTTAAGTATTGTCAGCCTAGAAAAAATCAATGCGACCCTTGTGTTAGCTTTAATATATCAGAAGATAAATATAACCAGAAAAATTAATCTCGGGTGGATAAAGGTGAAGATGAGAAGAAATCGAAGCATATTTTTTTTCACAATGGATCTCCAAAGTACATTGCCTTGTCCTATGTTGAAAGCTTCCGCCATATACTACAAGAAAAAATTGGTGGTACATAATTTCACTGTATTTAACTGCAACACCAAAGATAAATTATTGTTTCATGGTGGCATGAAGCTGAGAGTAGCGTCCCTGCTAATGAATTTGCATCAATATTATGTCACTATTGATTTACATATTGGGGAAGAAGTTATTCTGTACAGTGACGGCTGCTCCTATCGGAATAGGACTGTAATTCTTTCAAATGCACTCGAATCAAAAGAACATCATCATCGCCCAAAAATATTTAGTGTCACCTATTCAAGTGAAGTGTCAACCAGATCGAAAAATTCGAAAGTTAAGATTCCAGAGGACTGGAAAAATCTCGGAAAAATGCGAAAGGCTGGTACTGGTACCACGGAGTAAATATCTGCAAAGTACTGGTATAAAGTAAATTTGACCATCTGCAGGAGTGGAAATATATGATTCCTTCTGATTTTTATCTATTTTATGGCATTTTGCCATATGGGAGCGATTAGTTTTATTTTATAGAAACCATGTCCTAATTTTGTTTCTTTTTTTTGTGCAATAGCCCCCAAGTCTTAACAAATAATAAAAAAATTTGTTTTTGTTTCATTGCTAATAAACTAGATCAATTTTTATGTTGCGTTTACTGCGAAAAAAACAGTATTTTAGTTAAATTTTTTTGTGTCTCTTGTATATCAATAAAAATGACCTTGATTAATAGAATAAAATGAATAAAATACAAGAAGAATTACGGAATTAAATTGAAAGAAGAAAATATTAGATTTTCAGTTTTGATCATTTTTGATTGTCTGAAATTATATTTCAGTTTATTATACATGATGAATACTGGACTTATCGGAAAAATGTTTTATACTTGTTTACCATTATTAATATAATCAAATATAGTATTTCTCAGTAAATGCTAGTTCTCGTTTGCTTGATAACCTTCTCAACAAAACGAACAACTTGTTTATATGGTTTCGTGTGTGTTTATTGAATTCATAATTAATTTAACCTACACTCAGGTGCAAAAAAAATGCTAACATATCTGGTAAAATTTCAGGTCTCAGATTTTTGTTATTTTAAGTTCAATTTTCATATTTTTTTAAAATTTTAACGTGCATATCCAGTCTTTTGATAAATTCTTGGGTTTTGGTCATTATCCAGGGTTAATTAAGAGGGTACAACACCAATTTTAAAACACCCTGTGGGATAATTTCATAACCAAATTCTTGCAAAATGTCAATTTCTGAAAAATGATTAAATCCTAAATACATGAATTAAAAAACAAAATGTAGGAAAGACAAAAATTGGAATTTTGCCACATGGCGTTTTAAAATTAGGGTTCTACAACAACGTCTTAATTAAGCCTGTATAATAACAACGAAAGCATTTAACAAAATACTGGATATGCAAGTTGAAATTAGACATTTTATCTAGTTTGCTAAAAAAGATATGAAAATTGAACTTAAAACAAAAAAAATCCCAAATATGTTGCATTCTTTTGTACCTGTGTATATTTTTGCGCATTGCAAAACCGCGCATTGGATTAAAAATCGTGAGATCATTCAACACGATTAGAGTAACACCGACGAACATCCATTCCCATTTATAGAATGTTAATATGTTGATTGATTAGAGAGTTATTGTCGTGAGACGCTAAAAAAACGTGGCCCTGTATTTTTAGCAATGAAAAACCAAATGGCACCGTTTCAAGACAGATACTTATCAAAGTAGAATGACGGTTTGTTGGAATATAATTTTGCTGTCACTATTCACTAAATCTAGTTTCCAGGATATCGCCCTTTGAAGTTTATTTACACCCTCCTTGGGGTCCGTGGTACCCCAACAAATACCATCTATCTAAACGGCAACGTTCCAGAAAACCATGTTTAATAAACAGCGACGATTTATTTGCAATTATTATTTGCAAACTATTTGCAAGTAAAATATCAATTTCATACGGGGTGTCATTCTAAAAAATATATAGTGTTTATATAGGAGTCTCTTATAATAGATAAAGCCTTCTAAATCAAAGGACCTGGAAAGATACCCCGCATGAGCAGACGAAACTGTTTGTGTGTAGAACTGGCCGACATAATTCCTACGCTATTTTTACAGTAACGATTACATATACTTTAAAATCACATGCTTGAATGATCATTTCGTTGCAAATCAAATATAAAAAATGTATAACAAAATGAAACTTCACAACGTAAGTCTTCAGTTTAAATAGATTTGTGCATCTAGTCCTATACGCACTAGGTCCTATACGTACTAGGCGCTAAAACACTCGACATAAAATGTTAAAAAAATAAATATAAAAAAATCAAGTTCATGCTTGCAACACTATGGTCAGGCGAGTGAGCCGCCCATTTGAACACTTCCAGTGGGAACGCCGCCCGCCTTAGGACGCTAGCGCCGTTCGGCCGCTGTGAGACGAACTCTGGGCGAAGAGCACCCCCTGATATGTGATGCCGTTCAGCTCCATACTGACTACCAGGGAATTGTCGCCGTTGCGGGAATCGCCTGTAAAAGAAGGACCTCATTAATCATTCGCATCATTAGAGTGGTTCATTTGGCTGGAAAGTGACAGGGAAATGTTTATTAAATGCAATACATCATACCATTAATTTCCACCGACGTATACTCGAGCGTTTTTATCGATTAATTATAAGGCTTAACACTTCGGAATTTTTTTCTTTCGAAGGGTCAGCAAAATGGTGCAAGGTTTGCGCTCCAAATTCTTTGAACCTTAACGGATTGGCGTGACATTTGGTGAGTAGTTAGGGGATGGCTCAAGGAGCAAAAGTGACGCCGATGTGCTGGGGGTGGATGCCACCCCTTCTCGGGGGCGGTAATATTTCTGTAATATTCTAATATTAGGGTTGGTGTGGCATGTGAAAACACGGCATATTGAATTAAAATACCAGAACCTCACATAATGGTAAAATTTTGTGAATATTTTTTTTGCGCAGTGTACAATAATTTGAGCCAAAGAACTGTTCACATTCTTATGTAGGGATATCAGTGTTTTAATTTAAGTTCTGAACTCTGTGCTCTGTGGACGAAGCCGTGTTTCAACAAGAATTATTTTGTTTTGCTATAGTTTTGCTTTCTTATTTTACATGAGTATAATACATAGACGAAAATGTAAGTAAATTGAACAGCTAATTGTTCCTTATAACAAAATGGCGTCCGAAAAGCTGAAGAAAAATGGTAACAGAATCGTCATACACCGCATATTTGTGATGGCAGAAATATAGACATCACCTTCATTTTAATATTACCTAAAAAATTCAGAATGACACACCTTGTTGTTTCGAGAAAAAATTATTATTTTTAATACGTCATACACTGCATACTTTATTTTTCGCATATTGTGTCTCTCCGACGGGTTTCTCAAAAAAACTGTTAACAGAAGTAAATACATCACCCTTTTTTTAATAACACCTAAAAAATTCAAACCGACACACTTCGTCGTTTTTGAGAAAAAAATTATTATTTTTAATACGTCATACACTGCATATTTGATTTTTTGCATATTGTGTCTCTCGTACGGGTTTCTCAAAAAAACTGTTAACAGAAGTAAATAGATCACCCTCTTTTTAATAACATCTAAAAAATTCAGTAACACACCGTCGTTTTTGAGAAAAAAATTATTATTTTTAATACGTCATACACTGCATACTTGATTTTTCGCATATTGTGTCTCTCGTACGGGTTTCTCAAAAAAAACTGTTAACAGAAGTAAATACATCACCCTCTTTTTAATAACACCTAAAAAATTCAAACCGACACACTTCGTCGTTTTTGAGAAAAAAATTATTATTTTTAATACGTCATACACTGCATACTTTATTTTTCGCATATTGTGTCTCTCCGACGGGTTTCTCAAAAAAACTGTTAACAGAAGTAAATACATCACCCTTTTTTTAATAACACCTAAAAAATTCAAACCGACACACTTCGTCGTTTTTGAGAAAAAAATTATTATTTTTAATACGTCATACACTGCATATTTGATTTTTTGCATATTGTGTCTCTCGTACGGGTTTCTCAAAAAAACTGTTAACAGAAGTAAATAGATCACCCTCTTTTTAATAACATCTAAAAAATTCAGTAACACACCGTCGTTTTTGAGAAAAAAATTATTATTTTTAATACGTCATACACTGCATACTTGATTTTTCGCATATTGTGTCTCTCGTACGGGTTTCTCAAAAAAAACTGTTAACAGAAGTAAATACATCACCCTCTTTTTAATAACACCTAAAAAATTCAAACCGACACACTTCGTCGTTTTTGAGAAAAAAATTATTATTTTTAATACGTCATACACTGCATACTTTATTTTTCGCATATTGTGTCTCTCCGACGGGTTTCTCAAAAAAACTGTTAACAGAAGTAAATACATCACCCTTTTTTTAATAACACCTAAAAAATTCAAACCGACACACTTCGTCGTTTTTGAGAAAAAAATTATTATTTTTAATACGTCATACACTGCATATTTGATTTTTTGCATATTGTGTCTCTCGTACGGGTTTCTCAAAAAAACTGTTAACAGAAGTAAATAGATCACCCTCTTTTTAATAACATCTAAAAAATTCAGTAACACACCGTCGTTTTTGAGAAAAAAATTATTATTTTTAATACGTCATACACTGCATACTTGATTTTTCGCATATTGTGTCTCTCGTACGGGTTTCTCAAAAAAAACTGTTAACAGAAGTAAATACATCACCCTCTTTTTAATAACACCTAAAAAATTCAAACCGACACACTTCGTCGTTTTTGAGAAAAAAATTATTATTTTTAATACGTCATACACTGCATACTTTATTTTTCGCATATTGTGTCTCTCCGACGGGTTTCTCAAAAAAACTGTTAACAGAAGTAAATACATCACCCTCTTTTTAATAACACCTAAAAAATTCAGAGTGACACACTTCGTCGGTTTTGAGAAAAAAATTATTATATATAATACGTCATACACTGCCTACTTAATTTTTTACATATTGTGTCTCTCCTACGGGTTTCTCAAAAAAACTGTTAACAGAAGTAAATAGATCACCCTTTTTTTAATAACATCTAAAAAATTCAGTAACACACCGTCGTTTTTGAGAAAAAAATTATTATTTTTAATACGTCATACACTGCATACTTGATTTTTCGCATATTGTGTCTCTCCTACGGGTTTCTCAAAAAAAACTGTTAACAGAAGTAAATACATCACCCTCTTTTTAATAACACCTAAAAAATTCAGACCGACACACTTCGTCGTTTTTGAGAAAAAAATTGTTATTTTTAATACGTCATACACTGCATATTTGATTTTTTGCATATTGTGTCTCTCGTACGGGTTTCTCAAAAAAAACTGTTAACAGAAGTAAATACATCACCCTCTTTTTAATAACACCTAAAAAATTCAAACCGACACACTTCGTCGTTTTTGAGAAAAAAATTATTATTTTTAATACGTCATACACTGCATACTTTATTTTTCGCATATTATGTCTCTCCGACGGGTTTCTCAAAAAAACTGTTAACAGAAGTAAATACATCACCCTCTTTTTAATAACACCTAAAAAATTCAGAGTGACACACTTCGTCGGTTTTGAGAAAAAAATTATTATATATAATACGTCATACACTGCCTACTTAATTTTTTACATATTGTGTCTCTCCTACGGGTTTCTCAAAAAAACTGTTAACAGAAGTAAATAGATCACCCTTTTTTTAATAACACCTAAAAAATTCAGATCGACACACTTCGTCGTTTCTGAGAAAAAAATTATTATCTTTAATACGTCATACACTGCATACTTAATTTTTTACATATTGTGTCTCTTCTACGGGTTTCTCAAAAAAACTGTTAACAGAAGTAAATAGATCACCCTCTTTTTAATAACACCTAAAAAATTCAGAGTGACACACTTCGTCGGTTTTGAGAAAAAAATTATTATATATAATACGTCATACACTGCCTACTTAATTTTTTACATATTGTGTCTCTCCTACGGGTTTCTCAAAAAAACTGTTAACAGAAGTAAATAGATCACCCTCTTTTTAATAACACCTAAAAAATTAAGAGCGACACACTTCGTCGTTTCTGAGAAAAAAATTATTATCTTTAATACGTCATACACTGCATACTTAATTTTTTACATATTGTGTCTCTTCTACGGGTTTCTCAAAAAAACTGTTAACAGAAGTAAATAGATCACCCTCTTTTTAATAACACCTAAAAAATTCAGAGTGACACACTTCGTCGGTTTTGAGAAAAAAATTATTATTTTTAATACGTCATACACTGCATATTTGATTTTTTGCATATTGTGTCTCTCGTACGGGTTTCTCAAAAAAAACTGTTAACAGAAGTAAATACATCACCCTCTTTTTAATAACACCTAAAAAATTCAGACCGACACACTTCGTCGTTTTTGAGAAAAAAATTGTTATTTTTAATACGTCATACACTGCATATTTGATTTTTTGCATATTGTGTCTCTCGTACGGGTTTCTCAAAAAAAACTGTTAACAGAAGTAAATACATCACCCTCTTTTTAATAACACCTAAAAAATTAAGAGCGACACACTTCGTCGTTTTTGAGAAAAAAATTATTATTTTTAATACGTCATACACTGCATATTTGATTTTTTGCATATTGTGTCTCTCGTACGGGTTTCTCAAAAAAAACTGTTAACAGAAGTAAATACATCACCCTCTTTTTAATAACACCTAAAAAATTCAGACCGACACACCTCGTCGTTTTTGAGAAAAAAATTATTATTTTTAATACGTCATACACTGAATATTTGATTTTTTGCATATTGTGTTTCTCGTACGGGTTTCTCAAAAAAACTGTTAACAGAAGTAAATAGATCACCCTCTTTTTAATAACACCTAAAAAATTCAGACCGACACACTTCGTCGTTTTTGAGAAAAAAATTGTTATTTTTAATACGTCATACACTGCATATTTGATTTTTTGCATATTGTGTCTCTCGTACGGGTTTCTCAAAAAAAACTGTTAACAGAAGTAAATACATCATCCTCTTTTTAATAACACCTAAAAAATTCAGACCGACACACTTCGTCGTTTTTGAGAAAAAAATTATTATTTTTAATACGTCATACACTGCATATTTGATTTTTTGCATATTGTGTCTCTCGTACGGGTTTCTCAAAAAAAAACTGTTAACAGAAGTAAATACATCACCCTCTTTTTAATAACACCTAAAAAATTCAGACCGACACACTTCGTCGTTTTTGAGAAAAAAATTATTATTTTTAATACGTCATACACTGCATATTTGATTTTTTGCATATTGTGTCTCTCGTACGGGTTTCTCAAAAAAACTGTTAACAGAAGTAAATAGATCACCCTCTTTTTAATAACATCTAAAAAATTCAGAGTGACACACTCCGTCGTTTTTGAGAAAAAAATTATTATTTTTAATACGTCATACACTGCATATTTGATTTTTTGCATATTGTGTCTCTCGTACGGGTTTCTCAAAAAAAACTGTTAACAGAAGTAAATACATCACCCTCTTTTTAATAACACCTAAAAAATTCAGACCGACACACCTCGTCGTTTTTGAGAAAAAAATTATTATTTTTAATACGTCATACACTGAATATTTGATTTTTTGCATATTGTGTTTCTCGTACGGGTTTCTCAAAAAAACTGTTAACAGAAGTAAATAGATCACCCTCTTTTTAATAACACCTAAAAAATTCAGACCGACACACTTCGTCGTTTTTGAGAAAAAAATTGTTATTTTTAATACGTCATACACTGCATATTTGATTTTTTGCATATTGTGTCTCTCGTACGGGTTTCTCAAAAAAAACTGTTAACAGAAGTAAATACATCATCCTCTTTTTAATAACACCTAAAAAATTCAGACCGACACACTTCGTCGTTTTTGAGAAAAAAATTATTATTTTTAATACGTCATACACTGCATATTTGATTTTTTGCATATTGTGTCTCTCGTACGGGTTTCTCAAAAAAAAACTGTTAACAGAAGTAAATACATCACCCTCTTTTTAATAACACCTAAAAAATTCAAACCGACACACTTCGTCGTTTTTGAGAAAAAAATTATTATTTTTAATACGTCATACACTGCATATTTGATTTTTCGCATATTGTGTCTCTCGTACGGGTTTCTCAAAAAAAACTGTTAACAGAAGTAAATACATCACCCTCTTTTTAATAACACCTAAAAAATTCAAACCGACACACTTCGTCGTTTTTGAGAAAAAAATTATTATTTTTAATACGTCATACACTGCATACTTTATTTTTCGCATATTGTGTCTCTCCGACGGGTTTCTCAAAAAAACTGTTAACAGAAGTAAATACATCACCCTCTTTTTAATAACACCTAAAAAATTCAGAGTGACACACTTCGTCGGTTTTGAGAAAAAAATTATTATATATAATACGTCATACACTGCCTACTTAATTTTTTACATATTGTGTCTCTCCTACGGGTTTCTCAAAAAAACTGTTAACAGAAGTAAATAGATCACCCTTTTTTTAATAACATCTAAAAAATTCAGTAACACACCGTCGTTTTTGAGAAAAAAATTATTATTTTTAATACGTCATACACTGCATACTTGATTTTTCGCATATTGTGTCTCTCGTACGGGTTTCTCAAAAAAAACTGTTAACAGAAGTAAATACATCACCCTCTTTTTAATAACACCTAAAAAATTCAAACCGACACACTTCGTCGTTTTTGAGAAAAAAATTATTATTTTTAATACGTCATACACTGCATACTTTATTTTTCGCATATTGTGTCTCTCCGACGGGTTTCTCAAAAAAACTGTTAACAGAAGTAAATACATCACCCTTTTTTTAATAACACCTAAAAAATTCAAACCGACACACTTCGTCGTTTTTGAGAAAAAAATTATTATTTTTAATACGTCATACACTGCATATTTGATTTTTTGCATATTGTGTCTCTCGTACGGGTTTCTCAAAAAAACTGTTAACAGAAGTAAATAGATCACCCTCTTTTTAATAACATCTAAAAAATTCAGTAACACACCGTCGTTTTTGAGAAAAAAATTATTATTTTTAATACGTCATACACTGCATACTTGATTTTTCGCATATTGTGTCTCTCGTACGGGTTTCTCAAAAAAAACTGTTAACAGAAGTAAATACATCACCCTCTTTTTAATAACACCTAAAAAATTCAAACCGACACACTTCGTCGTTTTTGAGAAAAAAATTATTATTTTTAATACGTCATACACTGCATACTTTATTTTTCGCATATTGTGTCTCTCCGACGGGTTTCTCAAAAAAACTGTTAACAGAAGTAAATACATCACCCTCTTTTTAATAACACCTAAAAAATTCAGAGTGACACACTTCGTCGGTTTTGAGAAAAAAATTATTATATATAATACGTCATACACTGCCTACTTAATTTTTTACATATTGTGTCTCTCCTACGGGTTTCTCAAAAAAACTGTTAACAGAAGTAAATAGATCACCCTTTTTTTAATAACATCTAAAAAATTCAGTAACACACCGTCGTTTTTGAGAAAAAAATTATTATTTTTAATACGTCATACACTGCATACTTGATTTTTCGCATATTGTGTCTCTCCTACGGGTTTCTCAAAAAAAACTGTTAACAGAAGTAAATACATCACCCTCTTTTTAATAACACCTAAAAAATTCAGACCGACACACTTCGTCGTTTTTGAGAAAAAAATTGTTATTTTTAATACGTCATACACTGCATATTTGATTTTTTGCATATTGTGTCTCTCGTACGGGTTTCTCAAAAAAAACTGTTAACAGAAGTAAATACATCACCCTCTTTTTAATAACACCTAAAAAATTCAAACCGACACACTTCGTCGTTTTTGAGAAAAAAATTATTATTTTTAATACGTCATACACTGCATACTTTATTTTTCGCATATTGTGTCTCTCCGACGGGTTTCTCAAAAAAACTGTTAACAGAAGTAAATACATCACCCTCTTTTTAATAACACCTAAAAAATTCAGAGTGACACACTTCGTCGGTTTTGAGAAAAAAATTATTATATATAATACGTCATACACTGCCTACTTAATTTTTTACATATTGTGTCTCTCCTACGGGTTTCTCAAAAAAACTGTTAACAGAAGTAAATAGATCACCCTTTTTTTAATAACACCTAAAAAATTCAGATCGACACACTTCGTCGTTTCTGAGAAAAAAATTATTATCTTTAATACGTCATACACTGCATACTTAATTTTTTACATATTGTGTCTCTTCTACGGGTTTCTCAAAAAAACTGTTAACAGAAGTAAATAGATCACCCTCTTTTTAATAACACCTAAAAAATTCAGAGTGACACACTTCGTCGGTTTTGAGAAAAAAATTATTATATATAATACGTCATACACTGCCTACTTAATTTTTTACATATTGTGTCTCTCCTACGGGTTTCTCAAAAAAACTGTTAACAGAAGTAAATAGATCACCCTCTTTTTAATAACACCTAAAAAATTAAGAGCGACACACTTCGTCGTTTCTGAGAAAAAAATTATTATCTTTAATACGTCATACACTGCATACTTAATTTTTTACATATTGTGTCTCTTCTACGGGTTTCTCAAAAAAACTGTTAACAGAAGTAAATAGATCACCCTCTTTTTAATAACACCTAAAAAATTCAGAGTGACACACTTCGTCGGTTTTGAGAAAAAAATTATTATTTTTAATACGTCATACACTGCATATTTGATTTTTTGCATATTGTGTCTCTCGTACGGGTTTCTCAAAAAAAACTGTTAACAGAAGTAAATACATCACCCTCTTTTTAATAACACCTAAAAAATTCAGACCGACACACTTCGTCGTTTTTGAGAAAAAAATTGTTATTTTTAATACGTCATACACTGCATATTTGATTTTTTGCATATTGTGTCTCTCGTACGGGTTTCTCAAAAAAAACTGTTAACAGAAGTAAATACATCACCCTCTTTTTAATAACACCTAAAAAATTAAGAGCGACACACTTCGTCGTTTTTGAGAAAAAAATTATTATTTTTAATACGTCATACACTGCATATTTGATTTTTTGCATATTGTGTCTCTCGTACGGGTTTCTCAAAAAAAACTGTTAACAGAAGTAAATACATCACCCTCTTTTTAATAACACCTAAAAAATTCAGACCGACACACCTCGTCGTTTTTGAGAAAAAAATTATTATTTTTAATACGTCATACACTGAATATTTGATTTTTTGCATATTGTGTTTCTCGTACGGGTTTCTCAAAAAAACTGTTAACAGAAGTAAATAGATCACCCTCTTTTTAATAACACCTAAAAAATTCAGACCGACACACTTCGTCGTTTTTGAGAAAAAAATTGTTATTTTTAATACGTCATACACTGCATATTTGATTTTTTGCATATTGTGTCTCTCGTACGGGTTTCTCAAAAAAAACTGTTAACAGAAGTAAATACATCATCCTCTTTTTAATAACACCTAAAAAATTCAGACCGACACACTTCGTCGTTTTTGAGAAAAAAATTATTATTTTTAATACGTCATACACTGCATATTTGATTTTTTGCATATTGTGTCTCTCGTACGGGTTTCTCAAAAAAAAACTGTTAACAGAAGTAAATACATCACCCTCTTTTTAATAACACCTAAAAAATTCAGACCGACACACTTCGTCGTTTTTGAGAAAAAAATTATTATTTTTAATACGTCATACACTGCATATTTGATTTTTTGCATATTGTGTCTCTCGTACGGGTTTCTCAAAAAAACTGTTAACAGAAGTAAATAGATCACCCTCTTTTTAATAACATCTAAAAAATTCAGAGTGACACACTCCGTCGTTTTTGAGAAAAAAATTATTATTTTTAATACGTCATACACTGCATATTTGATTTTTTGCATATTGTGTCTCTCGTACGGGTTTCTCAAAAAAAACTGTTAACAGAAGTAAATACATCACCCTCTTTTTAATAACACCTAAAAAATTCAGACCGACACACCTCGTCGTTTTTGAGAAAAAAATTATTATTTTTAATACGTCATACACTGAATATTTGATTTTTTGCATATTGTGTTTCTCGTACGGGTTTCTCAAAAAAACTGTTAACAGAAGTAAATAGATCACCCTCTTTTTAATAACACCTAAAAAATTCAGACCGACACACTTCGTCGTTTTTGAGAAAAAAATTGTTATTTTTAATACGTCATACACTGCATATTTGATTTTTTGCATATTGTGTCTCTCGTACGGGTTTCTCAAAAAAAACTGTTAACAGAAGTAAATACATCATCCTCTTTTTAATAACACCTAAAAAATTCAGACCGACACACTTCGTCGTTTTTGAGAAAAAAATTATTATTTTTAATACGTCATACACTGCATATTTGATTTTTTGCATATTGTGTCTCTCGTACGGGTTTCTCAAAAAAAAACTGTTAACAGAAGTAAATACATCACCCTCTTTTTAATAACACCTAAAAAATTCAAACCGACACACTTCGTCGTTTTTGAGAAAAAAATTATTATTTTTAATACGTCATACACTGCATATTTGATTTTTCGCATATTGTGTCTCTCGTACGGGTTTCTCAAAAAAAACTGTTAACAGAAGTAAATACATCACCCTCTTTTTAATAACACCTAAAAAATTCAAACCGACACACTTCGTCGTTTTTGAGAAAAAAATTATTATTTTTAATACGTCATACACTGCATACTTTATTTTTCGCATATTGTGTCTCTCCGACGGGTTTCTCAAAAAAACTGTTAACAGAAGTAAATACATCACCCTCTTTTTAATAACACCTAAAAAATTCAGAGTGACACACTTCGTCGGTTTTGAGAAAAAAATTATTATATATAATACGTCATACACTGCCTACTTAATTTTTTACATATTGTGTCTCTCCTACGGGTTTCTCAAAAAAACTGTTAACAGAAGTAAATAGATCACCCTTTTTTTAATAACATCTAAAAAATTCAGTAACACACCGTCGTTTTTGAGAAAAAAATTATTATTTTTAATACGTCATACACTGCATACTTGATTTTTCGCATATTGTGTCTCTCCTACGGGTTTCTCAAAAAAAACTGTTAACAGAAGTAAATACATCACCCTCTTTTTAATAACACCTAAAAAATTCAGACCGACACACTTCGTCGTTTTTGAGAAAAAAATTGTTATTTTTAATACGTCATACACTGCATATTTGATTTTTTGCATATTGTGTCTCTCGTACGGGTTTCTCAAAAAAAACTGTTAACAGAAGTAAATACATCACCCTCTTTTTAATAACACCTAAAAAATTCAAACCGACACACTTCGTCGTTTTTGAGAAAAAAATTATTATTTTTAATACGTCATACACTGCATACTTTATTTTTCGCATATTGTGTCTCTCCGACGGGTTTCTCAAAAAAACTGTTAACAGAAGTAAATACATCACCCTCTTTTTAATAACACCTAAAAAATTCAGAGTGACACACTTCGTCGGTTTTGAGAAAAAAATTATTATATATAATACGTCATACACTGCCTACTTAATTTTTTACATATTGTGTCTCTCCTACGGGTTTCTCAAAAAAACTGTTAACAGAAGTAAATAGATCACCCTTTTTTTAATAACACCTAAAAAATTCAGATCGACACACTTCGTCGTTTCTGAGAAAAAAATTATTATCTTTAATACGTCATACACTGCATACTTAATTTTTTACATATTGTGTCTCTTCTACGGGTTTCTCAAAAAAACTGTTAACAGAAGTAAATAGATCACCCTCTTTTTAATAACACCTAAAAAATTCAGAGTGACACACTTCGTCGGTTTTGAGAAAAAAATTATTATATATAATACGTCATACACTGCCTACTTAATTTTTTACATATTGTGTCTCTCCTACGGGTTTCTCAAAAAAACTGTTAACAGAAGTAAATAGATCACCCTCTTTTTAATAACACCTAAAAAATTAAGAGCGACACACTTCGTCGTTTCTGAGAAAAAAATTATTATCTTTAATACGTCATACACTGCATACTTAATTTTTTACATATTGTGTCTCTTCTACGGGTTTCTCAAAAAAACTGTTAACAGAAGTAAATAGATCACCCTCTTTTTAATAACACCTAAAAAATTCAGAGTGACACACTTCGTCGGTTTTGAGAAAAAAATTATTATTTTTAATACGTCATACACTGCATATTTGATTTTTTGCATATTGTGTCTCTCGTACGGGTTTCTCAAAAAAAACTGTTAACAGAAGTAAATACATCACCCTCTTTTTAATAACACCTAAAAAATTCAGACCGACACACTTCGTCGTTTTTGAGAAAAAAATTGTTATTTTTAATACGTCATACACTGCATATTTGATTTTTTGCATATTGTGTCTCTCGTACGGGTTTCTCAAAAAAAACTGTTAACAGAAGTAAATACATCACCCTCTTTTTAATAACACCTAAAAAATTAAGAGCGACACACTTCGTCGTTTTTGAGAAAAAAATTATTATTTTTAATACGTCATACACTGCATATTTGATTTTTTGCATATTGTGTCTCTCGTACGGGTTTCTCAAAAAAAACTGTTAACAGAAGTAAATACATCACCCTCTTTTTAATAACACCTAAAAAATTCAGACCGACACACCTCGTCGTTTTTGAGAAAAAAATTATTATTTTTAATACGTCATACACTGAATATTTGATTTTTTGCATATTGTGTTTCTCGTACGGGTTTCTCAAAAAAACTGTTAACAGAAGTAAATAGATCACCCTCTTTTTAATAACACCTAAAAAATTCAGACCGACACACTTCGTCGTTTTTGAGAAAAAAATTGTTATTTTTAATACGTCATACACTGCATATTTGATTTTTTGCATATTGTGTCTCTCGTACGGGTTTCTCAAAAAAAACTGTTAACAGAAGTAAATACATCATCCTCTTTTTAATAACACCTAAAAAATTCAGACCGACACACTTCGTCGTTTTTGAGAAAAAAATTATTATTTTTAATACGTCATACACTGCATATTTGATTTTTTGCATATTGTGTCTCTCGTACGGGTTTCTCAAAAAAAAACTGTTAACAGAAGTAAATACATCACCCTCTTTTTAATAACACCTAAAAAATTCAGACCGACACACTTCGTCGTTTTTGAGAAAAAAATTATTATTTTTAATACGTCATACACTGCATATTTGATTTTTTGCATATTGTGTCTCTCGTACGGGTTTCTCAAAAAAACTGTTAACAGAAGTAAATAGATCACCCTCTTTTTAATAACATCTAAAAAATTCAGAGTGACACACTCCGTCGTTTTTGAGAAAAAAATTATTATTTTTAATACGTCATACACTGCATATTTGATTTTTTGCATATTGTGTCTCTCGTACGGGTTTCTCAAAAAAAACTGTTAACAGAAGTAAATACATCACCCTCTTTTTAATAACACCTAAAAAATTCAGACCGACACACTTCGTCGTTTTTGAGAAAAAAATTGTTATTTTTAATACGTCATACACTGCATATTTGATTTTTTGCATATTGTGTCTCTCGTACGGGTTTCTCAAAAAAAACTGTTAACAGAAGTAAATACATCACCCTCTTTTTAATAACACCTAAAAAATTAAGAGCGACACACTTCGTCGTTTTTGAGAAAAAAATTATTATTTTTAATACGTCATACACTGCATATTTGATTTTTTGCATATTGTGTCTCTCGTACGGGTTTCTCAAAAAAAACTGTTAACAGAAGTAAATACATCACCCTCTTTTTAATAACACCTAAAAAATTCAGACCGACACACCTCGTCGTTTTTGAGAAAAAAATTATTATTTTTAATACGTCATACACTGAATATTTGATTTTTTGCATATTGTGTTTCTCGTACGGGTTTCTCAAAAAAACTGTTAACAGAAGTAAATAGATCACCCTCTTTTTAATAACACCTAAAAAATTCAGACCGACACACTTCGTCGTTTTTGAGAAAAAAATTGTTATTTTTAATACGTCATACACTGCATATTTGATTTTTTGCATATTGTGTCTCTCGTACGGGTTTCTCAAAAAAAACTGTTAACAGAAGTAAATACATCATCCTCTTTTTAATAACACCTAAAAAATTCAGACCGACACACTTCGTCGTTTTTGAGAAAAAAATTATTATTTTTAATACGTCATACACTGCATATTTGATTTTTTGCATATTGTGTCTCTCGTACGGGTTTCTCAAAAAAAAACTGTTAACAGAAGTAAATACATCACCCTCTTTTTAATAACACCTAAAAAATTCAGACCGACACACTTCGTCGTTTTTGAGAAAAAAATTATTATTTTTAATACGTCATACACTGCATATTTGATTTTTTGCATATTGTGTCTCTCGTACGGGTTTCTCAAAAAAACTGTTAACAGAAGTAAATAGATCACCCTCTTTTTAATAACATCTAAAAAATTCAGAGTGACACACTCCGTCGTTTTTGAGAAAAAAATTATTATTTTTAATACGTCATACACTGCATATTTGATTTTTTGCATATTGTGTCTCTCGTACGGGTTTCTCAAAAAAAACTGTTAACAGAAGTAAATACATCACCCTCTTTTTAATAACACCTAAAAAATTCAGACCGACACACTTCGTCGTTTTTGAGAAAAAAATTGTTATTTTTAATACGTCATACACTGCATATTTGATTTTTTGCATATTGTGTCTCTCGTACGGGTTTCTCAAAAAAAACTGTTAACAGAAGTAAATACATCACCCTCTTTTTAATAACACCTAAAAAATTAAGAGCGACACACTTCGTCGTTTTTGAGAAAAAAATTATTATTTTTAATACGTCATACACTGCATATTTGATTTTTTGCATATTGTGTCTCTCGTACGGGTTTCTCAAAAAAAACTGTTAACAGAAGTAAATACATCACCCTCTTTTTAATAACACCTAAAAAATTCAGACCGACACACCTCGTCGTTTTTGAGAAAAAAATTATTATTTTTAATACGTCATACACTGAATATTTGATTTTTTGCATATTGTGTTTCTCGTACGGGTTTCTCAAAAAAACTGTTAACAGAAGTAAATAGATCACCCTCTTTTTAATAACACCTAAAAAATTCAGACCGACACACTTCGTCGTTTTTGAGAAAAAAATTGTTATTTTTAATACGTCATACACTGCATATTTGATTTTTTGCATATTGTGTCTCTCGTACGGGTTTCTCAAAAAAAACTGTTAACAGAAGTAAATACATCATCCTCTTTTTAATAACACCTAAAAAATTCAGACCGACACACTTCGTCGTTTTTGAGAAAAAAATTATTATTTTTAATACGTCATACACTGCATATTTGATTTTTTGCATATTGTGTCTCTCGTACGGGTTTCTCAAAAAAAAACTGTTAACAGAAGTAAATACATCACCCTCTTTTTAATAACACCTAAAAAATTCAGACCGACACACTTCGTCGTTTTTGAGAAAAAAATTATTATTTTTAATACGTCATACACTGCATATTTGATTTTTTGCATATTGTGTCTCTCGTACGGGTTTCTCAAAAAAACTGTTAACAGAAGTAAATAGATCACCCTCTTTTTAATAACATCTAAAAAATTCAGAGTGACACACTCCGTCGTTTTTGAGAAAAAAATTATTATATATAATACGTCATACACTGCCTACTTAATTTTTTACATATTGTGTCTCTCCTACGGGTTTCTCAAAAAAACTGTTAACAGAAGTAAATAGATCACCCTCTTTTTAATAACATCTAAAAAATTCAGAGTGACACACTTCGTCGGTTTTGAGAAAAAAATTATTATATATAATACGTCATACACTGCCTACTTAATTTTTTACATATTGTGTCTCTCCTACGGGTTTCTCAAAAAAACTGTTAACAGAAGTAAATAGATCACCCTTTTTTTAATAACACCTAAAAAATTAAGAGTAACACATTTCGTCGTTGTTGAGAAAAAAATAATACGTCATACACTGCCTACTTGATTTTTTACACAATGTGTCTCTTCTACGGGTTTCTACAAAAAAGCTGATAACAGAAATAAATAGATCACCCTCTCTTTAGTAACACCTAAAAAATTCAGATCGACACACTTTGTCGTTTTTGCGAAAAAAATTATTATTTTCAATAATTTTGAGTTTCTAGCAATAACTACACGTGCAATCGTTTCGACTACAATACAAAAGAATTGAGAATTGTAGAGAATTGAAAAACCTACACAATGAGCAAGTTTAAACATGTAAATTATTTATGCAAAAACCTGGATCTGTCTGTCAGACGGATAGTTTTGTTACAATTGCCAAATACATTTTTTTTGGGCCCTTTATGCAGGTAATTAATCAGTCTTGATCATATGGTGGTCCAATCGTAATTTTTTCAAACGGTTTTGGAAACTTCAGAACATTTCTTTCACAGTTCGTTACCTGTTATTTTTTAATTCCCTAAAAATCTCTATATCTTGACCTATCTGCACGCCACAACACGCCATACTGACATCAGATTGTCAATAATATCAAAACTACGACCGGGTATGGGCAAAATATAATGAGGCATTATATTTTGCTCATTTTTGTAACTAGATATATAATAATTTTTGAACTAGTTCAGATAACGAAATGCTGTTTTCGCCAGTCTTCTCATTTTTTTTGTTTTCTTTTTTGCTCACTTCCGCTTAAACCGGAAATAACATAGCGTGTTTTCGGGGACAGGACAATGTTGTTATTTCAAATGGAACACCATGTACATTTTTTATATTCGGAAAGCCCTTTGCTTCACCTTTTCCGAAAATTCCATATTTATGTGTCATATTATACAGAGTGAAGGTTTTATATGCTCTTAAGTGTAAAGATAAAGAAACTAGATATGCACTCGTGACTTACCTCTACTATTTATTTTAATATGTGTGGAGGGTGAGATCGGTTTTGCCGGTTCCGGTTCCTCATCTTCTTTGGAGACTCTCTTTGGCGGCGGCGGCGATTCCCTGCAATCCGGTTCCCTCTTAACCGTTGCGGAAGGCTCTGACAAATTAATAGGCTCCTTCTGTGGCTCTATCGGTGGCTGGTTGTTATTATACAAGTTCCACAACGTCATCCGCGACATCTCCAGGTGATTCAAGGGAGAGGTAGCGTTCGGGGGCGAGATGTCACCTTGTCGTGGCGGTGTAGCGGTCGTGCTTCTGATTTCCTTGTTCAGCAGCTTCACGTATTCCATCATGCGGGCCTCGAATTCGCTCGGGGCCAGACCCGGTAAAGGGCCGCCGTTCAAGGGCTGTCCCATCGGTTGCGGATGACTAGGATGATGTGCGCCGTTGTGTAGGTTGATCCCGCTGCCGATCATGCGTGCGGCTAGCTGTTGCTGCTGCTGCTGCGAGACCAGCGATAGGGGCGACATTTGGAGATTGGGGTTTGGAGATCTTTGAATGGAATCGTACTGGCCGTAACTGCTCCTGCGGCCTTCCCTTCGGTTGCCGTCGATAGCGGCCTGTAGCTCGGCGGGGGTGCTCAGGCGGCGTTTCTCGCACTCGTACGGGTACAGATATTTCATATACCTGCAAGAAAAATATCGATTTAAAATGCGGAGCAGTAGACCGAAGACACAGTGCGAAATTTAAGACGTTTCGCTAAAAACACTTTCACTCAATCTCGCTCAAACCTGTTGAAAATATCAGTCATGTCCTTCTGATCAAATGTCTCCATGGGCGCCAAGGATTTCGAGATACCGGCCACCGAACGTGGATTTTTTAAACAACGAAAATCTTATTTGGCATAATGTACAGTGCCGTTCAATTGAAAGTAAACGATTTTTTTAATTAATGTGAAACAGGCTTTCAGGTAATCAAAACTTGTTTGTCAATTTTATTTGCCAGTTTACTAATAATTATTACCGCAAAAAATGAGAGCTATGATGTTACTGCAGAACGGATGGTCAATGCAAGCAGTTACAGAAACTTTGAATGTGAGTAAAGGTTGCATTTACAAAATTAAGCAAAAATGGAATGCAGAAAGAACTGTTGATACAGCAGTGACTGCTTGCTTCTTAAAAAATTTTCCTGCTTCGGTGGAAACCGCAAGACGGCGTATCAGAGCATCTGAGCTGAAGAATTTTTCGGCTGCAGATAAAGTTGCTCTGTTGCCACGGCATAAGGAGCAGAGGTTAAACTTTGCCAACCAATTTGTCGGGGTGCCACAGGACTTTTGGGACAACACAATTTTTTCAGACGAAAAAGTTTTTCAATCCTGCTATGATGGCTCTGTGCGTGTATATCGCCCAAGAAATTGCCGATATGAAGAGCGTTATATAAATCCTACAGCTCGTAGTGGTCGCTTCTCTATCAACGTGTGGGCATGGATATGTTGCCAAGGAGCAGGTGTTACTTGGAGAATCAGAGAGCGTCTTACTGGTCAAAGCTACGCTCGCATTTTGGAATATGTTATGTTACCTTCCGTTTCCATTTTATATCCCGAGAACTTCACTTTCCAGCAGGAAAATATTTTTATTTCCTCTTTCCTTTTTTCATATTTCAATTAAATTTATATTTCAGGATAATTCCTCTATTCACAAATCACGAGTTGTTACTGCATGGCTGAATACAAACCATATTAACACTCTGCCTTGGCCCTCTAAGTCGCCGGATTTAAATCCGATAGAAAATGTATGGGCACAAATGGAAAAAGACATGTATAGTATAAATTTCCGACCAGCGAAAGTAGAAGAACTGTGGTTGGCGATTGAAAATGCCTGGGAAAATATTGGCGAGGATTACACCAGGACACTAATATTGTGAGAATGAGAATGAGAAATAGGCTTCAAAAAGTTATAAACGCGAATGGTGCTTGGACCAAATATTAATTCATAGTAATTTTCTTAAGTTCTCAGTTAGTTTGTTAATTTAATGGATTTTTTACAAGGGACGTCCTTACCATATAGATTTTTCTTAATAAATACTGTATATAAAATGCTGTCACCGTATAACTGACAGATACTTCAACCTAAAATAATTTTGATTATGATCTGTTTACAAAAGCCTAAGCAGGCACAATGGGAAAATTTCCAAAATTTCTCATGAGTCGTTTACTTTCAATTGAACGGCACTGTACATGTAATAAGTGAATGCTACGTTATAATTGTCGATATGACCCAAGCTATAGCGGAAAACCGGCTCGGCCATTATTTGAAGAATAGCTCCATATAATCTAGTGACATGTTTATCACTTGAAATTTTAAACAGATAAATCTAGTTTAACCAGATAGCTTTGTTATTAACAATTTCATGCGAAAAATCGCTGTTTTTTTGGTTTTTTGCTTATAAAATGGAAACTATCGGGGTAATCGCAATAGAAAAATTGTAGAGGATAAAAATACGAAGAAAATGAGCGGTCAAACGACTTAATCGGACCGTTAGTTTAGGAGAAAATCGGCAAAGAAACGTTTTTTTTCAAAAATACATAACTCGGTCATTTTTTGGTCATTAGCGTAGATCCTCCGGCCATCACTACTTATTAATATAAACTTCATGTGTGCGAAGAGCAGGCACTGCCCGATGCATAGCTCATGATCTTTTCGTTCGAATATCTCAGCTTATTTGTTATAAGAATATCGGATTATCATAACTTTACGTAACTAAACATATTTATAAACAACGTTTCAGACCTCAAAACGCTAATCAGCTTTGGGTAGTTGAGGATGCTTGAGAAGAACTTGTGGATAGTTACGATATGAGGTCATTAATTATGTCGATGCCAAGGATATTGGAAGGTGTCTTAGCAAGTAACGGTTCTGCTATAAAATATGAATTTTTTGTAATATTTTTATTTACCATACGTTTGCTACGGTCAAGCTAAATAAAACCGTTTAAAAATCACAATTCCATTATCAATTTAAAAACACCCTGTATACCCGGTTTATAAAAGCCGCTCCGTGCCGTCGGTGCTGCCATATAGACCCGACTAAATTAATTGCGTTAAAACTTTTGATTTGGGTGTAGAAAATTTTATTAATTATACCGGAGAGAATGGTTTATGAAACAATCCATCATGAGATAATATACCTTGATCTTAATATAGAAAGGATAATTTATCTACCGTCTATACTGTCATCCGTTCGGCTTGTTGAAATACTGTTGATGCCAACTCTGCATCCATTAAATGGGACACAATTTAATCATTGAAATTGTCTCAATGGTAATATATGAGACTGTCTGTACACAATGAAAAGGAATTTCGAGCAAAGGAACATTGTATTATCGTAATTATTTAAATAACACACCGAACGTTTGTGGGGTAACAAAGTTTAATTCTGAGAAACCGAAATTTAATGAATTAATATAAAAATAATATAGGGCTTTGTATAAATCACCAGAAACGACCGGCAATGATTTACAACCAAGCGTTAATAAAAATTTAAATCATACGCTATAAACAGATATACCAGAAAAGCTAATCGTAAAACGTGACGAGACCTACAAAAACAAGCACTTAAAATGGCCAGTGTTCTGATGTAAATTTAATTACGGACAAGACGAAACCTCATATCGGAGAGGCAGGTCTCCTAAAATAAATATGACAATTTCATTGTTATATGCTTTATTTCGCTGTTGTATTTGCGAAAACAGTTTTATTTAATACACAACATTTTACTATTTAACGTAAATGTAAGTACTCGTAGTCTATAAATAAACTTTTCAAAATTTAAAACGGACCAACAATTTTTCACCTACTCCGCCATATTTCAAACATCGATTAAACACAAAGTTTGATTTTTTGTTTGTTGAAAAGGTCACTTTTTAAATTTTTGCATTGCTCTAAATTTCAACTTTTATTTGTTCTTTGTTAATTTTGTATGTCAAAAAACATAAAAGCTAATGTTTTCACGTTTACCCCTAACATTTTCAAAAATTGAATATTCTCTAAATCAACGAACGTTGCAATATGTTGCATAGAAAACTGCATCAATTTCATTAGCGTTGTCAAAAGTTTTAAGTTTCGAGAAGTTAAATGTATAATGGTTTACCAGCCTCATTTGCCATACACGAGTTATAAAACTATTGGATTTTACGGAATTCTAATGCTACACGATGATTGTTCTATCAGGCTTGTATTATGCATAGAGCCCATTTCGGCTCTCGTAAGGCGCTGGTAAAACTTTTGACAGCGCTAATGAAATTTTAACAAATGATAACAAATAAATGTAGTTAGGTTTCCATGGCAACAGATTGCACTGCTATCTTGATTTACAAAACATTTTCAATTTTTTAAAAAGTGTAAGGGTGAACTTTAAACCAAATTTCAAAAACAAATGAAAGATAAAACAGGGAGTGAGTACCGTCCAGAAACGGTATTTTTCTATAAATATTCAAAATCAACGTAGCCTTGAAAAAATTACAAAAAAATTGCAAATTATTATTATTATTTTAATTATGTATCATCGTATAGATACAGGGTGTTGCTAAATTGATACGAAAGATATAGTTGGTGTAACAAAATTGTTTTTATTTATTTTCCCCACAATAGAACAATTTAGAATAATTAAATGTGACGTATTGTCTGTAACAGACATAATATGAGAATGAAAAAATGCCGCATCGTCAAAGGATGCGGCTACGCTTTGACGAGATCAAAGTCGGATCGCGCCGGTCATCAAAGACATCGGGTTTCCCTTTGACGATGCGGCATTTTTTCATTCTCATATATGTCTGTTACAAACTATACAACTTGTACTAATGAAATGACAGTTTGTCACAGTTTTTATAATCCTGCGATATCCTTTTATAATCCTGTTACAATGGGGTGAAAAAACCAACCCCTATAATATTTTTCATCGGAACTTTTTAACGCGTCGACATTTCCTTATTTAAAAATTCGATGTGCAAAGACGGCTTCAATCTTCAACTTTTTTCTACAAAATTTATAGTATGCCCATAAAAAATAATTATGTTCAAGCAGTTCAAAATACATGGACTACTATGGCATTGATATTATTGTTGGAACATCAGTCCGCGATAAAAGACGTAAGCAAGCAATTGTCTCTCCACTGGCCCACATTGCAGACTCCCAACAGTTCAAGACCGTAAAATGTACATTATTTTTGCCGCGTACATGAATGAACCGGTCTCGGAGGTGTGCAGCCTACGTTTTACTATAATAGCGCGCCAGCAATAAACAAATGTAATGGATCAATGCAACGCAAATTCGTCCTGTACCTGTATTAAATTCATTATGCCCCGCATTTATGGATGTAGTGATTTATGCATTAATTAACGCACAACTGCAGAATTATTTTACGACGCTAGAATTCTCGTAGATTATGCAAAACAAAGCATGAGTTAAGAGCAGAAGGACAAATTCTGTCACTAATTGTTAGTGGTGCGAACAGCAGCGTCATCCGACACTACTGACTCAGCCGGGGTTATCTAATAGGGATTGATGTAATATACAAAAACAGTAGACTACGGAATATTTATAGCATATATGGGCAGCCCCCGGGCCACATCCGGCCCTCCACCGCGAGAGATTCAGAAAATTCAAGTAACGATATCAATTCGAATAGATAAATGATATTATTAAACGTACGTAGTGGAACGCCACAGATCGAGTCAGAAATAGTCGCTAGAAAGAGACAAATAGATAAACATTCGGGAAGATATGAGCCATGAGTACCTACTAATGGCTCATACTTAGCTCCTTTATTATGGTACTATTGTGGTACTTACATATCTAAAAATAAGTACATTTTTATATAAATGCAATTAGGTTAGTATACTTACTGTGTTCTAAGGGTGAAAGCAGCTGATGTGATGGATGAGGGTAAATGTAGTCCTTTAATTATTTCCTGCCACAATTTTTTATTTATCACATCTACCAGCCCTCCTCTTGCTATCACTAAATTGTATAGTTCGTAGAGATCAAGAACGGACTTCGCCATTATAGGTAGTCTGTTAATCGGTGTACCTGAAACAAAAATTTGTATGTAAAAATGTTCATTAGACTTTTAACTATAATACTAATGATAATAATATAATACAAAATTATGTTACACAAAAGGACCAAGATCGCCAGTGCGATCTCCCACCTCTCCCTATTAAACATGGTACAAACTAAGAAATATATATGATAAATAGCTCACACAAAATATAAAATTCAGTTATCTAACAAATAATAATAATATAACCAACATTAAACTATTTTTTTTCACTGCTAACAATTTTGAAGCCAAGGAGCTGTAATGGTAAAAAGTTGGACGTCTGTCTCATATATGTTGATATCTGATATTGATATATCGTGCGGAAAATCCCTCTGAATCACTCGGTACCCTTAGTTTAGCTACTGGCCGTGATCTGGAGAATATATGACCTCGACAAGGTCACTCCGAATGGACGAAATGTAAAACCTGCGTCTGGCGACTAAAAATAACATTCTAGGACTCATCAGAAACCCAGTGCTAATTGTTTTTCATCATGTCCACGAGGTCCAAAATTATAAGCAAATAGGTAACGGAATTTTTAAAAAAAAATTCTATCCGAGATGTGAAGACCCTTCAAAACCTTTTCAAACCTGTTTTCCCAGATGGAAAAAAGTACCAAAATGAAACCGACAAAACTATTCACCAGAATTTTTTTTGGGCGACTGAAAATTGGGAAAATTAGACACTTGTTTCCGCATTTTTATAAATTGCCACGTTTTGGATATTTTTGAAGGGTAGACAAAAACTGCGTAAGGGATGAAATTGTGTGTCGATTATTTTCCCCCACTGTTTATGGGCCCAATCAGCAGGAAAAATGGTCGACAGACATTTATTTCCCCCCATAATTCCGAAAATTAGGTGGCAAAACATCAAACTTTGGAATTATCCCAATTTTCAGACGCCCAAAAAAAATTGATATATTGAATACACGATACATTGAAATATCCCTAGATCTAGGGAAAAACTGCACAATCTGGCAACACCGCACCCGACGATGTGGCAACATCGCATCTGCGGGTGCCGTTACAATCCCTCCATGGACGAAGTCTCAACCCTCTAGGACTTCAAATAACCGAGATACATACCTGACCCCATTTATAATAGTTGCGGTATATGAACATGTCGACTACCCCCTGTAGATCCCTTCGAGATGCCTTCTATACAAACTAGAATGGGATGGAATAAATGAGAATAATCTAGAACGAGATGGAACAAGTGAGAACATTCTAGAATGGGATGGAATAATCAAGAAGCTTCTAGAACTCTCTAGAAAATAGTATATAAGGACTAGCCGATCGCATTACCGACATTAGTCAGTTTAGTTTGAATGCTCATAGAGACAAGATCTAGTAGTGGATTCTGGACAATACTCACTTATTTTACGAACTCAGTGGCGTAATAATATTATTTATTTTAGTAGACATATACAATTGTATATCATCAGCATATAAGTGGTAATGAAAAAATTTTAAACTACTGGTTATATCGAATAAATATTGAAAGCTATAATGGGCCTAGTGTGCTACCCTGTGGCACTCCACTTTCGGTTTGTGTAAATTCAGAAAAGTTAAAAAAAAAGTAAGTATTATATTTTACACCTTGTTTTTCTGTATGTTATATAATTAGTAAACCATTTAAGAGCTAACTCATCAAACCCTATAAATTTTAACTTGGCTATTAATAGTTCAAAATTGAATACATCAAGTGATGCAAACAGATATAATTTCAGCCGATGCTTTTGTTAATTACAAGCGGATATTATGGAACTGGTGCATAGTTACTGATGCAACAGCAGAAATTGTGTGTCGTTATTTGTAAGGCGTTGACGTCTGAACAGAAAAAACAAATAAGCGTACACGGTGCATTAGTAGAAAAGCACTGAAGAATTCTAGTTATCTAATACACTACCTACATAAACATGCTGGGAAATTTATCAATAACGTTTAATCGGGGTTTGCTGGGGCAGGCGTGTTATGTCAAGAAGAGATTTAAGTTAATAAAACTGGTTGGCCGCGTTCCAGCGTCTCTTAAAGCGACTGTCATTATGTCTCGCAGTTCCGAGGTATATAAGAAAAACAAATCCAGCCTTCAAATCCATCCACGCGCTATTTAATGTTTCTTTACATTCGAAAATAATCTCATAATTAAGGTACGACACGGCCGGCGTAAATAAAAGATAAATCTGGGAGCAATTCGGACGATAAATTAATTAGGAGATTTTACGATTTGGAGATTGACTACTTCTGGCGGACCTTAGATCGAAAACATTTGTTTTCAGGTCGTGGCATCGAGTATATAATTACAAGGCACCAAAATAGATATTGAAATCATAATCTACGGACAAACGCTAAAATTAAATAAATCATCGTGGCATTCTTTAAATGCGAGCCAGAAAAACAACCAGACTGTCATATGATGATTAGCTATTAAAAGATTCCCAAAGCGTCATTAGGGCTCCTGTATTCACGTAGTAAATCAATCATTGTGCGGACAAAATTAGAATAATCATTAAAAATCCACCATTATATTAGAATAGAATAGTATAATTATGCCGGAAAGGGCGATAACGATTAAAGAGTTTACATTTTTAAAATTTTGTGTAATTAGGTCCAATAACAGAACCAACCTCCTTCGTGGAAAGCCTTAATTTGCGTTTCTCACCAGCTTTTATCTGTAGTGTCAACAGCGATGTAACACGGCGGAAATGTGATCTAACCGTAAAAAGATTTATTTTAAATTTATTATAGGTTTGTCTTTCAATGTCAAATAATAAAAAATAAAACAAATACAATCTTAACTATCCTTAATTGATAATAAAATAAATAACACTAAATTAATAATTATCTCGTATTTGTTCCGTTTGACAGCAAACATTATTACATTATTTTCCAATTTAACTTCGATTGTGTAAATATCCGCCAATAAAATCCTGAAATTAGTACCTTGTTTTTTATATTTATCTGGATTGTAAGTTAATCCAGCAATCGACTCAAGTTAAAATATTTAAACGTTCGCTAAATGATCCATCAGGCGAGGAAATTGTAATTTATGTAACAAGTCCGGAAAATACTGTCTTTTTTACGGGGCACTAGGTTCCAGGCGTGTTCAAAGAAACAATTTCCCGACGTGTTGGCTACAGTATTTTTTCGGCAACCGTATGGAATATCAAATCATTAATATACGTGGCTTTAAAATATTTATATTGAATAATTGTTAAATTTATATTGAATAATTGTGTAACACTAATTAAAGGGATTCAATTTGTTTGAAATGTTTGGTATATTAAGGGATCATTATCATATTTTTTAAATCATATTTTAGAAAGCGAAATTATTTTATTTTAGGTGTACCCTCCAGAGCTTCGTAGCCATACGAATTAATTTACAATTTTACATTTCTTTTCTGGCACAACCTCAAGGGTTTGTAGCTACTTACAGTTGGAAGAGCTAAACTTAATACTGAATATCCATTCATACTATACTGAATATCCATTCAATTACGCAAAAGCATAAAAACCATAATGATTTACAGTTAAAGACGTATTGATGCAATAATTGAAATTAGCTGGAGAGGAAAAGCAAATAGCAAAAGACAATAGACATATTCGTAAAGATGGTACTCCAAGCATAACAGTGATTGCAGGCAGCTTCTTGGTCCAAGAGATCGTATACAAGACCAATTATAATGCCCTCTCCGGAGAGGCGGTGATCATCGGTGGCGCTACACAAATAAACAAATTTTGTATGTTACGTTCCAGACATGAACTGAAAAACGAAATTGTTCGTGAACTTCGAAAAATCGGACTGATTCTTCTGCGTCTATGGAATCTGCTATCATCGCTGGAGATTTTAAGAGGAGCGTGGATGTGCATGGCTTAAAATACACAAAACTAGTTTGAAATGTTAACAGCAGTGTCACAAAGAAGCTTCTAACTGAAAAAACCTTATGATGCAACAATGGTATAAAATTGAGCAGACCATTGCGAAACACTTAATGGGATGGTGAAGTTGAACGAGGATTTGCTGGAAATTAAACTAAAATTCAGCGCTTTCGCAATACTTTCGCGCCCGACTGTACCGGACCGCAGTTTTTGCACTAGCTTTGTCTCACTTAGAACGTTACTGCCTTGTACTGCCGTTACTGCTAGGTGCTATCATTAATGCTTAAATGCCTGTTATTGAATGAAGTTAGAACATGAAGGTGTAAGGTATCCGATTCATGTTGATTGTTTTCATTTGAGAATTTTTTAATGGTCTTGGCAATCTAAATTTTCTTTTTAAGTGAAAGTCCCGTATGTATTCTTCCCAGCGACATTGGTTTCCAGTCATCGTGTCTCTTTAAATTTGTGATATTTCTACCATTATCACAAATTAACGCCGCCGAAGCTCGAAGAAGGCCTGTGTACATTTTAGGTTTTGGCTTTAAAAATTTTGCAATCCTTATATTTCCAAAACTGTGGATACCAACAAGATGAATCGCTCTCTTGTGTAATTTAGAAATACTCTGATGCGAGGTTTGTCATAGGTACATTTTCTGAATAGGTACATTGTGAAAAGCGGCTAGAAACACCCTGTATAATTCGTGATTTGGACTTCTTTGCGGCATCAGCAATTGCGTTATCGATATATTGTCACAGATTGTTAACGTCATAACGTTATTTGTCATACTTTTGTCCTTTGGTTTTTCTTTTCTATTGTTCTGCGCACTAGGCGAGGTTCGTAGTTTTGTGACTACAAAATTCCATGTAAACAATGTGATGAAGTCTACATTGGTCAAACAATGCAGCTTCTTGAGGAACGTTTAAAAGGTCACAAATATTCCTCTAATAGTACAGTTCTAAAAAAACATTCTAATGAAACAGGTCCACAATTTAACTACGAAAATTGTTTCTTGGCCACAAATTAATATGTAATAACATTGTCTTGTAAAATAACTTGCTAAAAACTGATATTTGTGCAAAATAAACTTAGAAATTGCCTATGACAAGATACCTTAGTAAAAATGTCAGTTGAAAAATACTTCCTAATGAATTTCATCAATACAGTTATCAGAAAAACAATGTTTGGCGATTATTTCACCCAAAAAAAATGATATCAGTTTGGGGATGGTAGAAGCAAAAATCCGGCGCTACATTTCGGTAGTCGGTGACAAAAATGTGTCACTATAACATATTTAAGATACACATATTTATTTGCCTCATCCCTTATGTGTTTACTTTTCTAAGGAAGGGGTAGAATTCGGCAATTCTCAGACGAGCTTGTTTATTGTCCCGGCGCGAGCATAAAGAGGAGTCCTCAATATACTTTGTTACGAAAGCAATAACACGAGTCTCGTAAAAATTTAGTGCTGCCAAAGAACAAAGTATTTGATAATAAGCGTGTAATACCGGGTAATACAATAAAATCACGACTATCGAGAGCCATCAAAGTCAAGTGTAACAGTTTACAATGTCAGACTCCTTTGATCAAATCGTATATTGAGACGCACCGAATGAGAGGAGCGACGGAGAAACAAATGATACATAAAGCACAAAATGTTCTTTCATGTGCATTCCGGCGGGCCGGGGTCGTTAAAGTTACGCGCGCAGGCAGCCACATTGAAACTATAAGTTATGCGGGGTGACATTTATGAATCAAAACGGTGTAAGGTAGACCGAAAGTCCGGTGAGCGATAAAACCCGCCGCGGCCACCCAAACATGTGCTTTTCACGCCAGGCAGACCCATTTACATTTTTATTTAAAATTATTTTAATCGCCAAATCGACATTTCGAACAACAAAACCACAGGCAGGTATACGTTTTGAACACAACACGCATCTTTGAATGGCTCAGCCGGCATACGTTTAATAGTAAATACCTATAGAAACCAGGTAGGTCTATTAACTGTAGGTACGCATAATATATGATACAGTAAAATAAATATTGGACGTTTCACAGTTTGCTACTCAAATATAATTAGATACCTCATTAAAAATACTAGTAAGTAAGGCCAAGAGAGATCGCTGTAAATTATTTTCGATTTCGAAAAACGGCCGCGAGAGGGCGCAATTGTTATCGCCAATGAGAAAACGGGATTTTCCTCAAACATATGCACGTGAAGAGGTATTTTATTTAAATAGTTATTATAGTGATGGGGCAAGGTTATACTTCCTTTTCTTAAAATAAGGATAACTCTGGTTTGGGTTAACGAAATTAAACAAAATGGGTCGCGTTTAAAAGAGCTTTCATTCCTTAATAACCTGCAATATAAATTTTGTCGCAATAGATTTTGCCGTGGTAGCTAGAGGGCGCTGTTTGACATCGAAACAGTTATTGCGAGTTTGCATAAAAAAATATATGGCAGGCTGCATCTTTTTTATAGTTAGATAGGGCACAACATTTCCAAAAAGGCAGCGCAAACCGAAACTTTCTATATTCTCTCTAACGGGAGATATTACGAAAACAAATAAAGATTTTGGATTTTACAAAAATAAAATTTTTTAAAGAAATTTATTGAAAACACCTTTTTATTACTGGATAGGACTGGAACCTTTCATGTAACTATAACACTCGGAGTAGTTTCCACAAATACCAAAACACTGTCACTTCGCTCGACGCGCGTTTCGCCAACCAAGTTGGCATCATCCGGAGACGATAAAAACTCGTTTTCATCGTCGATTTTATCGCCGTTTAACGTCGATGACATGCCACCGTCAGAATGCGTTGGTCCATTCGCACTCACAAATAATTCGTAAATTTTTCCTGAGGCCATTTTCTGTAAAAAATTCTAGTTTTTTTCGTTTCTTCGCATTTTCACATAGTAATGTATATTTTTTTACACCACCAGAAAGTAGAGAAAATTACAGTGCGTTTGGTCAGTTTTCACTAAATTTCTTTCAAAAAATTTAAAGAAAAATAAAAAACCAAAAACTGGGTGATTTGAATTTTTCACATACATTTTGAGGTTATGTGAAAAAAGTGTAAATACGAAAGTTGTAGATCTTTTTATTCCCTACAACTTTGAGAGAGTATATACGCAATAATATACTGATAGACGGCACCCCGGTAAAAAAGTTTTTCTATGAGATTCGCCGTCTGTGAACAACTGGAAATGTTCATCTAGACAACGCAGAGGTCACACTGAAGAGAACAACATCGAAGTTGAAGAAATGCAAACACTTCCATTCATGGGTGGTTTACGCACTACCTGGTGATCCCACAAAATCACCATCACAGTTGATTAATTTACTTGACCTCATTCTTACAAATTATTCTGAGAAATAGTGATAATAGTTATTTATGCAACAAGTGCAAAAAGTTATTGTTTATTGCACGCGAAATTATGACGTGAAATTGTCCAACGACAACACGTCGAGTGCAATAGACACTTTTTGTACGAGTTGCATACAATATCTTGTCTACGTTCATGCAAAAACCAAAATTTTTTTAATTTAGGTGGCAATAATGTCATGACATTAGGTGACATGTCATGATTTTTACGTCAAAACATTGTAGTAGAATGACAGATGAGTGCAATAAAAATTTCATCGCACTAGTGCAATAAAGAACCAGTTTTTGCATTAAATATAGTTCAATAGAGTTTTGTTTTTTGCATGAACGTTTAGAAGAGAGTTTAGAAAAGAGTTGTTTAAAGCCATAAATTATTTATTAGTAAATTGCATGCATAATGATGTTTATCAGAATGAGTTTTAATTTAACTATAAAAATATCTGTCAGTTTACACTGTTATTAATTGAAGGAATACATCATTTTATAAACTGATTTATTGATAATCTAGTAAAGGTAAATCTTGATTGAGAACGCCAAGAAGTAGTCATTATGAACAATAACACAATGTGTACCTACGTAGGGAGAAGTGTAGCGATGTATCAAACTAATTATGAGATGATTGATGCTTCTGGAGATTGGTGTTTAGAGCTGAAATAATTGATGTATTCGTAATACTAGCTCCCTTAGTGTTTAACAAGGTATTAAGTATTCGTAAAGTCGAAAAGTATATCGCATTTGATCAAAGAACTAAAATCGCGAATTTCCGTCAGAGGGATGTTTCTACTCTTTTGTTCGTCATCTATTTTTAAAAAACTTTCAAAATTCCCGCTATCTCAAGAACGAAATATCCAGACCAGCGGGGCAGCCAGGGGGCGAGGAGACCACCCTCAAAGCTAATTATTATTTTTTGTTTTTTTTTTATAAAAATATAAGTTTTATCGGATCATATTATGATGCTACTGCATCAAAAATGAAATTTGTCTGGGGGTATTCCAATTATGAATTGGATTACGTCAAAATACGTATAGAAATTTTATGAGAGATAGACACCGATGACATGATATTTACTCTTTTCTTACAAACTATACCTACACTTATTGGTCATTGTGAAAACTAAATAAGAGATATCAACGAAAAATTCTTTAAAAAGATTTTATCAAATAATGTCATTTAAAAACACCGAAAAACTGAACAAAAACACCACCGAGCATCAAGAAAGCAACCGTAATAAAATGGCGCGTATATATTTACCTGTCATGACAGGTCTAAGAGGGGATTAGTTAGGAGGGGCATTAGACTTTATATTAAATCTAACCGTGTGTGTAGGAGTTTTTGGAAGCTGTGTACGAATGACTAAGTGGTTAGGCGCGCAAATTTGAGAGGCAACAAATTTATCAAGAAAAAACTAATGACTGATTTGTTATTATTATGAATACTTACCTTTTTCCGCGAAATAGAATGTTTTACTCGATATTTCCGATCAAACGATAAAAACAAAATACTGGCGTTGCTCCAAAATGACATGTCATGATTCAAATATTGAGAATATTATTATCTAAACATTATTAATAAAATAAAAACTAACATACGTAACATTTATATACTACCATCTACTTCTTCATTAAAAGTTATCTTTTTTACTTTTGCTAACATCGTAATACTCATAACAAAACAGAAAGTGAACATCAATAATTATATACTTTAAATTAAGTACGTCTTTATGTTGATAGTGTAAAAATGTATAAAGAAATTTTCTTATATATCCGAGATGTACTATACACACAGAGATGTACTTTATACATCCAAAATTTCAAAATATAATATACCTAAACCATATGGGAGAGCTAATGGGGTAAGCGCGAACCATACCTCATCCTTATGAATCTCTTTCATGTTCTCCAATTATTAGAGCAACCTATTAGTGTTCAATTGTTTTGTGTGTCATAAGCTATCGTATTATGCTTGTCCACAAATTAACAACAGGTCATCGATCGATCTCTGGCGCTGTGAACCGTGTAAAAATTCGCAACATAAACATTTGCGTTGATTATATATAAAATTATTGTAAAATTTCTATGTACACACAATTACATAGATTTTGTTGAGATGTATGTCAATTTATGTCTACATGGGAGATCACGAAATAATTTTAATACTATATGTTGCATATTTCAACACCTATTATTAGTTATACTATATGCATATCGCCCTCAATTATCATTTCGCATTATTCAGTATATCGTGATTATATACATGACCGATGAATGAAAAATACGTTATCATGTGGAATTTAAAGTCCACGTTTTTACTTTACTTTCCAACTGCCAGAATATTGTATACCCAGTAGCAAAAGTCTGACATTCCTGGACGATTGTGAAGGCTGATAGCACGATAACATACAATGAGTAGATATGATTTTTACTATCGACGTGCTCTAAATGCAACAAAATCATAATGTTGTCAAATAACGTTTCTTTATTTCATTTCTTCTTTCTTTCTTATTTATTCATAATGCCTGTTGGACTATAGTGGGTTTCTATACAATTATCGCAGGATGCCCTTCGGCCGGTAGAAATACTTCAACTGAAGTAATTAAATTAAGACAAACTAAAAAAAAATCGCCAGGATTTGATCCGAAAACTGGTGAAATTCTGAAGATAACTAACCAACAAAGGTATTGTAATGTTGACTTACCTTTTCAAGGCAGGCTTTCGACTGAAATATGTACCTCCAATTTGGAAACTTACAGAAGTAATTATGATGCCCAAACGTGATAAGTCAATTAATGATGTAAAAATCATATAGATCCATATCTCTTCCTCCAAACATTTCAAAGCTCTGGAGAGATACTCCTCGAAAGAATAAAACCTCTAATAGAGAATAATAACCTGATCCTAGGCTATCAATTTGAATTCAGATAAAAGCATTCCACTATAGATCAAGTGCATCGAAAAACGTCATTGAAAAACCTCTTGAAAAGAAGAAAGTTTATTCAGCAGCCTTCTTAGACGTAGCGCAAGCCTTTGATAAAGTTTGGCACACCGCACTGATACTTAAGTTATATAAGATGCCTCCAAAACAATATGTGCAAATTCTTATCTCCTATATAACAAACAGGATATTCAGTCATACAAGAAGATAAATACTCAGACATAAAAGAAATCGATGCAGGTGTGCACTAAGGTAGTGCCTTGTGTCCTGTCTTCTACCTTCTATTCACCAGTCACATCACAACTGGAAGCAAATAGAGCAATACATTGTTAGGCTGGATTAGGCATTGTTAGGCATGATCTTAAATCAGTTCATGTGAACTTCACCAATAAACGATCTGCCGAAGTAACTGTAGTACCATATCATAACAAAGCCAACTTATTAGATTAGATGTTAAGACAATATTAGATAGATGTTAAGCTCTGATGGAAAGAGTACATAAACAAGAAAGGAAGCGAGCTTATTTTAAAATATAAACAGCACTATTATTGGCTTTGTTGATTGAAATTCCAAGTTGTCAGTATATAATAAAAATTCTAGTTTATTATCAGATTTTAAAATCCATTTGGTTATATGATATTCAGCCCTGGGGTTGTTACAAAAATACCAACATCAAGTGTATCCACAAGTTTCAGAATAATGTCCTGCGTAAAATGGCAAATGCTCCATGATATACACGCTATAGCGATCTTCATCGAGACCATGGAATTCCTATGGTTCAAGCTGATTTGCTACCAACCACACCAATATTGAGGCTCTTCAGGTGCTAGACAATAAACCTCTTGTCCGAAGACTCAATAGGACTAAACGATTCGAACTAGTGTAGTGTTTTGTGGTAAAAAGCAGAGCATATCTAGGTCGAGAGTGAGAATGCACCAGAATAAACTAAGGAAAAGAACTGGATGGACTTAATATGGATCGAATAATTTGGAAATTTGATATGGCATTGAGATTTGAGATTGGCGGGGGCTCTGCCCTTTGACGTATAGGCCTCAGTATGGGCCCGTCACGTCCCGCCTTTCGAGAGCTATACCAGTCCAGTTGCCTTAATAAAGCCAACGAGGCGGCTGGGACATAGCTCTCTAAAGTCCCTGGGCATCAGCATCAGTTGTCCCAGGTATTGCATACGTGTATGCAGGAAAGCGGGGCAATTCATCAGAACATGCCCTGCTGTCTCCTCATCTTCCAAGCATCCCCTACACTCAGGGTCTTCCACAGGACCCATTATGTAAAGGTGTCGTCTTAGGTGGCAGTGACCGGTCACTGTTCTTAAGTTACATCTGCTTAATTTCAGCAGCTGTCTGGTCCTCCCAGCGTCGGGACAGATATGAGTTCTTTAGCATGTCTCATGCCTGGAGCAGTTGTCCAACAATGTTGAAACATTTGTTGGGCTAAAGTCTTCATTGAGAGAACCGCTGTGCTTCTGGAGATCCCTACGAAGGGTTCAGGCCCAGTAGGTGTCTCTAAAGTGCCTACGTTGGCTAGTTGATCGGCCTTCTCGTTTCCCGGTACACCAGCATGTCCTGGGACCCAGACAAGGCGTAAATTATTCCTCTGAGAGAGCGTCTCGAGGACGGTCTTGCATTCCAGAACCAGTTTTGAGCGCACTTGGCAACGGCACTAAGTGCCAAGATGGCAGCTCTACTGTCGGAACATATATTGATTCTTACCAGTTCTTTGTGGGCCAGCTAGCAGCTCCAGCCCACAGGATAGAATCGCAAATACCTCGGCCTGGAAGACAGTAGCATGTGCACCCAGAGTAAAGTATTTACTTATTTGTTCCGAGTCAGAAGGACCGTTCTCAATGCTCCAGTCATCCCTAAACACGCAAGTCTCTGGACCCTGTCCAGTTGCCTGTTAGTTGAGTTCCTTTCAACACAAGGCCACCACACGATGGCCCCGTAAGTTAAAATTGGTCTAACAATTGATATTACAATTGATTGATATGGCATTATTGTCATGTAGGTAGGTAAAAAATATCGGCGAAAATATACAAAGGTACAAGACATCTTTTGTGGACAATAAATGAATTGTATCTGTATTTGTATCTGCTGATTTCTTCCAGCAAGAGTTTGTTTAGTAACAATGTATCAACGAGGAAAATCCCCAAGGAGTAGTAACTTTTGTCACACAAGAAGGAATTAAACGGATGGGGGCCCGAGTGGCGAAACGAAAGGCGAAAATCTCGCCGGTTTTTATTGAAAAATAATACCCCGGCCGTAATTAAATCGCAGCTGCGTTAATTTATTTAATTTTACGATCGTGGATCAAAAGGGCCGACATTTTAATAATGTCATTCATTTTCGCGGAATCGTACGCTATGGCGGGTGACGTCACACGATATACGATCGTTCTTGGAAGCGAAAATATTTCTTGGCTACAATGAACCAGACCGACTGTCTGCAAATTTTTATTAGCCAGCGCTGCGTTGCGCCGTATGAATGAATTTCTACGTTTGCTGCCCACCGACCGGGTCTCCGTACCGTGCCATCTTATGCAGGCCTCCGATGTAAGCTGTAAGTATTGCCAATCGATCAGTTTTGCTGCCACAATCAGCGAGACACCTTTTACCGAGAAATGGTCGCGCTAATTGCCAGGTTGGACGACGAATTTATGAATATCAAAGCGTGCCACAGATACGCGGCCGTGTAGAAATTATAACGCTTATAAACTATATTTATAAACGATACAAAGTGCCGGGATATTTTTATTTGTCTCCTCTAATTCGATCACGTGACTGTAATCATTCATAGTCTGTCATTCGTGTCACACTGCTATTTTAATATCTAACGCTCCAGACTTATTATTATTCGCCCAGGTATACCTACATTGTCCATTTCATCTAAATTTATACTATTTGGATCGGAATCAAGACTTTTGTAGCGCGTATGATTTGTTTCCTGGATATTTTTATAACTTTCGAATGGGCGGCTGTCAGCATATTTTTATTACTTTAAATAATGCAACAGTTTCGCAGCGAAAAACATATTTAAGTAGCCATAATTTGCGGATTAGCGATTCATTGTGCGATAAAATACATATTATTTAATTTCAAGGTGTCCGGGATGTTTTCAAATCGACTCGCCGCCGCCGGAGGAGGAACCAGTGCAAAGGTTCCGCAATATCGATATTTAAACAGTTTTATACGGTTAAGATAACATATAAAGATCGCGTATCCACGAGTCAATAAACCAGGATTTACGAGGTACTCGTAGACCGTGTAAATTCCTAGAATCGTGTGCATTTTAATTAACGCATGTTATTATCTGATGTTATTAGGACGGTGTATTAATTATTACAAGAACATCATAATTAAGAACGACATACGTGGCATCCATAGCGAGTACGAATGTAATAATTCAAAAATTTTGGAGTAATATTAAAATTATAGCAAAGAACTATAGTCATAAATTATTAAATGTGAAACATTCTATGACAGTTTTCACAGATTCGGACATTTAATGTAAACAACAAAGTATGCAAAAAACTTATTTTTTGGAGTTTGAATCCGGGCTATTCGGCCGTTGATCCAGTTACATGTTACATTCCTGGGGGAGACCTTGGAGATATGACGATAACACTGACGGCGACGATGATGACATATATATCTTCAAAAAGGTGCATTTTTTAGAGGAATATTACGAGGCGTGCCTGAACAAAACTTTTAAAAAACTTTGGCTCACCAAATAGGTCACAAATAATATTTATTTACTTTTTACAATAAAGGAAGCAGTCATAAAACGGTTTAAATATGGCAGCGAAATCGAAATGTCTGGTTAATAACCTGAATCTTGAACAGTAAAATTTACAAAATCATTATATTATAACTATGTAATAAATAGCGAAAAACAATCGAAAAAAATCACGAAAATGCAATTACTGTTTTATGGAGAAAATGTTTCCCGCCGCTGTAACTCATTACATATTACCTTTAAAAAAATTAAACAAAAAATGTGAGCAGTTTCATGGTGAGGAAAATAAAAATAATTCTATTACCTTTGGAATTAATAAATTATTTCGATGAGTAGTTTAAAGTTATTGTTTGTAATAATAATACACACCCTTACAAGTCTATGGAGGGTAATCTTGAGCGACGCGCGAGGAAGGGACGGCTATTATTACTTTCCATGGGAGGGAGTGAAGTTGATTTTGGTAACGCATTTACTTTTACAGTCCTGAGAAAACCCAGAAAATTCGGAACACCATCAAATCTAGCGCTCTTATCGAGCCATTTAAAAGGTGTCTCAAAATTAACGCAAGATTTGAATTAAATAGAAAACACAGTTTTTAGTCTTTTGATTGTTATTTTTTTATTGAATCATAAAGTACAGGGTAAGTCTCTTAAGATTGACACAAGGATAAGTGAGATAAGGTCACTTATCCTTTGCCGATTTTACTCATTGAAAAAAGGAGTGGATGCGGTTTTTGATGAATTTTTATAATCTGAGCACGGATATTAAAAATCTCTTAAGATATACAGGGTGGAAAATAAAACATGATTTTTTTAAATGGAAGACCCCCGTATATTTTTATACCAAAATAATGTCCTTAATTTTCTGAATAAAATATCTAATTGTTATATAATCACTCCACCTATTCGTGAGATATTACTAAAAACTTATCACATTACGGGTGTCAATTATAAAACAAAAAACATATCAAGATACCTCTGAAAACAATGCCATTTATTGAGATAATAAATAAATAATATATAGGTGACAATAACAGTAACGAGTAATAATAATAAACAACATAAGCCTAATAAAAACAAATAAAAGTCAATATTAATACAGTAACACAATAGAGTAACACAATTTTATTTATTTACACGTAACGTAATTAAATATTTTCCACGTAACCACCACCATTCTGAATACACATTTGGCATCGCTTCATAAAATTGCTTCTCACCCTTTGAAATATATTACCATTATGGTTTGATTCCTCAATTTTTGCACGTATGCATTCTTTTAACTCATTCATATTATTAAAAACCCCAGTTTCGTATATACCTTGTTTTATCGTACCCCAGAGAAAAAAAATCCATAGGTGTTAAGTCCGGACTTTTAGCGGGCCAATGTATAACACCGTGCCTTCCTATCCAAATAGGATATTTTCTGTTTAGGTATTCGGTGACGTTCCTTGCAGAGTGTGGTGGTGCTCCATCCTGCTGCCAAATAACAGATCTGTTGTCCACTAAATTAATATTATCTAAATAATTTTCAACTGGCTGTTGAAGAATATCCACATAACGTTGTGAATTTAAGGGCCCATTTATAAATACAGGACCTACAATAGCATCCTTGTGGATGCCATACCACACGTTTACAGTTTGGTATCCTTGTTTTTTTTATTTTTTTTAAAATATGTGGATTTCACTCACTATCGCGTAAATTAACAAGACAATGAGAAATATTTTGCAAAGGGTTAAAATAGAACCGCGATTGGAACTGCGTCACTCTGTTTGGAATTGCGAAAACAACCAGGTCCATCTATAACGATCCGAAAATATATCGTCCTCTGTAGATATAAAATATGTAAATCCACGATTTGTCATTTTTATACCTACTTATATCTAAAGTGATGAGTCATCATTCACTATATCGTTATGAAGATTAATCAGCAAAGAAAATACATCGTTGCCCGGGTCTTGTACAATATCTTTTACTGTCAAATATGACAAGAATATTTCCCGCCTCGTTGTTTAATCTTTGCAGTTCGCCTAAAAATATCTGCATTATAATTTGAACCGGTTATAAATCAAAATTAAAGCATTTAACTGCTGTGGGCAAATCAAAGAGTTCCAGTCTATTTTAGGGATTTGGGTTAGCCGATTAAGTACCTACACGAAGTATAAAATGTTTTATATTGTTCGGCAAGAGCAAATCTACGCGGTATTAGGAGCATTTGGAAGTAACTCACAGATGCATTAAGTTGAGAACACTTTATTACATACTTGATTATAAACGAAATCTCCCACTTATAAACAAATATAGTTTTATATGCAATTAAAATGGAAATCTAATTTATGTTCTACAGCCGAGTTTTCGAGACAATATAGCTCCTCTGGAGAAAAACACTTAAAGTGTTGACATATGAACTGCTCTTTATAAATGAAACAAGTAAGGCATCAATTTAATAGTCTCTATGGCTCCCTCCAATCCGATGCGTTGATAGAAAGCATTTATTAAACAAGTGAACAATCAGAATTTGTGGAGAAAATAAAGCTGGCAAAATATGACAGTAGCATATGTCACCAATATTGTTTTAACCACATTGGTTACATATCCTATCGATATATTCTACCACTAATAGAAAAGGATATTATTCCAATATCCGGTCACTCGTGAGTTTCATGTTGGCCCAATATATTATAACAATACTCATGAAATATCACAGTTAAATATTGTGCCGTTAAGTATTCTGTTCGTTAATATTTTGCCAATGCGTGGAAACAATGGTTTCCAATATGTTTGTGATACTGGGGAACTAATAACAAATCCGCATAAATGGAAAAATGCGCAAGTTGTACCAGTATTTAAATATGGTAATAAGGTCACTGCTTTGTCTTTTTAGCACGGATTATATGAAAGAAGATCAGTAAACTTGCACCTTTTGTTCAATACATTTTTAATTACATGGTTTTCAATATGTATATGTACACATTTCCTATTCATCTATTATATTTCTGGCTTTCGAAAAAGTCCACCACTTGAGCTTTGTCGACGAGCCCTAAAATTTTGGGGTGCATGCTTGGTCTAATCTCTTGTTACTTAGCTCGTAGAACACATTATGTTGCATTAAATTATTTCAAATAAAATATCGTGTATCCCAGTTCCTCAGGGATCCCGACTGGGGGCCTCTGTTATTTTTAAATGGCATATAAATGTTTCACATCTTGTAACCACAAAGCCAAGCGAAACACCCGGTAAAGCATGATTATAGAGGGCATAAGGACTGTATTATGTCGAAAACTCGAAAAGTCCTAGACCTTTACATACTAAAAAATTATTACTACCCCACCTTTTGCAAGGTAAAGGTCTTTTTTGTCCTATACTGACTGGATTAAATGTGTTCCAGAATACCTCGAAATTTTCTGCTTGAATGAAATAATTTTTTTTGCAAATATGTCGTTTATTTACAGGGAAAATTCTAGTAGATACGATAAATCAGCCACACTCGATTGGCTTGTCTGCATATAACACACTCAATAACGTACAGGATAAATTAAAATACGAGTAAAAAAGCACAAATAATAAAAGCTGCTTTCGTATGTGTAGCCTAAAGCAAGGATAAGATCGTAAATTAATATATTTAAGTTGGGACATAAATCTCGAGAACATTAAGTCACATTTTCATAATTGCATTTGGAGTCGTCCATGGACGATCCGGTCGAGGCCAGTTTTCATAACACCACACTTTATGAATTTCGAACCCTGTGGATCTGTTTTGTCAGTTTTATAAGATTTGTTTGTTTCGGAGCCATAGCTTATGTTCTTGTTAATGCAACCGAAGGTTATTATTAACAAGATTTGCATTCGCATTCTGCATACAAAAGTACCCACAACAAACTTCATCGGTAGGTGTTAAAAAATAATAACACAAAAGGGCGCCATTAATTAAGAACCGCTAAAAACGATGTTTTTGTTATTTACTTCTTTTGTCCATATGGGAGATTTAATGAAACATACAAAAAATGATGTATCGTAGACCATAGCTTCTACGCATGAAACTAAAATCTATGTATCTACAGTATGAAACGGCATCGGCGCCGGCTGTTGGAAAAGCAAAATTTTTGTTGAACATTGAAATTTCGAAAGAACAACAGAAAAAATAGGAGCCGCAATTGTGGAGCGAATACAGACTGAAACATAAATTTGCGAAAACTAGGGAACATTTAAGAGCGATAGAGTTAATTGGTAGTCAACACTGTACAAAACGGATGCGTATCTACATTGATAATAATGTAAATATACATGGACAATCCTGAAATTTTCAAAATCATGTAAATATCCTCAGTTTTTATGTAAATTTACAGACTTCTGTAAAATTATTAGTCTTCTGCAAAATTTCCAGCGCAAATATGTAATATTTCATAAAAGATCTTACATATTACATTTAACAGCGGAATTTTACAAATGCTGATTGTGAATTTGCTGCAATACCAGCAAATATGTATAATTCCATAAAAAGTAGAGGAATTTTACACGGTTACTTTTCCGTTCTAAAACGGGGAAGTAGCATTCTCCGGTTTTATTCCATATTATATTTTTTTTCCAAATAAAATCAATACTGGCAAAAAAAACTTATTTTCACTTGGTAGTACGTTCGCAGAGAGTAAAATCTCTCCACGTCCCTGGTTGGGATATTCATGTTGGACTTAGCTGGATTTTGGGATTCACTGTCTCCATACAGTGGAACCTGTATGGAGACAGATTTCAGGCAGTCGACGAAGCTGTCTCCTGTTTCGTCGACCTGCACAGGTGTGGCATTGTTCGAAGCGTCGTCGTATTTTCAGTGTCGATAGAAATTTAATTTCTCCTTGACCAAAAAGTGCTGTGGTTGTATGACAAACACTGAAGGCGTGAAGGAACATTGCCATACTCGGTTGTGCTTGGTACGTGAAGGAAATCGTCGAGTAGGGTTTTTTCCATATGGGTTTTTTCCGCTCGTCACTTTTTCAAGATAATGTGGTTCCTTGGTCCGTTTGCTGAAAGGTTGTGATTGATAAACAATTCATATTTTAATGATATATGATGACTTTTGCCGTAAAATGAATGGGTCCTTATTGGTCAACATTAGACGAAATCTTAGAAACCATTTGGTCTATGGTGACCAAAATTATACTTACTTAAAAAGTCTACTTAGTGATTCTGGCCGTAACACAGGTCCTTGGTGGTAAAAATTTAGTAAGAACTGAAAAAGATTTTATGGTCCTTCAAATGTTTAATAATGATCCGCAGGGCTTTCAAGGTGGAAAACTTCCTCATTTGATAGAATGCAACACCTGGTACGACTTCCATGTACTGGTATTAATAGAACTGTAATAATTCCTCTTTTACAATTAAAACAAATTATTATAATTTTGTTTATTTATAATAAACAGTCACGTTGATATGTTTGGAATTTTGAAAACAATTTTTACATCTACAAACAACTAGTTGGATAGTAGATAGTACTTTTTGAATTTCATTACGGTACCAGGCGATAACCCCTCTAATAAGGGCAAAGTGCTTACTTTAAATATCATGGTGACGTCACGCTCTGGGGGCTTAACCCATATGGAGGCTAATATACTCTCTAAGCTAATTCAACAGGCTTGTCTAGGTCGGTCGAAGCGGCCCCTGTTAACGCTGTTAACGTTTGGCAACCCTGTTAACGCTGTTTTGTTTTGGGTTTTAGTATAGGACGCCGCCACGGGCCAACAATAACACCTCTAGAGGGGTTATTGTTATTTGTTATTGCGCGCGCTTGCCTAGTTTCCAATCGAATCTTGATCTTTTTTAACGGTTTATTTCTTGCGGTATTATATCTTATTCTTTATCTGTGTTTTTCATAGACTCCGATAGATTTATGCCGTAATATCTTTGTTTAGTTTGATCTTCTTATTGATCTCCAAAGCTACATTAAAACGATTTCAGACATACCTACCTAAATAACTACATATGTAAAGCCCGTAATAACAGAAGTATCTCGTAGTCCTCCGGATGGTGACGTCACGATGCAGCACTTTGTCCTTGTATTGGAGGTGTTGTTGTACCAGGACCTATTGTAATTTTATTATGGTACTAGGATACTAATGAACTTACTTACGGCATGTCATAAAGACATTATTATGTCATTTGTTTGTTTGATATAATCAGATGACATAATAATGTCATTATGACGTGTAAGCAGATAATAGTATATCATTGAACTCGCAATTGACTACCAATGAGTAATGACCACCATTATTAACGGAGGACGTTTCGAAGTTTCCCTCCCATCATTTAATAATGGCAAGTAAATTGCGAGTTGAATACTATAATTTGTCCATGACCATTGTACGTTTTTTTATCTTGAATTGTAACTGATAGCCTACGATTCATTCCTATTGCGTGTGGCGCAATACGTGTATCTGGGTGCACGGTACACACTGTATTATCCTATATAAAAGAGAACAAAGTCCGTTAGTTACATATACATAAGGTGACAAACGAACGCTTCGCTGATAAAATACACGTCGTTAATTCCCACGAGAAATTACCTGGCGATGCTTATTCCGCGATAATATATACGTTTAACGGAGCAATTAAAATTTCCATCCGTACAAATCAATACAATTTATTGCCTTATATAAAAATGAGAAATCCATAAAACAAAAAGGCCAAACAGTCGCATTTGCATAACAAATATTTACATTACGTGCGCGACTCGGCGACCATTACGCTTATTTCAAATGTAATTAATAATTAAACAAACTCTCCCAACGTTTCCCTTGAGCAATAATTCGCAGAATTCGCGCTTCGAATAATAATTAATATTTAAACACAATTATTAATTGTGAATTTATATTTCCCGCTACGTGAGATATTCCCGTTCCGCAGATTCCACTTTTATTCAGAGGCACTCCGTGACAAGAGCTGTCAACGTTACTATATTGTTTTAATTGATTCGAACTACGTCATAGGTGGCGCGGCTCGCACTCACAGGTGGCCATTTCAGGTGAGAACGACAGCTAACCCGACCGTTTATTTCTGTGTTAATAACTTTTACAGCCATTTTACTCTTTATTATAAGGACACATTTTACTTTTATTATACGTGTTTAGTATGTGACCGCTCAATTTAATACCCATATAAAACCAAAAAGACTTCCCCTCTACAGCCTTTAATATTACTTAATTCGATACACCCAAATTGGACAATATATTAATAAATCATTATTCCTTTATTTTTCAGTATCTAATTGGTTAATACGTAACCTAAGGTGATGTTGCACCCTGCATTGGCCAGAAGAGTTACAGAGCTTCTCATGAAACAGTGACCTGTGTAGCTCTTATAAATGTCTGTTCCAAGCCACTTTGCAATCAAGCTGGGAATTTCTCTTATTTTATTTATCCCCACATGTTGGTTAATACATTTTCTTCTCGAAAATTTCAAAAATAATCTGTTCCTTTTTGTATGAGACGGCCGTAGTGCTCTATACTTGCGGTATATCTCAATATAATCAGAATTTGCAACAGTAAACGTTCTTGCTAGGTCTTCGTATCAGGAATTTTAACAATCAATATAGATCCAGCATCTTCAATTGCATCAATAGTTATATGTAATAATTCTTCACGGCGACAAGAAATTACTACTAATCTTACAAAATTATGATTATATCTGTACCTTATAAAGTAAATTTGTTTCGTTATCAGCATCTTGAATAAATTTATAATACTTTAGATTTCTTTCCTCGGTATCCGACGCTTTTGTTCTTAATGAGCGGGACCAATTTTGAAAACTTCCTTATATCAATATTTCCCTTTATTAAATGTACTTTTCAACATTGAGTAGACACTCCATAACGTAGGAGGATTTACAATTTTTAATGTTTCCTCAAAATAGCATATAAGCACATTTTCAGAAGCCTTTTTTACATGTTTCTTGTCGCACATTCACGAAATTGGTCTTATGTTTTCTCATATACTAACTTGAATTTGGCCGGTAACATATTAGATACGATTGCATTTGCTTTCTCAGATATATCTGATGAGGTATCACTACCACTATCATAATCAACATCCATATTCTTGAAAATAATTTGAAATTGAAGAAACTACGAGCAAACCCAGTCAAACACGCGGCGTGTCAGCAAACCGTTTCTATAGTAACGACACAGAAAGACCACTGGATGCTGTGAAATTGTATTGGAAGTATTGATAACATTAAGGATAACATGTATGGAAAAGAGAAGTATTATTTAGTTATTTTGGACAATCTTTTCTGTAGAGAATTTTCCGTTCTTTATAAGTATACCTCGTAGCCGTAGGATCGATGGGACGGACGGAAATATTGACAAAAAACCGCAAAAGGGTACTTTTTGAGCTGTTTTTCCGCTGTCAAAAATTAGACATACACCGGACTCTTTGGCACCAATTTATAGCTTACTATATATTTTTTTGAAGATGATCTTTTCGTTTAAAGTTCCTGTAGTATTATGGAAGATAATGGGAGTTATCAAAGGGTATGGCCATCGGTTAGCAATTACGAAGATATGTTCAATATCTTCCAGGAGCTGTCACAACTGGGTTATCTAGATCTGCCACCTTGATTCTTCATGAAATGTGCAACAACCTTTTTGAATTGACGCAGATAGACGGTGAAACAGCCCGATTTTATTGGCATTATCATTCATAATATAGGAGCCGAAGATAGTTCGTCAGAATCTTCATAGGAAGAACCTTAATTTTACTGAACTGATTTCACACATTTATACAAAGAAAAACAAAACAAGATATTTCCATCAAAATAAATAGGAAGTAAAAATAATTCCATAATAATTTTTTTACACTACGTAAAAGTTCTTAAACCCGGTTATGGAATTAAATTCGTCACAGCAAACAGATGCCGACTGGTACGGAGAGAACTCGACCGATAGTTTAAAAAGCATTAGACAAGAACGTTTATAAGCACGTGCACTATATTTATTGAGCTCTTATACTAATACTAAAAATAATAATAACATTACTCTCATTCATTTCCATACAGCTATGATATATAAATTTTGAATAAAATGAAATAAAATAAAATGCCCACGAATCACCTCTTGAAAATGGTAGATTTACACATTAACGAGGCGAGTCTTAAAATTAAGTATGATTGATGAAATGTGATTACAATTTTCTGTCTAGTTTTATTACATTATAACAATACGCTCATTAATTTAAGTGGACACGATATTATTAGATAGCTGTTGAGTTTCACTTAACAACTAAGTTGTACCTACCGCGTCTGTCCTCGCAATCGTACAATTTTCTACGGCTACTTTTAATTGAACTCGCTTGAGCGAGCAAAACGCAAGATTAATAAGTTATGTTGAATTATAGAGAGAAATTTACACGCCGCGCCGATTAAAAACAACCGAATTACAAATGATTGCATAAATAAAAAGAATTAATGCGATCGGTGGGAGCCGAAGAGGATATCATAGCTACGCCTACGGGTGGAAATTAAATGATTTTCGCTTCACGTCATTATAAATGATAATTGGGTGCGGAAAGATACACCGATGTAGTCTACGGACGCAAGCCAGAACACTTGTTACCTGAGCAAGAGGCACTTGTTAATCATACGTCACATTTTATTAAAAAGGGCGCACCCCAGTCCGCCTCGCACCAAATAATTACCTTATAAGAGGGTATTTATTGCCAACGGTTCAAGGGAATTGTCGCTCTTGACTGTATACCCTAATGGGTTTTGAATAATATGATAAGCTATATACCCCGAGGCGGGTGATAAAATACATTCATACGTGGCTTTTCAAATGTATTATGTTACGTATTCAGGCTGATGATAATATTCATACCAATGACTTTTTAAACAACACAATTAGAGCAATCACTGAAGACGTTCAAAGTCAATATTTCTAATATTATTCCAAAAGTTCTCAAATTTTGACTTAGGGTTGATACATTATTAAGACTAAAGCTGATTTTGCAATCCATTTGAAGGTCGGGATCACTATTAAAAATTGAACGCTGCTAAATACATATGTAATAAAATCGACACTACTGACCTTAAAGACATTCAACAAAGATTACAGTTTATCAAACTTGCTTTTTCCCCCCTAAATATGACCTATAAATTGAAAAACCACTTGCTGAAGGTGTTATACAAACTTTAAAATGTCACTATCATAATTTTGAAAAAAAACTATTAAACATCTAGAAGAGAATAAAAACAATAACATAAGCATTCTATTAATGGACTGTGTTCTATTAACATAATGCTTATAATGATGCTTATAATGTTGCAAATTTAAAGTACAGGTTAGAGTAATATATAACAAATTGTTAACCCTGTTTTGAAACTTTTACCTTATTTTTACCCTCTATTAAAAAAATTATCAGCTCAAGTATAAAACTTACTTCCGTTCTCTCAAGCTTATGCAGATTGACATACAAGCTAAAAACATTATTTTAAACGGAATTGATTATTGTATTGATTAATCAATTGATAATTTGCAAAACTGTAATTTTTTTCGAAAAGTTATGACAAAATGTACTTATTTTCACGACTAGTATGGTTCCGGTTAGAAAAAGAGGTTGAAAACTTATTATTTACAATGAATCACTTGACATGTATCTCATTTTACATCACTTTCGCAATTTTTGCAAGTTTTAGCGAATAATTGGTGTCTTAAATTTTTTATGATGTTCCGGACCTTGAGACCAAAATGAGATTTAGTATTAGTACTATATCTCCAACTTTGTATTAAAATTTGGAATATTTTGAGTTATTCATACCTTTTTTGTATTAAATATATTCAAATCTGCACTATGCCACCTTAGATCAACTAAGCTAATTAATTGACAAAAATTACCTTTGCTATATGTTTATAACTTGTGGTCGTTATTCGAGAGGTAATAAATGGACTTCCTTACAATGATGAAATATAATTAATTTCCTCATTGTTAATTTCCATTTCCGCATAGAGAACCACAAGACTTTTAAAATGAGGGGGTCACTGGACCATCTTACCGTAATATTTGTTTTTGCTAGGGGTCAAGCCCTGTCGGAGCAAGGGTAGTTCGCTTGACGAAGTCAAATTTGACATCAAAATGATAAAAGGTGACGTGTTTCAGGATTTTTTTCCAAATAACACCCCCACCTTAATTAACCTAAAGGATGGTTTTCGACCATGCTGTCGCATAGAGAATTGAGAGATGCCTCAAATGAAGGGGTCACTCGACCCCCTTTCCCTATTTAAATTCGTGACTTAGGGGTTGCTGGGGCTAGAGGGTTGACGTGTCAATGTCAAGATTGACATCAAAAGTTGTCCCTCAAAAATCACGAATCGACCTGTCAGACAGTTTTTTCAAAAAACTAGTCCGAGTGTCCCAGAACAGGCGTGTTTTTCCTTTTCAATGGCCCGCATTGCAACGCGAAGTTGAAGGATATTTTCGCCTTCCAATTTAAATCTACAATAACTCTTAAAAAAATAGTTCTCAGTTTCTAAATTATTGGAGATTTAATCAGAAGGCAACAATTAGTATCCTTTAATTTTGTGCCCCAGTGTATTTGGTTCCCACAACATATGTGCAAAACTCACATATAAATGAAGAACAGGCGCAGGCCGATAATAGAGCCTTGAGGTACGTCACGAATAGATGAACCTGACAGGCATATTTTAAACAAGTAAAGGTATATGGTTAACCAAAAGGCAAGCCAACAAAGATTTCATCAACCTATCACATAATCGACATTTTCAAAGCATATCAACAATCCTGAACAGTTCACCATGATGAGAATATCACTTTTTTTATATCAGTGTGGGATAACATCGTAATTTTTAAATTCAGAATTAGATACAGAATTATATTCATATTTTATTTTACAAAGTTCTACCTTTTGCACATTTAAAAATATTCTGTGAGTAACGACAATAGCGTGATTAACGATTACATTTCATATCGAGCCATCAAAACTTTTATTCTTTCGGGCTGATAGATGCTACACTTTTTTTGCATCACAGGTCTAATTAAAACCGAGGGTCAACTACTCTTAATGAGAACAAGATACAAAGACGCGTTCTTTGATTGATAGAGGCAGGCGAGCTTTTAAATCATTTATCATAAAAATTAATCAGGCAGTTTGTAATTTGCTTTCATTTACTTGATCATTATAGTATCGATATATCTTGGCTGCGAGCGGTGATGCGTCGCTATATCATCAACAAATGAGAATGGATTTTTTTCGGTTTACGATCTGTCGCAAACTTATACGTGTTTCGTTATTCAAATTAATTTTAGGTTTTTTTGTGCCACACCGCGGCGCCATCAGCGATTCGAGTGGAGATGATGCCACAAGGTAGAAGAAGCTCATGATATAATATTAAAATTATTCAATTTTTCATCGAAACAATTTCATGAGATTTTGATGATTTTTTTTTTGAAATGTAGATTGGTTCCTCAGTAACGATGCAATGTCGGAAATTTTTCTTCAGAATTTAATTGAGCATATACGGGGGTGCAATAATGAGACGAAGTTTTCTTACCGAAGTTCGTAACACCCTGTAACCTCATCTTTTCTGAACATTTTGTTTCTTATTTCATGATATTATCTGTTTTTATTGGAGAGACACTGCTTTAAAACGAACGTCTCGGACAAGGACTTTAAATACAAATACATTTAAGAGTTTGTCAACGCTTGTCTAATAAAAACATTCCAAATGAAATCAAATAATGATCAAAACATTAGTTTAATCTGAAAACTAACAAAAACATGAGAATTAAAAAAAAAGGATAAACAAATTTTTATAGGCTAATATCTAGTGTGGCCTCTTCGCTTCACAATGGCTTTATTCAGTCGATTTGGCATCGATTCCATAAGATTTGTTAGAAATCAATTCTTCCTAGTACAATTCGCAGATCCTGAAGACTGTTGGGTAAAGCAGGTCGACGACGAATGCGTTTTTGAAGTTGCTCCCACAAATGTTTAATTGGATTGAGGTCAGGGCTGCAAGCTGGCCAAACCATTCGTTCAATACCCACTTCGTCCAAATATTCGTTGACTACCAGTGCCACGTGTGGACGCGCATTATCTTACATTAGTACGAATAAAATGAGATTAGGGAAACAACTGCGTTCTGGAAAATATGCTCGATATATCGATGGAAATTTCGCGTTCGGAAAATGTACACTCCGCAAATCTTTCATTTCGACGTCTCCAAACTCGCTCTCGACCATCAGGCGATCTCAGGCAAAACCCCGATTCATCCGTGAAAAGAACTTGTCCATTGCTTAATCCCCTAATTCACATGTAAGTGCGCAAATTGAAGACGTGATTGACGATGTCTTGGAAGCAGCTGGGGTCCTGTGACAGGCCTCCTCCTTGCAGACGAGCTGTCTTCTTTAAGTTTTCATCGGACTCTTCTTTCATTGACTTCAGTTTTACGCATGGTTTGTAGTAAATCTTGATTCTGAACGCTACGATAGGCATTAATAATTACACTTGTCTTCCGTTTTCTTCCGGCACCCTCTCGCCTGATAAAATGTCCCGCCTCCATATACCGATTCCAAGCATCCTAGACTGTTGTTCGAGGTATACCAAGGGTATCGGGTACACAACGATGACTTAAGGCTACAATACGAGCAACATCCGTCACAGATAATGGCATTTTTTTATTTGATAAGCGTCGACAAACTCTTAAATGTCGTATTTCAAAACAATTCGTATTTGTTTCCGTATATGCCGCCTTGATTATTTATAAGTAAAAATTTCTGCCTTTGTCCTTGTGCGAGACGTTCGTTTTAGCAGT
>CAXKVY010000007.1:0-132500 GCA_964058915.1 Tetropium fuscum | reverse complement strand
TAAAAGTTGTATCTACAAAATAAGCCACCTTCTCGTCAAATGAAATGTAATAAAAATATGTAATAAAATTGTAATAAAAAATTGATTAACTGATCTACCACTTGTGAATCGATCAATATTCCAAGAGCAACTCTTTCTGTACGAGAAGTTGGCCTTGAGTCTAATGTCAATGTAAATGTCCTCTGATCCATATTCCTCGTCCTCCATATTCATCGTCTTCTTGATTCTCATCGTCGACTGTGGTTGGACCATTAATACAATTTCCATGGCAATTATGACATATATGGGTTCATTGGTGAGATTGGACCAAGATATCCTTGTGTACGTCTCCAATCCAAACCCTCGGGGAATGATCCAAGCATTTTTGAACTTGCTTGCCTACCCGAAAATAATATCGCTTGTTTGCTCTTTCTGTTGGTGGTAGTGAAGCAGTATAGGTTTAATTTTTGTTACCGGTTTTGAGGAACAATGAAATCGACGTTTGTTTAAAGAATGATCTGTGAGGCGAACACCATAGATGGGCAAGGAAAAAGCGTTCCCCGTCTCGATTGATTGCGTCTAGTGAACAGCTGCATTTGTTGAAAATTTCTGCAATGTCATGCAACTCTTTACGTTTTTGAAATAGTTTGATACATGTGACTTTTTTTGTTGAAGTCGTGTCGCAGCCACTAAATGCATGTAAGAAGAGAATGCTGTTTCAAGTTCTGGTGATTGCAATTCCTGCGACGAATATACGAGTACTTTTATTTTATGTTTATGTTTAATAATACGCTCCTTTTTCGCGGGTTTTCCCGTTTTTCTCCGCTGAAAATGCAGCTTGAGATTTCCGGTATAACTCACCGACTGCACTTGTAGTTATTGCTAGAAACTAAAAAAACCTTTTTTTTTTGCATTTTTTTCGCACCTCTATCCTATTATTTCGGACCAATTCGTTTACCTATTATTTTTAAATGCCCTAAAAACCCCTGTAACTGGCCCTATAATTAAAAGCAGTTATCGTGACGAAATAAAAAATATGAACAATGCGAAATAATTCGAAATTTTCCTGTTCGCTCAAGCGACTGTTTCTTCAAGCTTTCCGGAAACCGCTTTTCTATTATATTTATCATTACCTGTTACAGTGGCCAGTGCAGAAAGGTATTTTAATAAATTAAAGCTAACTAAAAGAGATTCACGAGAAAAAAAATATACGGATAGGCCACAAAAGTCATGCATATTGTCCATAGGAGCTACCAATGAAATAAATACAGAAGAATAATTGTTATAAGAACTCAATTCCAAGAAAGCTAGGCGCAAAAAAATATTATTGTTAACTTTTTTATAAGTACACTCAGTGCCAAAAAAACGGTCGTTAACGATAGTTACTTAGCTACCATTGGAATAACAATATCTATCAATGCTTTTTGTGCAGCTTTGAATCTCCCATGTCTTAAGAGATAAAAATTTGATAAAAAACATACAGATTCAGAAAAGACTGCTTAACATTTTGGTCTTTCTAAAAAATATATATTGCCACCATTACACTCCACAGCGCACCTTGAACACAGCTGAAAAAACACCTATACCGTTTTTCAACTAACACAGTAAGGAAAATTACTTAGAATAGAAGTTGGACACAAAAAAATGTCCTTGAAAGTACGCACTAAATATCAAATTGAAATCCATTTTTGTGTCCAAACTTCTTTTCTGGCGTGCGTATTGTATTTTAATTCTCCTAATTTGGAACATGCAGAGAACAACTAACACGAGGATACCTTGTTTTTCAATCTGATTAATTAATGTGGGGTGGAAGGAACACATGTGAAGTTGGCAATAGGACATTACGAGACGACGGCGACTGACGGGAATGCGTATGCAAGGGCTGCCAACACAAACAAACCGGAAGTGTCCGCTAATTATAAATGTGTTCTCATCAATCACAGCCACATCTGACATTCAACTCTTGAGTATCATATGATTCCCAGGCAGATGAACACGAAATATTAATTATATCTCCATCCTCCACCAATATAAATAGAAAGCGCATTATTCTGGAATCACTGCCCCGCCGGAGGAGATGGATCCCGCCTAATTATGGTTATGATTCAAATGAGGGGTTGGCCCAGCCTAACATGGCACAGCAAATGTTCCTACACTTTAACACGTGGTCCTCACAAGTGATAAAGATGGCCATAATGGTACCATCAACATTAACTTAAAATAAATTCTATAATGTTAATTATTGTAACATTTTTATTGTTTTCTACGCTTTCCTACTATACTGAATTTCAGAATTTAAAATAATTAAATAGACAAGTAATACAATTATCACATAATTTCAGGGAATAATTTTAAAAACTAATACAACTCCGAGCTTCACAAAATTTAATATTTTTAACAAAAGTTTTGCATACAATTATATTCAATTATGATGAGTCATGAACTTAATTTATCAAATAATCTTTAAAATAAATTTTATACAAAAATTAATAAGCCTAATTGGACCCCCTCTAAGGCGATATGCTCATGACTAAAGTGATCCCTCAACAAAATAAATAAAATTCAGTGTTCATAGAACACCCCGTATTGCTAAAGTATTGCTAAACTATTGCTAATAGTATGCAAATTTTCGTACATACCTTAGATACTTGCATACTAATTTTTTTTAATTAATACAACGTGAATGATTTTTTTTAGTGTAGATGATTCTTCACTTTCCTTGATCATCGAATAACTTGACAACGTCACATTTGACGCAGAAAAACGAAATATCGTTGTGAAGCCCTGATAGGGCAGATTCTGAAAATGAAAAAATATAGGGGGTGGTCCATTAAAAAATACCCGAAATCGGGACCTCATATATATGGTACACTCTGTAGACTCAAAAATTATTTTAAAGTGTGGGTCATTATAGACAAAACTACTTCTCAGAATGTTTAGCCTTAATATCTATTGGTCTAGTAGCTACGATCCGAGCGGAGATAGGTAGGCCACCTGTATATTAATTTAGTCTCTCTGTCTGAACATGTCTGTCGAACAGACAAATTAAATTTTTCTTTTTTCTTCAAGAGATTTATTTTTTGTGCACGTCCTATCGGCGTGGCATTTAACAATTTAGCTATTAAACGATTATTCTCGGCCGTAAAAACGAATTATTCAAATAAAAATCCTTTTACAAATGACATTCAGGTGTTATTTGCGTAATGTTTATTCTGATACTAAACACGTACGTGTTGTTAATTTAATAAATGTATTATTATATTATTTAATTTGTACGCCACCGACGCATTGACCCTAATTGAAAGCGGCGCGTTTAAATCCACCGTGCGTTTCCAATTTTTCTAGTGCCCTGATAAATATCCCGATATTATTTTGCTTGTCGGGTCAAAAGGCAGCATCCGCCAAGGACTGTTGACTGGAAATAATAGCGATGGAATGGTGGAAGGTTCCAGTCTGTCACATTCACAGTCGGTCACTCGCCGGACATACAGTGCATTGTTGCAGTGACTTGTATTGTTGAATCTTACATATAAACGTTAACATGATCATAACATCTACGAAAAAGATAGAAAATAAGATTGCGTTTTTAAGAAACTATTTGCAAATATAAGTAGTATTAATTTACATGATATTTTTTATTTTGCAATATTATATTATACTATTATAGACCAAAACCATTCAACATACTTCTTATTTGACGTTTTGTATTATATTGGATTTTCTAACTTATGTATTACTAAAACCTAGCACGACCAAAAATTTGTCTAATTTAGTCTATACGCCTTATCTTTCCTGGACGATAAGCAAATTGACCTAAACACCTTGTACATATTTCACCATACTCATTAATAATGTTGTTCATAAAAGCATACCTTTTGATATTATTCAAATTGAATACCAAGGTTGAAAATATTTTTTATTGACGTGCTGTAAGAGATATATGTGCACAAAGAAAAAATAATAATTGCAACTGAATAAGGAGTTTTACTATCGATACCACGATCAAGATAAACACCACGTGTCTTAAAAGAAATAAACCTGAAAAGATTTCTTTGTACATATTCCACACAACAGACAAGAGACCCATTGGAGAAAATATTCGTAATAACAAGACACATACATTTAAAAGTGGAATATTGAAACTGAAGGAAAATTCAATCAACTTGTACCTAAGGAACATATCTCCAGATGAGCTGACTATTCATGGAAGGCAACCAAGAAACTCCTGAGGCCTATCCAACCAATTTGAAACTAACATCAGATTGGAAGAAATTAGAAATACAATATCAGAAGATATCAAACCAGTCTCTCCAACTGAAGTCTATAATGAAATTAAAACGAACTTAAATCGAAAAAAAGCACTAGGATTTGATCTGATAACTGGTGAAATTCTGAAAAACTACCCAACAAAGGTATTATAATGTTGATTTTAACGCAGCCTTTCGACCGAAACATGTAGTTTCCATTTGTTGGAAAGCTAATCATGATACCCAAACATGGTAAGCCAAATTAATGATATAAAATCATATAGACCTGTCTCTCTTCTTACAATCATTTCAAAGCTCTTTCAAAAGTTACTCCTCAAAAGAATAAAACCTCTTAATAGAGAATAATAAGCAGATCCCAGGCTTATCAATTTGGATTCAGACAAAATCTTTTTAATATGATAGACCAAATGCGTCGAACAACGGATGCCATTGCAAACGCTCTTGAAGAGAAAGCAGCCTTCTTAGACGTAGCTCAAGCCTTTAATACAGTTTGGTACAACGGACTGATATTTAAATTATATAAAATGCTGCCAAAATGCATAATGTGTAATGCATAATGAGATGCTATTGTAATTCAAAGTCATCGATATATATTAAAAATAAAAGCGGTAACAAGTTTGAATCTTGGGGAACTGCTGAGCTAGATACGTATTCGAGTTAAAACCGCCATATTCTACAAATTGCATTCTCTCAGGTAAATAAGATTTCAATAATGCGAATAAACTATTAGAAAGGCTGACGGTTCCATATTAAATAATTTTATAGTACTATTATATAATAATTTTTCTGCACACGATGTCGAGAATGATATTGAAAGGATTACATGCTGCTTAACCTGAGATTGGGCCTAAAAGCCGAATCGAGAGCAGAAAAGGTAGGCTAGCACGTTCAAGTGATATATTTAGTAGGTCTCGGACGCGTGCCCCGTATCAAACCCAGGCTGACAGACGCGCACGAGACAGTTAGATAGGGGTTTTGAAAGCGTGATTTGAAAGGGTGCATTAGGGCAGACATGCGGCTCTAGAGCTAGACACTAGTATTTCATTTGGAGATATTTGCTGGAATTCTTAAAACACATCATCGCCGGAATATTAACTGCCGTAATTTAGATATCCCTTGGGTCCTGGGAAGTAAGGGAGAAATTTATGTATTTTTAGAGGTAATTACGGCATTCCGACGGCAACGCTCGACATTTTATGTTGTTATTATAGACCTCTTGAATTTTTCCAGCGTTTTTTAAATTACGCACGTGTCCACATGAAATTTATAGAGCAGTACATTTAATTGCTTTGTTTATATTGTATGTGTCAACAGGTACATTATTTATATTATAATATCACAGCATATATGCCAATTTGTGAAAACCTATCTTTATTCCAAATTTGTAAATTTCCAAAATAAAAAAACAGCTGCGCACTAAGCAGCACATTTTATAACTTTTTTTTTACATCACGTATACAAGAGAGTCACCAGGCACATTATTTTTATCATGCTAAAAATGTCTACGCATTCTACCCCTTCAACAATAAATTGTCGACCATTATGACAACTCCAATTTGTGAAAATCTTATTTCAGATGAATCAATGAATTGGCCAGTGTCGTAATAAATGAATGGCTCGTTTCACTGAAATATTTGACTCGCGCTGTATAGTTTAATTTCTACTATTAACCTAAATAAACAGTTGTTAATAAACTAAATTCAAATTCGAAACAAAATAGAATGAAAATCAAAACATTAGCCATTGCACGTCATCAGTGACAAAATAAGCCTATCAATTTGACAGTTAGTAGACAATTTTACCAATTGCCCTTGTTTTCGAAGCGCCAAGTCAACCGAAAATGCTTGAAAATCAGCCAATCTATCGGTCAATGTTTTTTTGATATCACTAGCCATCAGATCTATACGTCGAACAACAATACGTCGCGATAAGCTCACTTTCTCACTCTTTTTTTTCTGGACACAAAAGTTCTGCAACATCTACTAGGCACTCTTTAGCAAACTGTCCCTCAGAAAATGACTTCGATGTTTTCTCTATTTTGGAACTAATTTGCTTTAACAACACTGTCTATATGTATTTGATTTTTGTGAATGGAACATTTGTTGCTTTTCTTAACTGGCTCGTGAGTAAATTATATTGGGCGAAATACTTTCTGGAGTAATGCCGCTTGATCCTGTATACTTTATACTGTAATTGTTTCATTTCACAACGAACACATAGGTTTACCACTGTGCAAGATAAAAAAGTATTCATCGGTCCATTTGTCTTGGAATTAACGACATTCTGTGTCCACCTTTATCCGTTGTTAAGAAGTAATGAGATGGCACGCGGGCTGAACGGTTTATATATCCCCCCAATAATCAACTAGAATATATACCACAACTAGGGTATGACGCCGGAATTTGAGTTGACCGCGTTATTAACACAAATTTTTCCTTGTTTTACCCAGCCCTGTTAACAGGTCAGGATGGTTTTATCGATTGTCTGTTGGAAGCTTAAATAAGATATAGAAGGGTCCAAGCACACTTCCCTGTGGCTCTCCTGCACATATGAAATGTTATCTTTTTTCTACTAAATTCCAAACTTGAAGATCTGGAGTTAATTGAAATCTTCAATGAAGAATTTTATTACTCATATATAGTTTTCTATTTAGTATCTTAGAAAAATGATAATATGGAGGATTGAAATAAAAATTAAACAATAGAGAGGTGAAAGTCCTTAAATGTCTATTAGATCCTACCGAAATCGAGTTTGAATTAAATCAGGATTATTAACTCTAAAGTTTGCCCATGTTTGCCAAGTAAGAGTTACAATGTTGCCGAGAAATTCTAACAACCTGTCACTTTTCCTTTTAATACGCAAAATTGCATAACTTGTTACTGGGCGAGTACGTACGATATACATCGATATATATTGCGTTGCCAATGGAGTGGTTTTTGAACCGTAGTGACCCCAATAGCATGGCGAAAATCCAAATTCACGAAAATCATGAAATGTAATTTAAAATGAGATTATTCTACTTACTATAAATATTTTTAACAGCTTAAAAACAAATTAGGGATAAGGCGAAAATAGCGGATATTAAAAATAAAATAATATTTTGGTCGCCTTCATTCTATTTCTACGCCTGCCTTAATCATTATATTATAATATTGTATCCTGTTTTTATGGGTCGATTTTGACAGGTACCCAGTAATTCCGAATAAAATTGACCAGTATTACCTGAATATCATGTTCGGAAAGTTTCCCCAGGCAGGATTGCATGTTCGGCAAGATCTTTGATAGGGCGCAACATTGCAGCAGTTCTCCGCAAAGCAAACGCGGCAGGTGTAATCCGCGATGTAAAATTAATAGTTTACGTCGCCTTTATGTAGCCTCACTTTGATAAATCTATTAAATTATAATGTCAAATGTCACGAATGCCTATTAGTAGCTCGAAAAAGATGTCATAAAAAAGAATTCATAAATCTAACGATACATGAATTTATAAATCTAAAGATATGTAGGTACTCATAGTTTATAGAATAGGATGGAAATGCCATTTGTTGACAAAAAGGTCTACTGTTGATAATTGGAAAATATAAGCCATAAACACAGTGCCAGTTCCAGGAAGGCCTCAAAAGTTAATAGAAAGTACCACGACGGTCATATATTAATATCTTCGTGGTCTGTCACGACAAGAAAAGAATATGAGACGTATAGATGGCTGGTTGCAATAAATGTACCATTGATTTCTCAGAAAATATATTTGACCGGTACTTGATTTTTACACAGTTGCATAAAGTAGGTAAGTATCCTGTTTTACAGAAATAAAATTGACGATTATATTACCCTTTCCCTTAAAATATAACTTCCTGTATTTTAGAAGAACAACGAAGTAACGTCCTCGAAGTTTTTATATATTCCAACAATTTATGTAAAAATAAGTAGTGTTTAGTGTTTTTCTAAATTACGAAAGAAAGTGAAAGAAATTAAATTCAGTAGACATAGGTACGTACCTATTATGGTATCGAGAAGCACTCAGTAAACGGTTAATTCATTTTTCTCTATGGTTGTAAGGGGTATAAAAAGCTACAACTGGATATTGTATCACATGTTAGCTTTTTGTTTCACAAATAATAGTAGCGTCGATGAATCCCTTTCTTGAAAATTCCACAGGAACAGCGCGGATTTTGTTCTTTTTTTTTTTGAAAATTTAGTTTTTTTTATTATTTAAAATCAGAAACCTTTTTGGAGCGGGGAAGGAATTTTTTTATTGTTTAAACAATTATAAAATTCAGATTTGTTTATTTTTCCTAAAAAAATCTTCATATATTAATTTCAGTATAAAAATTAGATGTTGAAAGAAAGGTGTAAGCAACTATAGGTATCAAATCAACAAATCAACCAATATACTCTACGTAGACGCGCGTTCTATCATCGGGAGACGATTAAAAATGATTAAAACTGTCCAGTTTTAGTTAATGTAGTATACAAACGATGATTACCACGTGAAATTATATGCAAATGCCTATATTTTGACGCCAAGCAGATGTCAATCGGATGAAAAGGACATGAGATATCTCAATTTGAAAATTAGCCAGAAAATTGCCATCGAATTTCTCGGAAACTATTTAAACCTTTTGAAATTTGGAGGTTTTGAAGGCATAAAACCTACCTTTAGTCCAAATTTCAGCTAAATCGGTTAAAAACTGCCCGAGTTAGCCGTCACGCAAGTTCCCATGCATTTATGTATACATATATATCTATTGCGAGGTGGGGGGAGGTCGGATTAACCTGAAATTTGAACTGGGAGTTCCTTAAACATTGTCAATAAAAGGGTTCCAGTTCGGTTTCTTAATTCCTAATACAACTGGACATAGCAATTTTTTTGACCCCTAAAAATGTCCAAAATACCCCAAAATGGAGAAAAAAAAAGGGGTTGCGGTCCATTTAGGAGGTAGAAATGTTACACTTTAGTTTCATTCACCATAACAAACAGTTTCCATGGGTCGCGTTAAATCATAAAAAAAAATCGACCAAAATGTTTCACATACTCCACTATAAGCAACCCCTTCCACCAAATCAACCAATATACATACACTACGTCTGCGATTTTTGGCCACGGTAAAACCAAATTTATTAAAAGTCCTCGTCCAAAACCCAGATTTGCTTTCCCTAGTTCAGCTGTTTTAGACTCGAAATGCAGACGCCCAAAAGCTATCGCAAAAGCAGGGAATCCATCTTGATTTCGTTTGTATGGTTGCAAGGATGAAAACACGGCTTTAAACGGCTTTATTAGGACTGCCAGCCATACAACAGTAAACACAACATAGCCTTTTTGCCTCCAACTGAACAACACTCATGCAGGACGTACCACCAAGTCCAACTTTGACAAGAAAATGTTATGAACCCATAAAAATGGGGCTGGGGAAAAAATAGCTGCGAACTACGTTTAAACTTGCTCCACCAAATCTTCTAAAGCCTGCAGGTGTAAAAAAGGCTACCGTGGAACATGTGGATGCAAGAAAAGTGGGTTGAAATGTTCAATAATGTGTCCTGCAGATATCCTCGAGGATTTGGATGAGGATTGGAAGAGGATCCACAAGCCGTGGACATCGAACTGTTGTTTGAAAAGGTAGTTGATGAGATTATTTTGGAGAAATCACGTAAATCTGATGGTCCCGCTTTTCTAGACTCCGAAAACAAGGAAGAACTGTCATGTTAGTCGTTTCTAAAGTTCCTTTTTTGTCTTCCTTTCTACAATTGCTTAAAGGACAAATGTTTCTTGACGGATCTGATAGTAGTGGCTAAAGTGACGGATAAACCTAGACCCTTAGCTGCATTTAAGCGGAGACGAATAATTTAAACTTATAACTCATACGTGTTATATTATTTAATAATATTTCTTTTCTTTTGTCAAAAATTTTCATTAATTATAAAAGTCTATATTCTTTAAATGTGTTCTTAATTTTCAAATTGCCTGAAAATGAGAAAATGAAAAATCGGAGGTTGAAGCCGGATTTCCAGATGTTGAAAAATAAGAAAGAATAAAGGAGAGGAAGGCTAAAACAAAAGATAAAGGGAGAGCAAACGTAAACGACGTGGGTTGTTAAGGGAAGTGCGTAACTTGGCATATGATGAGTCGCTAATGAGCATGCTTCAAGGCACGCCAGCGCCCCCTACGTTAGTCCTACGTCAAAATATTTTAGGGCGTTTTTTGTTGCATATTTTGTCTATATTTCAAAGTTGTAGGTATTTTATTCTTAAACCCAAAATACAGATTTTAAAAAAAATCTATTTTTCAAAATTTGGGGGTTACAGACGGAATTTTTGATGGCAAGTTAAAAATTTGGATTCAGCGACCTAAAAAACATAAAGTGAGCCTTTTCCACAACTACCTTGAATTTTGCAAGTCATCATCTCTATTGCCTAGTGAAGATGAATCAGTATTATACCAGTCCTTAATATTTATATGGACGCCATCTACCAATGACCTACAGTACAGGCTATTGAATAACTAGATAATGTAAAAATAATGATATTACCTACATTGTCCATACCTATTACCTCATAATCCCATAGGAAATTCCCAATTAAACTTAATATAAGAATATTGCTGGCAATTTGCTGTAGGTCCGGTCCTGCATATACCCTGGTACATATGAGAAACATTTGTTATTTATGCAAAAAATACCATTTCTTGGTTAACGATTTGTTTTTATTATGCAGCTATATGTATTTTATATAGGTACTGCATTTTGTATATTTAAAAATGGTAATTATTATACATTAAAATCTGCAGAGCCTGAAAATTGTCCTAATTATATCGTGACCAAAGGGAATCGTGCTGTTATTAAATTTATTAAATACTAGCAGTTGTTTAACTTCTTGGAAGCGATCGCAAAATGTAGCAGTGGCGTCCATGTTGGTTTTTATAATATACTCCGTTTAAGAATAATATGTATTATTGTTTATTTCTTTACCCCCATTATAACAATTAGGTAGTTCATTGGAAAAAATAGAGCGTTTGCAAGTAGTTTTGTCTCCCATTATATGTTATAGCGGGAAACATTTCCTTTTTATATTTACTTTATTTTACGCGATTATGTTTCCTACCGTGATAATAATATTAACATAACCATTTACTGCCCCATACGTACAATATATCCTGTAACGGCTTTTGGAAAATAATTGCGCAGACATTGGAATAAAAAAAAACAATAGTGCTCGAGACCATTATACATAAAAGAGAAAAACGCTAGGCTAGCTATATGCCTCAGGTGAATCATTAATATTAATTATACCGAAAAAAGTAGGTATAAAATTACTGGGTGTTATTATTAAATGCACTTGTTATTCATCAGTATTCAAATATTTAAAAACCAAAAGCAATTACCAAGGTGGAAACATTATTCTAATACCTTGTGTCTACCGCGATCATATCATTGCACAATGCAGCGTGGATAATTGACGGCCAATTTACAAAATTTAACGAGATCTTATGTAAAATCAAAGGTAACCGAAAGTTATTTCTGTTTCAACCCCACAATTTTACCAGGTGCTCTGCCTACAATGAAATTATTCATAATTTAGATAAACAATTCTTACTTAAGGCGTACAGCAAAATTTCATTAATATTCCAGTGAATCGACAATTGGTACAAATCCAGTGCATGCTGCTGAACTGACAAATTATTTTGCTCGTATAATTCATTCAGTGTCAAGTTTTATTTACATACATTCAGCTTATGATGATAAAAACGCTGTAGAAACTTGGTGTGGCAGAACAAATTTTAGAATATCTAATATAGACAGTTGATATAAATCCAGTGCATGCTGCTGAAGTTAGGTATTATTGTTTTGTTGTTATATTCCGCCGAGTGTCTTAGTTTTAATTATATGAACACAGTTTACGATAATAAAAACGTCGTAACTAATTCGGTGCCACTAAGAACAAGTCTAAAATGTCTAATATTGAAAGTTCAGTGCAATGCTGCTGAAGTAACAAATTGTGTTGCTCGCATAATCGATCCTAGTTTCATTTACATAAATTCAGTTTATGATGAAAAAGTGTCAGAAAAACTTGAATAAATAAATGGTTTTATAAATATGCAGAAGTTTAATAAAATATAAGAAGATTAACTTGATAGATATTTAATCAGATCATGTTTGATTATGTTTGTCAGTGTATGTAATTACGTGGGGCAATACATCTCTTTATAATATTATTAAATGTATATAAAGTATAACCGAGCTATGTGATTCATCGTTAACACACACTTAAAAGCGACAATAACTAAAAAACGGAAAATTAATGATAAATTAAGACACGGTTAACTTAACAGCTAGAACCGATTCATTTAGTTTCTGAGATCAGCAGAGAAACGCACCGCGAATAGAGACATCAAACCTAGAGAAACAAATAACACCGATTTGACAGTCACTACCTCTCCGACACGTATAATTTCACAGGTATTTACAACTTGAACCAACATCACGAGATAAACATATCCAATTGGGAAAAGCATTGACCTTAACGTATCTACAATTAGCAAGCAAGATCTCTCTCCGCATTGCGATGCAATAGTAATATAAACGTAGAATACTGTTAGTCAAACCTTCAATCAACGATAATATGAAGATATTCCCTGATACAGGATATTGCAAAAGCAGTATATTGTCGATGGTTTTGCTAACTATTTTAACACTGCTTTTACTAAACCAATTTTTTTAAATATGCCAAAACATGTCCGTAATCATTTTCTACAGCTAAAATGTACTTTAGTACAGAGTACAAGTACCAAATTAATTGAAAAGGTATTCGAGTACATGTACTCAAATACAATTTTTCGAGCACTGAGTCTTAAGTGCAACAATATGCCGCAAGCGGTTGAGCAGAAATAAATGTTACCTTTAAAAAGTTACAGTAAAAACAATACGAGTAGCAATTGAACAGAACTAAAATATTATGTTAAAATGTAAATACAACTATCTGATTAACTATGTCAGTAATAAATAAATAAGTATGGTGTACTGCTTATTTAGTGTACATTTATTAATGTTATTTATATTTGTAATAATAATAAAATAAGAACATAAATTTCTATTTTTAAAACATTACCATTTAGTAATCAAAATTACAATTTCTGGTAATTCTATTCTGGTCTGGTAAAATGTGCCTATTTTATTGACACCAAACTAACTTCAAACCTACATGTAAATGGAGTTCTAAAAACTCCGGTTATTACAAAGGGTATTCCAATAAGAACAATAGATACAACCAAACTTTGTAAATTATTTTGCCATTCATTGTAATTGAATTTTTTTCCAAAATGAGGTAGGAATTCTCTGAATGAGGTAGGACCAAGTTCTCGTATTTTTAAGCCATAACCTAAGAGGAATTGATAAATTTGGATCCTCATCAACATTCGCTCTTACAGCAGAAATATCATCAACAGTTCTGCATTTCGACGACTTGCTAGTGATTTTAAATCGTAAAGAGTGAACTTATTTCCAAATTTTTCAACGCTGTGACGAACGGCAAAGAAAGAAGGGTTACAGTTTTCGCGAAGTGCGTGATGTGTTTAACAACTGTTGACACGTATAACTTCATAATCATGGTTACCATATCATTTCAAAATCAGGTCGTTCTTATTGGAAAACCCATTATACAATGCGATACAAAAGAAAGAGATAAATTCAATATTTCTTAAGACTGACGTTTCTATCTAAAATCCTGGTACACGTCGATTTCTATTTTTAATTCCGTTTATTTTGATAAGATGGCGCTTTATATAATAAGATGGCGCTCTAGATGTTCCGGATGTGACGTCATGGATATTTTTTTTAAATGGCAACAATACGAGTTGTACAACATGTACAGGGTAAGTCTCTTAAGACTGACACCCCCCTTATCTCACTTATCCTTTGCCGATTTAACTCATTCAAAAAAGGAGTAGACACGGTTTTTGATGAATTTTTATTAATGTGATAAGTTTTTAGTAATATCTCACGAACAGGTAGAGTGATCATATAATAATTAAATTTTTTTATTCAGAAAATTAAGGACATTATTTTGGTATAAAAATATACGGGGTGTACCATTTTAAAAAATCATGTTTTATTTTCCACCCTGTATATCTTACGAGATTTTTAATATCCGTGCTCAGATTATAAAAATTCATCAAAAACCGCGTCCACTCCTTTTTTGAATGAGTTAAATCGGCAAAGGATAAGTGTGATAAGGGGGGTGTCAATCTTAAGAGACTTACCCGGTACGTAAAAGGTTTTATTTTTGTATTTTTATATATCATATTTAATAGAAGCTTTTTTATACGAAGTTTTACAAAACTCAATGAATCGTTTGCTTCAGTTCGTTCGTTTCAGACTAGACAATAAAATAGGGCAGGTAATTTTTTTGTTTATGGTGAAAATCAAGAAAATTATAAAAATTAGATATTAATGAAGAAATAGAAATTTACTAACAGGGCCAGAAGGAGAACATACTGACCATGGTCATGGAGGTGAAGATGTCGATGGGTCAGTTAATAATGACGGAAATGCTTTCGGTAATGAAGAGATCTTATCAATTATTAAAGAGACAAATGACAATAGTGATGAAGACAATCAAGACTTTCTAGATTTCAGATAATCAAATCTGATGACTTTGACTGAAGTTTAACTATTTCCTTTACAATTTAATTACTCAATATTTTTGGTTTTCTATTTGTATGTTATGTCGTTCGTTCGTTTTTCATATATTTGATTTCGATTTTTTTTACTAATAAAATATTTCCAATGTTTCCAAATAGTTCCTGAAAATTCCCGGAAATATTTTCAAAAATTAAACAACACTACGCCAGATCTCTAACTACTATAAAGCCAGAAGCTATAAGTAAATTAAATCAAACACAAAAAAACACTAATATCGCTGAATCATTGGGTAGTGCTAGTCATAGTAGATGATTCGGTGAATTCTGGGTTCTAGGGAATTAAACGGTAGCGACAGACCCGCATAATTCAATAATGACTTAATGATAGATCAGTTGAATTTGATACCGGCTACTTAAACCGAGATTGCTGTAATTTCGTGTTTACCTGTTATACTACCGCATATTATTATGCTTTAATTTCCTCTTGGCGCCTTGATTTATTGCATTTTAAAATGCAATTTGGCCGAAAACGTAGCGATAAAAATATTGTCATTGCCGAACACTGTTATTTCCTAGGAAGGTCCTGAATTAGTTAACCACCGCTAGCTAACACGTAACTAAACACATACGTCTGAAGAACATGGAATCGGACCGCTTTTTTAAGTGTTTTATTGCTCCGAACAACAAAGGCGTTTGTTAAAGAAGCGATTTAATTTAAAGATGTGTCACTATGCTGCAAATTATCCTCGGGTAAAAGCCCAAGTCTAGAGCAGGTACTTAAGAAACATGTTCCATGCAGATTTCTATTATCTAGGATTTTGTATTAGCTTTGGGTCTCCAGGGTGAAATCGGGATTTCTCGGAACTTGGATTATTAAGAGGGTTACTTTCGGTCAACAAAATATTGTATACATAGATTGGGATATCTAAATGGCGGAAAATAACGTGTAAATACACTGTTGCATCGCGGAAAAACATTTCTCGTTTTGCGCGAAAAGGTATAAAAAAGTTATAAAACGATTTTATCGCAGAAAGCGAGTTTATATCTCTGTGGATAGTATTTGGAAGTTTATTTTTGATCTTTTGATAGTGTGGATCGTTAGTGAATTTTAAAATGGGAAAACAAAAGACATTGTTTGGAAGTATTACATTTCTAAAAGAAACAATATTTACCAGTGCATGTATTGCAGTAAAACGTTTTTTAAAAATTCGTGCAGGATGAAGATACATTTAAGTAATGTTTGTAAAAACTGTCACAACCAAGTCAAAATAAAATTTATGCAGCGTGACGAAGAAGAAAATGTCTCATCAAGCGACAATGACAATGAATGTGTGTTGGTAAACGAAAGCATTTTGAGGGATAATTCCAATATTATTGCCTCTGAATCAGAACAGTCAGTTCTAGAAATATCACCACCACAACCGTCAACCTCAAGTTTTACAGCTACTACTATTAGCAGTTCCATCAGTATTGACATTGATCGAAATGCCACTCCCATCTCCTTCCAATGTTGTGAATAAAAATTAAACCATTTAACCAGCTACTTCTTTAATGACACCTGCGAGAAGTATTTTTGAATTTGCTGACCAACTTTCCGAAAAAATAAAATGCAGGATTAGAATTTCACTAACATAAATAGAAAGATGTGAGAAAAGCACACACTAAACATATATTTTTTTACAGGAAAAAATCGCAACCCAACTAGCTTGTGCAATATATGCCAATTACTGCCCGTTGTCCATCCTTGAGAACGCCGAATGGGTTAAGCTATTCAAGATGAGTTACAGTTAGCCAAGAAGCAACACAAATGATTGATAAAAATGTTAAGCAGTGGGTAAAAATTTCCAACTTAATTATCATTTTTGAACTTATTGGCAAATGATTAAAAATTGTAGAAGGAGATTATGGCACTATTCACTTTGCTGTAAAAGCAGTTTGTGATATTAAAAGGGTAATTCAGAAAAACCTTGCATTGTCCTCGCTTAACGCCAAAGAAAAATCTGAATTTACGGAGTTTGTTGACAAAAGAGAAAAATTTGCTATTAAGCCCATTCATTATGCTGCAGAATTACTAAATCCAAAATCGCAAGGTTCTGAACTTGATGAAAGACAAATTCTTTCTGCCATAGAATGAATAAAGAAATGCGTCAAAAAGTTCTGACGAAAAATATTATAGGGATTAGGGATTCGCTTTTTTTAGCCCCCTGTAACAATATCTCAGAGTTACGAAAACTGTGACAAACTGTCATTCTATTGATTGGGGGGGGGGGATGGCCCCAATAATTCGGATGAAAATTAATGAAAATGAAATCACAATGAATTAATTTTTGCTGAAAATTCACCTCGTAAAATCTCCCGCATAAATTTAGAATCACCCTGTATATTCCAAGACACCTGATTCATAGATATTTTTCGTACTTCCTTCCAGGACGGAGGTAATTAATTCACTCCCTTATGCAGGGACTGCAGTGTCACTTTCTGTCCTTCCGGGATTAAATATTGACGAAAATCCCGGAAGGATTAAATTACAAACAAAAGAATGTAACGGGTGTTTTATTGGTTTAATATTTACCTAAATTAATAATTAATGTTGTATTAGTTCGTCATATTGATCAGTCATTCCTGGGTGAATTCAGCAGATACTTGACATACTTCGGCTCCCTTTTATCAATATCAGATACACCTTCTTCACTCATAATCAATGTCGACGTCCCCAAATTAATCTTGTCACGATGCAACGTTACTATGGTTACGAAATTCTCAATCAGTGACTCCCATTATTTATCTTGCTCGATGCTTAATAATTATCTGTGTTTATATAAAGGTTTCTGCGTTTTTGTATTTTTATATTTTATATTAAAAATATCGTATATACCTTGCGACTGAAGTACTTTTAATCCCTCAGGTAAATTATGGCCCTTCTTTACGGCTTTATGGCATTTCCTTACCTTCTGGATTAAAAGTACTACTTCAGTCTTAATATGCCTGCAGTGCAGACACATTATAGTTATTCTATCGATTAACAGGTCTTGAGTAATTATTGATAATTAATTGGTACCGAAATTATCGGGTAATTATTGGGGTAATAAAATGGGTTCCCAGGTTTTCTTTTCAATACAATTTGTTACAATTCAATCTGAGCCTACATATTGAATACAGTTAAAGGTAAATATAAAAAAGACAATAAAAACAATAGCAAAAAAAAATTAGTGTGGTGGAAAAACAACTTACCCCGCTTCTGCATAAACGAAAATAGGTCATCTAGGAACTCTTTCCTCTTTGGGTCATCATTGATTTCATACAACTGCAATGGAAAAGGGCAAAATTAATTACGGGTTTACTTTATTATATGTTGGTCGTACATCAACACTTGGCACTTAGCAGTCTTCGGAAAACGAAGAGAAAAACATAAATATAGGCCACGCCTTAGCTTTACAATACATTGCAATGTCCTGTAAGTTCGAATTATTGCCTCTAGCCTTAGAATTAAGCGAAGTAGTAGGTAGAAAATTACATTGTGCCATTAAACCGTCATAAATGCGGCGCACATTAACTTTATAATATCAACAATTAAGCGTAATAAAATATTATTTCGCCAACTTATAAGTAATAAATGTCGTAAATCATAATGGATCCACGCAAGAATAAATATTTCTCAATGCATCGAACACCCACTCGAGAAATTATCTTTTCTTTTAGGGCAGTAAACAGTAACATGAAACGGAACATGCATGGCGAACCAAACTTTCATCAGTTTGTCTTCCGTATAATTTCTCCTTTGTTAACACTGACACCGAAATTCTACACTACAGTAGACGCGAGTTTCGCTAACCAAGATAGCAGCATCGGGGGATCGTTAAACTAAACAGTGTCAAAAAATTTAACCTTAAATAAAATATTTTTTTTATATTTTCAATTTTTTTTACTGCCGTATTATTTTTTTGTTTGTTTTATCTTTGTACTAGGGCATATACTAGGGGCCTATCTAGTCTTCAACACGCTGGCATGAAAAGACGGCGGGAAGAGGACTGCATTACACACACATGAATAAACAATAGGCATTTTACAGTTACACCTACCATCTATTTTTTATATATACACTGCTCGAAAGATTTTACATCTAATTTATTTTATTAACGAATTGAGATATTTAAAAAAATTAAATGGGAACTTAAAGCTAGATATATAGCATACACGAATTAAGTTACAGACCGTTTTCTCTATGTTCAAATTTTGTCTATAACGCATTACAACTAATCAAGTACCTAAATTAAAATGTAACTTAAAAGACAATGAACTAAAGAATGTCGGTTTAAGCAATAATTTGATTATCTAATACCGCGTATGACCACCTCCAGCCTGAATTACAGCTTGACAGCGCTGTGGCATGCTGGCCAAACCATATGGTTTTGTAAAAAGGTTCCTGTTACTTCTGCTGTATGTGGCCGCGCATTATCTTGCATAAGAACGAACCCGTCAGAAATTTCGGCTGCCATGGGCAAAACATGATTATCTAAGACTTGGTCGATGTACTGACGGGTATTCAGTCTACCATTACGTACAACCAGCTCGGTTCTATGGTCTATGCTGATTCCACCCCACACTTGATTAGTTGTAATGCCTTTATAGACAAAATTTGAACATAGAGAAAACTATCTATAACTTAATTCGTGTATACTATATATCTAGCTTTAAGTTACCATTTCATTTTTTAAATATCTCAATTCGTTAATAAAATAAATTAGATGTAAAAGGTGTTGCGTTAATTCTTTTGAGCAGTGTATTATGTACCTATATTATTTTATTTTTACTATTAGAATTTAATTTTCGAGTTATTATTATGATTATTTAAAATAATTTTATACATGGCATTATGTAAGGACAAAATTTATGATAAATTGAGTTTATTTTACCTTGTATATATTTTGCCAAACTGTATATATTTTTTCCAGGTTTCCCCAGTTCTCAGTCCCAGGTCCTATTCATAGCATTATTATAGGCCGATGCTTACTTTTCGAGTTATAATTTTTTTTAAATGTTTCGGGCTCCATACGATCCCCTGAATCCCTTTGCAAGTCGATTAAACTTGGCAGTCATTGATAATTTCTATCATGACTGGGCAATGGCGTTAAATCAATGGCAGACAAAAAACCCGAGAAAATAAATCGTCCCTTTTTTTTGGCGGCTAGTGTGTATATGTTTTATATTCGGTAAAATTCCGAAAATTTGATAACTGCGTATACGAGCGTTCACATAAAGTTCTTTCAAGGAAACGTTAAGGTTTATAGATTAATTAATACGCCATATTAAAAACAAATTAGAGCTCATGTAAAGCTGTGTTTAATGATTAATTACAAACTTAACGTTTATTATACCATTCCAGTTATAGGCGTTATTTGAATTTTAAAATTACTTTTTATGTTGTGTTTTATTGGGCCTTATCCTCCAACTACTAAGCATTAATTAACATTTTAAAATTAACTTTTTTACTAGGGATATTAATTACTCATCATTCCAGCTCTTTAATTATACACATCGGTATCGGGCACTAAATGCTCACTAACAGAATCGATTAAGCAATAAGACGGACGGTAAGGTTGATCGTTGTTTTATAATGTTGTGACGGGAAACCTTAAAATTATACCAACCAGTGTAATTTTTTTGGAGTCCAAATAAAAAATAATATAATCCTTTTCCTTTCCTTATAATACCAGAATACCAAAAATAAATATTTTGTGAGATTTTATTAAAAAACGTAAAAACAATTACTGAGATTTATATACAGTGACGGCAAATTAATTGGAAACGATAGCAAACAATAATTTTATCATTTCAAACCTCTTGTGGAATTATAAGTGATAAAACGTTAGGCTAGCTTAATGTTTGCTTGCTCTTTTAATTTGACAGAAACAAAGAAAAAAATGAAAACCACGCCAATCAAATTAACTAACAACAGGAGGAGACTAGTTAAAATAAAATAAGAGCTATTAATAAGAACAATCACAGCTACGGATATTTTGCTTCTCTCAAGATAAATAAATATACAATTCCAGCGAACAAAAGCGTACCAGCAAACAAGCTAGCATCTCCAAGGCGTCTTTGTTTGAGAAAGATAATTAATGTGATTTAATGTTCATAGAGCATCAAAATAGAGTCTGGGCGAGGTGTCTATAGAAGCAAAGGCGTTTATAAATATGCATTAAATTGTACACAACAAAAGATGTAATTAATAGGGATATACGTTATAGAGTTGAGAGCCTATCTCGGTGCCGAGGGCGGTAACTTGCATCAATCAAACGGCTGTTAGCGCTCATCAAGACCGAGAGATCATCTCGCCTGTATTTTCCGCTCAGGCTGCTTGTAAATCGACAGTAATCAATCTCCAATATAAACCTAACCATATTGAGCTTAAATTGGACCGAAAACGTCCATAAATAATGGACAACTAAGAATAATCACCTACGATGTACGAGGTCAGTTAAATATTCATTGAGCCACAGCCATAACGGAACGCTTAGTCTTTTGCTGGCCCCCTTGAAATTAATCCCTTCATTCTGGAGTAGATTTTAGAAATTTAGATCTAAAACAATTCCTTTCCGACAATGTTTTAAAATAAAGTGGTCCACAGAAAGTTCGACAAAGGCAATTTTTAGCGCCATTTTCAATTAGCGGTAGCTTTTTTAAAAGTTGACGTTTTTTAATGCCGTTACACCATGTAAATTATCATTTGTTCTAGATTGCACAAAAGAACTAGTTTAAAAATATTAAACTATTATTATTATATAGGGCGCAAAACAAAGTTAAGTGTAAAACGAAAATTATAAAATTTTACTGGTCTGCCACTTTGTTAAATCAACATTTTTCGTCTTCCATTATGGATGGCAAATGAATTAGAATCAATATCTCCAGAAGTTTTCGCCAATTTTTCTATTAAGGCCTTCTGGCATTTTATACAGGTCGAAACAAAGAAAATTAAAATCTCGTTGGCGATATCTCAAAACCATTTTAATTTTGAAACACGTTGATGGATTTCGATGGGCGTAGATTCATAGCTTATTTTTCCGGATTTTCCCTAGTCAGAGGAATCTTACTACAAATGAGGTTTTTTACATTATACAGGTTGCCCAAGAATGCAATGCGTTTATTGTTTCGACTGTTGCCTCATATCAGCAATATCGTCAGAAGTAGACTGTGTAGACGCAATTAATGTTGTCATGGAAATTTGTTAACGTAACAAACATGATATGGGGGAAACCAAAAATAAATGTAATGTTTTAATAATACTTTATCTAATACGAATAGAAACGACCCCAGGGCATCGTCAATAATCAATAAAAACAAATGAAAATCAACGGGATCTTCGATCGTGGGAAACATCCAAAAGATCTAAAATTTTGAGTAGCATTCGAATCTACAATCAAGAATTTAAAAAACAACAGAAGTTTAGTTCACCACGCATTATTAGGAATTGGGACACCCTGTATATTAAGTTGACAGTCGACGATATACTGCAAGTGGGTGGGTGGGTTGGGGAGTTGACCCAAGGTCAATATTCAATCCTCTAGAATGTAAAAATGTTTTTTAGGTTAAACCGAGTGTTGAGCACTTGATTTCGATCGGTTCGACGTGAAACTTGATATGCTTAGGTTTTCGATATCGCTGAATCCAAGTATCATGCCAAAAAACGGTTTTGACTAATGACCGCTGTCAAAAAAGCGGTCAAAAAAATTAAACAAAATTTTTTGATTATTTAAAATTTTAAGGATTTTTTTTATATTTTAACGCAAATCAAGTAGTTTTGTCCTAAAAAAATTGGTAACGTGTTTTTCGCTAAATGACAACTGTCAATTAAGCTGTCAATAACATTTTTATCCAATTTTTAATCCTTAATTAAGTATTTGAATACAGCTAAATCCTAATATGATGTCAAAAACGAATTTGGACTCTTGACAGAAGTCAAAAAACCTGTCAATAGAAATTAATTTTTTGATTATTCAAAATTGTAAGGTTTTTTTTTTATATTTTAATACAAGTCAAGTAATATTTCGTCGTAAAAAAATCATTAACGTGTTTTGTCGCTAAATGACAACTGTCAATTAAGCTGTCAATGAAATTTTTAATCGAATTTTTAGTTATTTTTCAATTTCTCAATTCGGAAAATAGTCTTAATTAAGTGTTGTAATTAAGTGTAATTAAGTGTGCTTAATTGAAAGTAAACGACTCTTATGAGAAATTTTGGAAATTTTCCCATTGTGAAGCAGGCTTTTGTAAACAGATCACATTCAAAATTATTTTAGGTTAAAGTATCTGTCAGTTATAGGGTGACGGCATTTTATATACAGTATTTATTATGGAAAATCTATATGGTAAGGACGTCTCTTGTAAAAAAATCCATCATCCTCGCCAATATTTTCCCAAGCATTTTCAATCGCCAACCACAGTTCTTCTACGTTCGCTGGTCGGAAATTTCTGCTATACATGTCTTTTACCATTTGTGCCCATACATTTTCTATCGGATTTAAATCCGGCGACTTAGAGGGCCAAGGCAGAGTGTTAATATGGTTTGTATTCAGCCATTCAGTAACAACTCGTGATTTGTGAATAGAGGAATTATCCTGAAATATAAATTTAAATGAAATATGGAAATAGGGAAGAGGAAATAAAAATATTTTCCTGTTGGAAAGTGAAGTTCTCGGGATATAAAATGGAAACGGAAGGTAACATAACATATTCCAAAATGCCAAAATCCAGATGCTCTGATACGTCGTCTTGCGGTTTCCACCGAAGCAGGAAAATTTGTTAAGAAGCAGGCAGTCGCAGTGCTGTATCAAAAGGATTCTGTCGGAGGTGGTCAAGGACGAGTTCGTCTTCCTCCATAGTACTGAATTTCTGACGGCCCCCTCTATGGACGTACTCAGCAGTTCCTTATGCATTCCATTTTTGCTTAATTTTGTAAATGCAACCTTTACTCACATTCAAAGTATCTGCAACTGCTTGCATTGACCATCCGTTCTGCACAGCTCTCATTTTTTGGGGTTCAGTTAAGCGCGGCATAATAATAATAACTATAAAGAAAACTTAGATAAACAAAATATAGAATAATTATTAGCAAACTGACAAATGAAAGCCTGTTTCACATTAATTAAAAAATAGTTTACTTTCAATTGAAGGGCACTGTAGGTACCTATAGTTTCGTCGTAAAAAAAATTTTTGTCATTTTTGTCATTTTTGCTAAATGACAACTGTCAATTTTTTGTTAAGACTAATACTGTCAATTACATCTCAATTAAACTGTAAATGTTTTTTTCGTAAGGACAGATATTATTAACTTCGAAATAAATGTCGGTATTTTGACATAAATGATAGGTATCAATAAACATTTTAAATTAAAAACCATATATTAGTGTCGTTTTATAACTAATCATTATTTTAAGTGTAAAATGACCCATGACAGCTTTTTTGGCAGCTGTCATGAGTTCAAACTCGTTTTTTGACGTCATATTCGGATAAAGCTGTTGAAAAAAAATTAAAAATTCGATTAAAAATTTCAATAACAGTTGTCATTTAGCGAACAACACGTTACCAATTTTTTTACGACGAAACTACTAGATTTGTATCATAAAAATTTTAAATTAATCAAAAAAATATTTTTTTACGGCTTTTCTGACAGCTGTCATTAGTCAAAACTGTTCAAAACCGGGATACCTAGTTTCACCTTGAACAGATGGAAATCAAGTGCCCGACGCTTGGTTTAACCTGAAAAACCGGATCCGATTTAGTGGGAGCACTCAAAAAAATCGGGACTTTTCCAAAATAAGGACCACCCCTAATATACATTTAATATTCCTGTATAATAACGCATTCCAAATAAAGTTGAACAATAATTAAATCATACTAAAACGCGTACTATTTTTAACTTATTTTGTTATATTACGGGGTAACTGAATCATTAAAGCAATAACGATTACGTACTATAGTTGTAGGTTTTATCAATGACAGTTAAAACGATCATATATCACTCCCCGAGAACATCTAAATTATGATAGTACAAATTACTTTTTAAATATGTGAAATGGAATTCGTAATATTCCTGTCTGTTTGTGATAAATACCAACGCGGGTTTTCAATTTATTTATTTACTTATTTGTTTGCATACAACACATTTTGGAGGTTGAAAGGCATTAGGAGCCTTATGAAATTTATTAGCGATTAACTCGAATATGGATGGTCAATGTCGTTATAAATTAGACTATATCATCAAAATATTTTAATATCAAGTGTCAATAAAACTTACGCATTCCGTAATAAGTGCCTCACGTTTTGTCAGAGAATAAGTCAACAATAAATAAAATCTTGAAATTTAATCCAAAGGTTTAACTCGCGACATTTCCAAACAAGGATTAATGAAAAGTCAAATAACAGCAAAAGCACAAACATGAGTTACTAATAATTATAACCCCGTGGATTTACAGATTTCACCTGTCATTGTTTCTCGTATATCTTTTAAAACATATATAATATCTTTTGGGAAAATGGACAAATTTGAAGGCACGTCATATTTTTTTCGTTAATATAATTTGTCGGGAGTTATATCATTTGAACCAAATTAGCCAATATAGAACTCTAGAGATTCAAATATGAATGTGGCTCTAAAAAAATCAAATGAGCTTAAAAATTTTCTCAGTATTCCAAAAATGCAATGATATACGGGGAGTTCCATTTAAAATTCCAAAGTTAAGGTCACCGGAAGCCGAAAAGACCGGATGAGCCAAAATGAGTCTCTTTGGCTCAAGATTATGGAGCATGGCTCAAGGTCTCTGTAAGAGCTACGTACTCTCAAGTATTTTTATTGAACGTAACGGTTACCGATGCCTAAACATTGAAATTACAAAAACACATTTTTGCGTTTTTCTGCAGTAATACTCGAAAATAATTGCCGTAATTTAATTTGCGTATATTAATTATCTTTGACTGTTTTTTAAATCCGATTACTACGAAGTTATAAGCGAAAGCATAAGAAAAAAATTAGTTGTTTTCCACTATTCGCTTAATAACGAGCTAGTGGCAGAAATTTCACAAATTTTCTTATTGCATGCTCTAATTGCCGGACTTGCCGCGTACGTCTACCAATCCGACTAAAAAATCCCCATTTAATAAATTTGTTATTGCTGTAATCGAAGCTGCACTGAATAAGTGACCCTTGGGGCACGGCAGAGTAACTTGTAAAGATAGATGACTTCGCCGGACAGATTAGTTAACCAGGGTTATTAATGACCGTGTTTAACCTCCACAACCCCACCACACAACAATGGCAGATGTTTTAACACCATTTACAACCGATTACGGCGGGCTGGTATATTGTTCGCGCTAGCGCTGCCAATGTATTCTCCAAGCCAGAGACATTGCCCGTGGATCGTAGAAAAAATCCCATGGAGCAAAATTTTTGTGTGGACCATTAAATTATCATGTCGTAAACGAAATGTCAAAAGTTCTTATCGATCTGCTTTTTTACCACCAACTCGAAATTATCATTATTTAATACATTTCTGTTACGAGGTACGTAATAACAGAAATAACATAAAAAATATTATTAGATACTACTTTTATTATTAATCCTGTATACCCGTGGTGTGTAGATATTTACACTTTTAAAGATCTACATAAATTCAGTGGCGTGCGATGACATTTCAAATAAGGGACGCAATTTTTAGAAACCCACTTATTTGTAGTGTAACTCAAATTGTATCCATTTTAGCGTAGCGTATTACTACAGATATTTGACTTAAATTAGTCACATGGGTTGTTTCATCGAGAACAATAACAATTAAACGAGTGTGTTTAATTTCAGATTAAATATTGTTTAAAATAATAGGGAAATCACCCAATGGAAACCATTACGCTGTGATATTTTTAAACAAATCTATTGGGCTGTTAAAATAAACTAGGTCTTTAAAGTTCGATGTCAACGACAACCGGCAACGATGAATCTGATTGGTCAATGTCTATTTATATTAGTATCAAAGTTATTTATCGGCGCAAAAATCTAAAACTCACATAATCGTAATAGACAAGTCTCAACAAAATTTATATAATATAATATCCACATAAACTATGTGTATTTAGAAAGAAAATTGCGTTAGCGTCACGTGAAAATGGGGCCTCGAGAGCTGTAATCTAGAAGCAGATAAAAGAAAGACATGACGGCTGTATTGTGAATATTGAAATTACATTACGAAAGGTAAATGTGATTATTGTCTATAGCTTAGAAGTTAAATTTAAACTGGGTGTATGATAGATTACGGCATTTAAAGGTAAACCTAATTAATTTATAAAAATAGCATTGATGTGATTGGCCAGAGTTGTCAACAAAGATTAAACCAGAAGCTGGATTACAGGAAATGCATTTGTTTAACCGGAAAGAAGTTCGTTAGAGACGCATAATAATGCAGGGATTTTAACAGTGATAGCGTGGTAATCAACAGCTAGCTGGTTTTATGTGTGCTGAAATTCATAAAATTTAATGTTTAAAAGTAGTTTGAGATGTTTAAAATAGTGCTATGGTGTGCAGAATCCCACTGGGAAATTCTTAAGCACTTTTTAAAAACAAATTTAAGTGAATTCGGTAAAAATCCACGACTTTCAAGGCTATGTCAATAGCATAAGGTACATAGGTTTTGGCGTAGGTTAATCCAAGTTGATCTGAGCATTTCTATTTATTTTATTGTCTATGCTGATAATCACACTTCATGCTGCAATTTGATTGGCAGATATAACTTTTTCTTTGCTGTGTTGTTTAGCTTAAATTAATTGTCCTCGTGACAATAAAATGCTTATATTTAATAATAAATACTTCTCTGCGTATTCACCTTATGTTTTATCTCTCACATATCAAATCTTCCATAGTTATAAATATTACCACGTTTAAATATTTCCCACTAAGATTATTATATCCATTTACCATTCTATATAATTTCAATGGTCAAGCACAATAGTTTTTAAAAATTGAGAACCTAATTGAACCTCATCTAACGGACCATAGAGAACTCATGCTCAGCACTGGACTTCCATACCTACAAGAATTAAATGTTCATAGAACTGGCGCCCAGGTAAAAGAGGCACTAGGGTAGAGACAGTGTAAGTATATTGCAAGGTCATCAGGTGTCTCTCCGTTATTGAAGGTCAAGCCAAAAATCACAACTTCTGGCAGCTTTTCATAATTTTATATCTACATTCTTTACTCAGAATTAAACAAATGCCCCAGGCTAATAATATTTCTTTAATATTTTTAATAAGTATTTGAAAAATGAATACAAGGGGAGATTATAACAGTTTATTTCCTCCGAATTTATGCAGCACGCTTTTTGGAGGAGTGAAAGTGTAGCTTTTTGTTTTCTCTGATATTAAAATGCTTGCCCTTTTATGACAAGAAATCTTATAATAATAGGCATGCGATTTCCAAAGGGCCCGAACGGCGGTCACGTGAACTTGTAATAACAAAAACGAACAAAAATTTATAACAATTTCTCTGTATCCACAACTAAAATTAAAGCCCTTACTGCGATCCAAAAAAAAATAGTATTCAGCAGTATATCTGGAGCAATTCTGATGCTTCCAACCGAATATGAATTAGCAACGAGCTTGTTCGCGAAGACTGATGATGAAAATCAACGAATAACGTTAACGTTCACAACGATTGGAAACAGATTTGCTCCAGATATACTGCTGAATACTAATCTGCATCTGCAGCAATGGTGGTAACATTAAAAGGTTAGTTTGCATTGTTGGGAATTGTGGGCTTGCTGCCACTGTCAATCTTGCTTGAATGTTGGAATCGGTGTAAATGATGTAATAGATCCTCCATTCTTTATTATGTCATTTCCGAGACGCAACAAGAAATGGGTAACAACAGAGTTTCAATCCACGGTATTCTATTGCATTCAGTGCAGTAATATAATTCCGAAAATATCGAGGTCTACGGTGCCAGGCAACTTTTTCTTTAAAATAAGCACAATAAGGTGTTGGTATTTCAGTACATGTTATAGGTGACCGCCCACTAGTTTATAAATGTTACAAGCAAATGATACAAGTTTATAAATGACCGGAATTTATTCGGTATTTAACCCAGTGACAAGCGAGAGCGCCGCCGCTATGTGGCGCCTTTCCCTGCACATTGTATACTGGCGGCCATTTAAAAGTGCACGACTCTTATATCAGATTTCGTTATCTATGATCTTTGTAAAACTGACTTTGAAATTTGAGGATCATGTGATGTGTCATTATGACATTCACAATTGTCTAATTATTACTTATCAAAATTAAAAAGTGTATTATTATTTTATCAAAAAAATTCCAAATTAACAAAGAACGTCCCAAAAATGTTCAAAATAAACCAAATTATAAAATTAAGTAACTTAAAGCTACAAAACTCCACCGCGAGTAGGTCTGTATAAAATTAATATTTCGTCCAGGCGCCATTTGAGTCTATTACACCTTGCAATCGACGTCTCATTGATGAAACAAGTGTCCACGTGTAATCTACGTTGATGTCCCAAGCATTTTCAATTGGTCCCCACAGTTCTTCGGCATTTGCTGGGCAGAAACTATTTCTAGAATCCTTGTTCAATTTACAACAGAAAAAGGCTCCTTACTTTTTTTACCCGCTTGCCACGATAACCGCTGGTCGGTGGCAGCATTATCCAGTTAACGTTACAGGAAAATCTTATTTTACAAATATAAATTTGAAATTTGTTATATGTGTATTACTTTTTGCACGTATATTTCTAGAATTAACACACGATTCGTGGAAACCTTTTTAAAAAAATCAAAAATCTGTTTTAAGCTAAATAAAATTATAAATATTTGTAAGATTTCCAAGATTCTACAATATTTAACAAATTTTTTGTAGTAATTAGTTTTTAATAATGTGACCAAAACCGCAAACCTGTATGCGATTCTGTTTAGACGTTTATTCATAAATTCAGGCGACGACGACGCGTATAAACAATAAACTTTACAATTGCTTGTCCATGAAAGGAATTCCCACGATACATTCGGTATACAAATATAATTATTAAGTGTCAAGATTAAAAGGATTATTATATATTAGATGTTGCCGATAACATTTTTAAGCCGATGGAATTATTAAGTATGTTGTTTGTATTTAGTGTATGTACAATTATTAAGACTTGATATGATTTTTATCAGATTTCACAAAACACAATAAAACAATAATATTTTTATTATATTGCATTATTTTATTTGCATGATCGTCATTTCCTGGAAGTATATTTGTCCTAATTGTAGGAATCACTGTGCCAATACCGAGCATAAATAATTACTACTAACGAAAATAAATATCAATTACCCACATTTCATAGTTTAAATTGAACAAAGCTATGGGCAAAGACTGCGTCTGGTTCTTATTTCCAGTGAGAGCTTTCACTCGTTGCAGGCAGCAAGAACAAGAGAAGTCGATAATTTAACATATATATGTGTGAATTTACAGATTGGTTTTGGCTTATTTATCTCCAGGTATGAATTTCATGCGATATTTATTGATGGTGTAAAAATCAGGTCAGGTCTAATCTATTGGCGCCCGCTGTAAAAAGTAAGACAAACTATAATATTATATGGCCATTATTTAGTAAATATTTTTGCCCGATTGCACAACCATGAATATGAACGTGATGCCATCGAAGTTGCCGCGCAAATGTCAGATCAATACATATTAGACAATTATTTGCAGTAACCGAGAAAAGGTTAAGTATTTCATCTAAGCTCTGATGGTATTCTGTATTAGAATCACTACAAATTTCCCACATCTAATCTAATAATAATAATTATGTCTATACTTCAAGATTATAAATACAACACATGCGAAATATAATACTATAAAATTAGCTTATATAAGCTATTAGAATCGAATCCTATAAAACAATAGTCAGATGAAATAATGCCAGTCAAATGCAATATACACTGGGTTCATTTTAGAACACTCAACCAATATCCAAAAATGATACACTACGGCATTCGCCATGAAAAGGATTATCTTTTTTACGTTACGGGGGTAATTTGTTACGTTTGAATTCAAATCCGATGTCAAATTGTCCAAATTGACCCTTGACAGCTGTCAATTAGCTGCCAAAGTGCCTTAACAAAGTGCAAATCTTATTTTTTTGTTATGACTATGCTTTTTAGATAACTCAGTGCATAGATGATGCGAATGCAATAATTTGACGATTGGCAGCTATCAAGAGGCTGTCAAATAGCAGTTATAAAACAAAAATCTTCTTCAATTGCCATGCTGTTGCTCATAAATACGATTTTCAACAAAAAAAAAGTTGGTTCATGTAACCGAATTTCATAAGGGTGCAAATATTATTTATAAGAGTTATTGGTTCGACCTTTACAATATCGTCTTTATCTCCTCTTTTATATATATGAATGACTTTAGAATTCTTAAGCATGTCTGGAAAGACGATAGTTATAATAGATAAATTAAATAAAATAGTAAGGGGAGCAGCAATAATATACTAACGCGCAGTCGTTTAATAACAATGCAGGAATCATCAGGTCCCATAGTATTTTTCGCTTTGATTTTTTTACGCAATTATTACATCTTGGTCAGTGAATCGATTGAGACAAAAAATATCTGAATCAGTAAGATCAGGGACGGGAGAAACAAACTGTTAATATCCCCTAGGATATTAACAGTTAGTTTCTTTCTTAACACTACGACTCCCTTAAGCTGAATTACGACTCCCTTCAGCTTATATTAAGCTGAACATCGATGGAAGGATGGCGTGGATCATCCGTATCTGGAGATTTCCCCAAAAACGTATTAATTTATTGGCTAGGAAGAATTTTTTTCGGACGGTATCCAAAACAAAAATGTTGTTTTAAAAGCGATAGTTTATATTATTTGTTTATACCCGCAATATGCTTATATTCGCAATATTCCGACATGTAATATCTGACTCAAATGGCACAATGAAATATATTTTCGATATAAGTAAAGTATCGCCTAATGATTTTTTTAATTTCACGTAGTGAAACGCATATAATAGTATCTGCTCATGCGACATCATGTCACAGCTATAAACGTTGCACACAATAACAAAACACGCCCATTAAGAACTTATCGCAATTACGCATAACGGCCTTATCGCCTCCGATAAATTATAGCAAAAGTCATATTTATTTTATTAAACGAAATGCTAGTGATAGCCAACAAATTAAAATATGATGCAGGCAACAATATTTCACTGGGAACGGTGCAATTTGTTAGTTACAATGTTGATACACGGTTAATGCGCCATAAAGTTCTGAAAAAACAACGCTTTTCCGCCCGCATAAATATAATATAAAAAGCGATAACGCGGGCTTATCATTTCAATTTAAAACGAAAAGTGCTATAATAATGACAACTGTTAAAGCTATAATTATGTAGGGGCCACAGGCGTATCAAACGCAGTAAAAGAATCATTAATATAATAGTTACTTATGGTGCAAGCAGCGGCGGCTGGTGAGGGAGGGCTGCCGGGCGCCGCCCTCCCTAGGCAAATGGCGATGCATGTAATTTATTATTGTTTCATATTCATACTTTTTTCTTCAAATTAATTTCGAGTAAATAAAATATTTATTTATATTAATATCTAATATACCTATATTTACTGTGTTATTTAGAATATACACATTTGCGTTCAGCGCCCGCACGCATCGGCTATGGAGTAAAACGTAAACCTGCCGGCCGGGTACCGAGGCTGAACGGTGAACATCTGGCGGGCGTGTACTAACCGCCCGGCCAGGCTCTTCGTAGCAATAGTCGGTTGCCATGGAAACGGCACGCTTCTATCACGCTTTTTAAACGGGATTGCGGGCTTGCTCAACATGAGCCCTCGCCTACAGTCGTACTCTACCACTGAAACGGTTGACGTACACGCGCCGGTTCTATTGTTTTATAATATTGTAAATCATGGTGTGTGTGATCTCTTGAATTTAAACTCAGCTCTCTGAATTTGACGGACAATTTGACGGTGAGTTGAGGCATCTCGGCGAAGATATTAAAAAACACGAAAAATCCGCCAAGCATATGACTAATATTGTAAGCTTTCAGGTACTGGGCACAACTAATATCGCTTCTAGTAATAAAAATCCAGAAAATATTCTCAATCACAGAGAAATGGTTTCAAAAAATTCGTAGGTATTCGCTCGTTCGTTCGTTCTCTGCAAGGTTAGGGCATTTAAATTAGAGAGAACATTCGCATTCGTCGACGTTCCGTTAAAAATGCCGGATACAAGCGATAGATATATTAGATAGCGCTTCTATAGTTTTTAGATGTTGCGGAACTGAAAAGAAAAGGAAGAAGAGAGCGTGGTGTTCTATTTTTTAAGAAAAAGAAGCAAAGGGAGAGGTGAAGCTTTGTAAAGGTCAATTTGGGCGAAATAACACTATATTGTAGAATGCATATGGAAGATTTTGGATTTTTGTTTAATTGTTTTAATTTGCTTACAAGAATATGCACAAAAAGAGGTTTGAAATATGTTGATAAAAGAGGCTATTTACTTCTTCTAAGGAAAATAATAAATACGGATTAAGGCGTTCGATTTTTAATTAGTGTTGGTTCTTTGATTAGCTTTTGCCTGACAACTTTAGAATGTTTTATGTCCGAAAATATTCTCTATCTGCCTATACGTTTCATCCAACTATTCATCAGGGGAAGAAATAATATGACAGAAAAAACGATCTATTCAAATTGGAACGACCCGCCACTGAAGCAATTAAAATCCTTGAAAGCTATAGTATTTACGGCGATATGATATGTATACAGTCTAATAACATACATAAATGTTTATAAATTATTCATGTATGTTACTGTTTGTACTGAATGTATTATTAATTTCAGCTGTTAATGCCACTGAAATTGTACACTAACAATGTTAGGTTACCCGTTAATCGTACGTTATTTATACAAAATCTGGCAATTAACGAATATGAGCTGAATGACAGATATGTATTTACCAGGCAAAGTTATTTCAAAACACAGAAGAGTTATCTAAGTCACGATGGGGCAGATTCGGTATAGATGTTAAATGTTCATTGAATTTTGTCTGCTAGTAAAAGTCAGGATTTTGCATTTTCAATATACTTAGTTGTAAATAGTTATTTCATTCTCCCCCTACGAAAGTATATTTTTCTGTTTTAAATAGGCATAGCGAAAGCGAAAATAAAACATGCTAGGTTATCGATTGCTAAGTATGAACAACTTTCGTTTCCTGGACGACGAAAAAATAAAAACGTCAAATTAGTAATGTCAAGTGATTATCTAGAGTGGAAATTAAATGTAAAATTACAATTGTTGTATGTTCCTGAAAGATTTAACGGCAAATGTTGATTGAAGGCATATTCGAAAGCAACGTCACTGGAAATGTTGACTTATTTGTCGATTTGCGCAACATCACCATTAAATTATGTTTCTGAATGTTTGCTTTGCTGAATATCGATTTTTCGGGCATGATTTTATGAGCAACTTCTATTTTATGGGTCACTGAATCTGCTATATAACTTTCTGCTACTTCTGACGACTTTTCCCGTGCCTTTTCATATCTAAAATGTCCACACCTGGGGCATTTGCTACTAATGTAGAGGACTATCTTCGAAATGAGTGGCCCGTGTACTGATTTGGGTTTGAAATTTTAAGAAATGTAGCTATGTCGTACGGAATTTTTGAAATTGTATGCTTTCCAACCATCTGATTTACACATCTGACACGCTCATACCGAAAAGAAGCGTTCATCTCGAGTCTTTTTTGGTCGGAGTTGCATATAACGATTAACATACGTTACCCAATCTTCTGATACGACAAATTTTCTTTGCACATTATTTTTTGTAGTAAGATTCTGCACTAACATAACACAATTTTCATACTCAACGTCCTTCACTTTTAGATTATATTATAACTCATCAGTTCGGCATTCCGCAGCTACTCGAAAAATCACTACTACTTTTTTCATGAAATATATTTCATCAGGAGCTTCTAACAAGAACTTTGATAAATCATCCTTTGTAAATACCTGAGATATTCGAGGTTGATATCCGTCATTTTTATAAAGTCAGTTTGGTATAAATTGTCGTGTAATTTGTATTGAATTTAAAATACCTAGTTGGAATTTTACAATATGAATTTTAATAAAGCGGATCTTGTAGACATGACTTTTGTTTTGGGTGAGTCAGACATAAATTGTTTCCTTGTCACTAGAATTTATCAGCAACGTTATACTGGAAGGATTCCTGATGGTAGCAGCTTCCAAAACCTTGTCTATAGATTTCTGGAAACCGGAAATGTCGACTATAAAAAAAAGTGAACGAATAAAACGTGTTCTGAACGAAGAAAACGAGTTTTCTATGGTGCTGGCAACGGTTGAGAATCACCATGTTAGTCAAAGAGAACTGGCTCATTGGTAGGAATAAGTAGGCGGTCTATGGGTCGAATCTTAAAAAAGATCATATTCGATTGTACCAGGAATTATCTGATGACGATTTTGAAAAGCGCCTACAATTTTGGAATTGATCCAGAGGTAAAATGCAAGATGATCTCAACTTCTTCAATAATGTTTTATTTACTGACGAGACAACTTTTCATAAAAATGTATTTGTTAATGGGCACAATTTCTCTTATTATGCCAACACATATAGTCTATAAACGTTTGGGAAGGAATTATTAGTAGAAGGGATTAGTAAATTATTGGTGAAGTAAATCCAAATAGGATGTGGTTTCAGCAAGATGGTGCTCCACCACGTTATTTAAATACAGTTAGAGACTACTTCAATGATACCTACCCCCATAAATGGATTGGAAGGGATGGAATTATTCACACAAAAACTTTAATTTAATTTATTCTTTAATGGTTTTGTTTGGTATTTAATCTTCTAGGTACGTGCAGATGTTATAAAAGAAATTATTAATAAAATATAATTGAAATTGAAATAAAGCCTCCTTTCTTAGTGCCACCATAACCAAGATGGTTTAGCAAGTTCCTCATAACGTCGATTAGGAATTTTCGGTCATTGGCGGTTAAAACATTTGAATATTTCTTTTGTTTGTGAATAGCCCCGAAATCACATAACCTCGGTTCGCAGGAAAAGTTCAAACCTGGTAGGATCCAAAGCAAGGAAATACATAATTCATAAAATAACGCATGAAACAGTAAAGACGGATAAACATTGACCCCACACGATCCATTCATACGTAAAAATCGATGGAAAATATTCAAGTTTACAACCGCAGAATCACAGGGGGCGCGTCCATGCATTATAATCGGCCTAATTATCGAACTACTACCGACACGTCAGTGTATTGTACGACCATTTTATGCCATTGTGATTGACAATGCATGAAAACATCCCATTGAAAAGGACGCATACAATGTGGCTGTGGGGCGACACAAAAGGCCAGGCGCTCACACTCGAGGGTTTAGTTTTCTGAGCACGGGGTCATCCTCGGGGTTACACCTTGTTTTGTTGAAAGTCAAGTGATTTGATTCTATAGGCAAGATGTTTATATTCAGCCGATGCTTATCGCTATTATGTATTAGGTATATTTTTCTGCTGTTATCTGGGATGTCATCGACGCATATATTTCAATAAAATTAGTATTCATTGTACAAATTTGCGTGCTACGCCGCGATTTAAAAGATTTCCAAAGTGTTTATATGTCATCATTAGTCTGATTTACATTAAACACGAGAAACTCGCTATTCTTTTAAAATAAAGTTTTCATTATTCCACTCATCACCATCGAGTCATCTACTAGCTAATAACCCATAATATTATATAACTATTAAAACAACCTAAAGTTATCCGGAATATCTACCATATTTTCTAGCATTTAGAATTAAAGATTTGGATTATTTCCGTATATCGTAATTGAAAAGATTTCAGCTGTAAATGGCGGAAAAGGTTAAAAACTAAAAATTTTACCTAATTTACCAAAATATTGTAGTGGCTTTTTATAATTTGCAATGTTGTCCTTCTAGTTCGGCACTCATTGAAAGATCATTTTCCAGTTATGGATTATTATGAGGTAAATTACGAAATCGTTTAGGGTTTGAAATAGCCCTGCAGCTAGTTAAGGTTTATCTTAGAACACATACCTAGTAATAGAATGAAGATATAAAGAAATTAGAATAAAGATTTTCGTACGGAAATTAAGTCGATTTGTTTCGACTTATTTTTTCTGCTGTGGTTCTACTATGAAATAGGCTTCTGGCCACACCTGATTTCATCGTCTTAACCCTAGCAAAAGCGCATTCTGAGCTGTGGACGTATATGCCACGAGTATATATTTATATTTTTGGTATATTATTACCGTATTATTTTTTCTTAAATTAAATGATTATTTAATTTAATATTGTATCTTGTACTGCCTTGTAGATTTTGGAAATAAAGCTTGCAATGCTACCGAACTTACATATATAGCATATTTACAAATTTTTAGTAAAAATTACTACTACGGCTTAGGCCATATTTTCTTTATATTTCACATATTGGCAAAGAGCATCATAACTTACTAATACTATACTGTAACAGTCATTCATATAAATTTTCGTTAAATTATGCATAATTGAATCGAATAAATCATGAATATTGTTCACGAAATTTGTTAATATAATTAATAAATGTTTGACGTAAGAACTCGATGTAATTAATTGTCTATTGAGTTTTATTTCGCACGGTTAAATAAAATGTCTATATTTCACACTTTTCATTATTTTTCACTTGTCAATAATGACATTGTTTCGATTCTTCACACAGTCAAGTTCAGATTGATTAAAATCATGATTTTAATCATTCGATTTAAATCATCTCAGCCCTGGTTAGAAAGTGTACAATAAGACAAATTAATCATGTTCTTGTTCCAAGAAACCAGAATCCAGAATAGTCTCGATGATTTATTATAGAACAAACAAGGCCTAGAAGAGACTAAAACAATTGGTCGGTATGTATAAAGGTTGACTTTGATAACTATGCATTTATAAGTGAAGAAACGTAAGTGAATCGTAAGTGAAGTGAATAAGTGTAAGAAACGTTGCGGTATTTAATAAACGAGATCTGTATTTCGGATATTTATTTCTTCGTTCTGTTCGTCGTTGTTTAATTGATTTTCAGCAAAATCGATTACCCGCGACAGTAATCGGAATGCTGCCCTAGAAACCCGTCCCAAAAATGATAATCTCTCCGTAAAGCCGTTATTGATACGTTGGTCATAATTAAATTCCGATATCGGCCTGATGGAAGAAAAAAAATGCTGTAATTTATATCCGATTTATGGTAATGAATCGACAGACGATTTAAAAATCAAATAACTCTAATCGACACCTACAAACCGAGTGGCTGAGCAGGGGCTAACGTACAGCCCATTGATTATCGCTCTCTTCCGATCGCACGGCGTGTACCTCGCAGCCAATAACTCATTCCATTAATATCGAACACCTACGTTTATAATAAATCGATTAAAACAAAAGAAAATTAATCGGAATACCATCATAGAACTATAACACACCTCGGAAAGAATTAATTCCCATTTTTTACAGAGATTGTACTACCCACTCCAGTCATCTATCATGGCTATCGTTGACACATTCTAAATTAAAAACACTAAGCTGTAGTCTGGCCCACAGACAGATGCCTCGCGAGGCGGCAAATAACATCGGTTACCGCACATCTTCAACAGAGCAAAGGAAAGTGTTTGATTGCATTCTTTATAAACTGATAGAGATTAATAATATGCGATGATTGCGAGCCATTAACTATACGATGTTCGCGCGTTGGTATATATATGGGATAGGGATGGGATGTTTCTTCATATAACCCATGGTCCCAAAATTTTGGAATTTCTATTAGATGGTTCGTTTTCCAGCAAATGGCACGATAAAATCATGTTAATTATGGCAATTTAATTTTTTGAATCTGATGGTTCAGCAAAATGTATAAGCTAAAAGGAATTAACTCATTCTTTTAGGAGTCTTTCTTCTATTTTATTTTTTTTCTCTTTCGTTGAAAAACAGCTTTAAGCTCAAACTTCGCCTTTCACTTCTGTTTTGTTTTATCTGTACATAATTATATTGCACCCAGTACATAACCTTATGTACTATTTTGTACTATACTATATGCCCTTCTAAAGCAAAAAGGGTACTTAAAAGATGCTTTTAAGACTCTTCACATTTTCTCTTTAGGTTAATGCAAGTTATATTTTTATCTTCAAAAAAAATATAATGTGCTAACTATGATACTTTTTCTGTTGAAATTCAGAGCATTTATTAAAAATTAGGAATTCATAGTATTTTCAAAAAAAAATGCAGATAAGCACATATTTCTTAGAAAACTCTTGCATTATAGCAAGGACGAAGGGCGCATATTCTTAATGAATGGAATATCAAAATGTAGCGAGAACAAAAACACAACATAATGTAGATCGATATGTATTTGAAAGATTATTGAAAAGTCACTGATTCAGGTACGTATCTAGGAATCTGTTTCGCAGTTGAGTATATTTTGTTTAGTAAATGTCACACAAGCCGTTTATGCTTAGGTAAAATTGGATGAAGACTGTTAAGCAAATTAGGCTTATCTGCAAATCTATTGTAGTCTAGCATATTTTATTTAGTAAATGTTACATGAACAGTTTATTCTTAGGAAATGTATATATAAAGTATGATAATAGAATATACTTACTTCTTTAGGTTAAATTTGGTAATATTGAATGCAGATACAGATTTTGCTTTAGTACCTAGGTGAAAAATTTATTTACAGCATGCGGATACCTATAACTCAAAATCTCAAAAAAATCTGTAGATATCTCCCTTTTGGCTTGGCAGGGCAGTATAATGGAAGTGGATAAAAACTATAATTATTATGTTATTATTATTAAATTGGGCCGACACGATGGAACTAATGATGGACAAAAAAGAACATACGAAAATAGTTTTAAATATATTTTTTTTTACTTTGACTTCTGGTATCATCACTTTATAAGTTATGAGTTAAAACGTTTGTACATATACCTACATACATACATAACGTACACATTACACAGTTTGTTAGTATTTCCAGAAAACATTGCACCCGTTTGGGTTTTCTCGGTCTACTGTAAAATTTATAAAATGCAACTTCCGTCACTGTGTGGAAGGCGACGATTTATACATACTATATGGACTAGGACCATTTTTTGTTTAGAATAAAAAATAAAGCAGAGGTACAAATAATAAAATGGGTACTAAGAATAATTACAGTTGTTTATTGGGGGGGATCTTTTCCGATTTAGTGGTGATTTATAAGGAGCATTATGAATAATGACGTTTGAATGCTTTATTACCTCAAGGAGATATACCTTTCCTTAGTAAGCAGGTACAGATTTTTTGTCCATTGTTAGGAACAAAGTTATAAAACGTCCAAATCAGAAAAATCAAATCAGTGAAGATTATTTATAAGAGGATGAGATGGTTTTTATAAAAGAGATAAATAATACCGGATTAAATGCCCAATTCATTTGCAGATTTATGGTGGATATTGTAAAATTTTAAATAGGAAAGGATTACAGCTATTTTCTGGGCATACTAGTATGAATATTTCACGAAGATTTCCTGAAAAAGCTTATAATTTACTAATGTCGATTCATAATATATACAGTGTATATATATTATTCACTAAAAGCGTCTTTAAAAATTAATAATTGCAGATGTTCTCGAATCAGCTTCCTCATGCCCAGTCTAATTGGGCATGAGGCCCAGTTAGACTGGGAACTAACTCATCAACCACTTTCCGACTCGACTCCATTTTTGTGCATTTTATTGTCCTTTCATTATCTTCTGACATTCCTGCGATTTCAATTTGATCAGATATAACATAATTTTCTTTCAGCAGTTTCTGTGCTAAATATGCCAAGAGGTTCTTTTTATTACATATTTATTTTTATTATACATTTTTTTATTATATATTTTTATAAGTTTCCTTGCTCTATTGGCAACATTTTTCTCGCTTATACTAGTTATCTATCTCTAAAGATAAAAAAGTTTTCTCGATTCACCATTTTACGCTGCAAAATGACGATATTTTGTGTCATCTAGCGAAAAAAAAATACTTAGGTTTTATATGAACTTCTAAATTTCCTACGGCAATATGTCAGGGAAGAATTGAAAAATGTTATATCCAAAATTCATAACGATTGGACGTCAACTAACAAAGTTATGCACTAGTTTGCTAAAGATATTATTTTAATAAAAACTTTCAGTTTTTTAAAAATGTCATATTTTGACACATTTTGACAAAAAATTAGAATCGGGCATGTCAGTTTACATAGGATTTCATGTTTTTTAGGTGGATGTTTGCGACTTGTATAGAGCATCTTTAAAACGCTTCGTAGGAGGCCTCAGATTCCCAACAAGTTTTTTTCGTATACTTTCGCTTGTAACTGTGTTCATAGTACAGTTCATTCAATATGTATGTATAGTTAACTGACCCTATATAAGATACCGCGCAGTTGCCACATGTAATTCTCAATTTTCTCAGTATTCAATTAAAATATCAAATTCCACAATACTATATTAAAGTTGTACATATTATTTATGAATGTTATTAAATAATAATTGTGCACACAATTATATATTATAGGCCAAGATGTTACGTCTTTGTTGAGTGTTAACGATTTGGTAGATTAGGTAGGTACCTACTTACACAATAAATATGATTGTATTTTAATCGCAAGTATATTTATTTTATTTTTCCGTTTTAAAGTTTATTTTAGTTTTTTCTCGACTACTTAGCTGTTTTGTACATATTTATTTTTGTTACTTGTGGGAAATATGGCTACTGGCGAACCACCCACTAAAAAATGGTAACGCGCTGAAAGCAATACTTCATGAGTGGTGTGGAAACTTGCATTCAATATCAGCTGTGGTGTTGAAAATATGCATATAAAACCTTCTACTTTCACCTCCCTAAGAAAAAAAATGTCTACGCCAATAAAAAAAATTGTGTAAGTCACCCCGCCGGTCGTTCAACTATACATACATATTGTACGAACTGTGGTCGGATTATCAATATCAAATTTCCTATCAAAATAGACAAAAAATTCGGAAAACATGTTATTAAGAGTTAGAAAAACTATTGGGCAAACATTTAAAAAAAAATAAAAATCTATTTTGAATAAAAAAAATTCAAATAGAATTCAAATATAAAAATAATAACTAATCAAATAACCTAACCTAACCAAGACAATAAAATTATATTTCATATAAAGACAGGAAACCAATTTCGTAAAGTACATAATTTTAGAACAATTTAAAAAAATATTGCGATACACTGTTTCTAATGTTATCAGCAAATTACCGTTAAGTCGTACGCTGCAAGTAGATATGCTCAACGAGGAAAGGGACCCAACACGCGCGTCGACACCTGAATGCATGCAATCCAATGCTTTGCTATCGATGTTGTACGTAAATATGCGTGAACCACTTATTAATTTAAAGAAATCTGTATCAGTTTAAAAATCAATAACCTGTAAATAGTAATAACAGATACGCCATAGAACTAAAAACATTAAAATTGATTAAATGAGTTTCAATCGTCTGACACGTAGACGATGCCAACTTTGGTGGCGAAACGCGCCTCTAGCGACGTATGTGTTTTGGTGTTCTTTCCGAAAAATGACACTTTTAATAATATACCTGTTTTTACATAATAATATATTCCACTTTAACATACGGTGAGGCCTATATAGCGAAGGAAATAAATTTGGGTCGTAATGAATTCCCGCGAACAATAAAATAGATTGGCAATTACATAATGACAATAAATAATTTAACATCTTCATAACGGTTGCATATTTATCCGAAACAATGGGATACGAAATAATAATGCCGGGGCAGCCTTGTACGAAGAAAAGCTGGACATCAATCGTTAAAGTTTTATGGCAAATGCATATTGATTAATAAATTCTTATGATGTAAGGCCCTAATGATTCAATATACTTTTAATGACACCCGGTCTGATGATGCGAAGTAAATTATGAAACTTGAAATATATTGTGATTGAAAAACTATTTATTGATGTTTAAGGATACAATGTTAAACGTGATTTATATAATATAATTTGTGCATACAGTGACTGTTATGTCTATGGTCTGATATATTTTATATGCCTACGACCAATCCCTTGTCAAGATTGTATTATATTTCTCTGAAATCATAATTATCCGCGTGCTCATTCTACAACGTACTACGATTGCTATGCTAGAGTTAACACCACCATTTACTATATATTACCGATAAAGACCATTGTTAAACGAACTGACTGGTATTTACAAAATTTTCATTACAAAAACTGTTCATGTTCATGGAATTACCTTCAAAGGTGCACACCCTCCTTTGCAAAGGTGCACACCGGATCAGGGTTCCGGCCAAAATTAAAATGAGTTAAATTTTTTAGACTTCAGGGAAGCAGATAAATAACGTGGTCATTAGTCTATCCTTCGAAGGGGAAGACGCCATAATCCCTATATTTGCCTTATTTGAATTTTTCAGTCCTAGAACCAAAGATGTGTTTAAGGGAATAGTTGTGCTGTGGATTTTCAGTGTTTTATTGACAGTGACTTTGTTGTTTTTTGGGCTTCAATTTATCGAAGCAGCCATGGCAGATACTGAACAATATAAAGGTAATATTATAGACAGATAGTTGAGTTTTGTTTATTATGTGGTATGTGAGATGAAGTCTGTAATCAGATGAGCGGTTTTAGCCGTTAGGTAAATCTAAATTTATATTTCTCCCTCATTTTTTCACCGCTTCCGTCTGTGTTGATCTTCTCATGCGAATATTGCATGGAGTATGGGCTTTATGTCCTGAATATTCTGCAACTTCTTAAATAATAATATTTTGAACATTTTGTTGCCGGCGAAAAACATCTAATTTTGAATTTAATTAATGAAGTTACTCACTAGTATCGATTGCAGAGTATCATTTACGCTCAAAATTCATCTAAAAATGTATTTATCTGCTACCCCCTCCACTCTCACCCATGTAAATGAAGGGGAATATCACTAAAAACTCATACAATTTCATTTCATCATTTTCTTGCATTTTTTAAAAGTAGAGGTAATTAAACTTATAACCACCCTACTTTTCGACCTTTTCGCCCATTTTTTAATAAAATTTTCGCGTATTTTGTGGAATTATCTCTACAGGAGCGCAACGCGGTTATCCACTTTCAACCCTCTGGAAATCCCCCTTACAAAGAAAATAGTGGAATAACCAATGGGCGATTTTGGTGTACCATCTAGCCTAGGTCGAAACTCGTCAAAACTCCAACAAAATCCTCAAAACAACTCCTCAAAAAAAGAGTCGTATTCATAAACACATCTTATAGTGTAATTTTCTGTACATTAAAATTTAAAAAACAAATTAGAGATACACTAGACAACTAATCAGTGAAAATACGATAATTATTATATTACATGAAATGTTTCAATTTGACGTTCTGTCAAAAGGTTTGCCAAAAGAGCCAAAAATTAGAGAGTCCAAAAAAATTTAAAAGTTACGTATTTGCTATATATATTTTTTTTTCCAGGAGAAATTTTTCGATTATGGGTTATTATTTCCATATTTTGAATTGTTGCTAAATGTAAGACATATATCTAACTACTGGATAGGGCTGGAACCTTTGATGTAACTATAACACTCGGAGTAGTTTCCACAAACACCAAAACACTTTCACTTCGCTCCACGCGCGTTTCGCCCACCAAGTTGGCATCATCCGGAGACGATTAAAACTAATCTTAAACTACAAAATCTACCATATTTACACTATTTTCATGGTCACGTCACTAATGATATCACCGTGAAATTTACACGTGACTAATCACGCTTCAAAGATCGGTTGCTAAGCAACGCGTAAAGCGGGCTATACGGTATAGGTCCCTTGTCGCTATTCATACTACTTTTACATTTTACAATTTCTATGCTCTCAAATGCATCCAACTGTCTATTATTGGTCACATTTCTAACTAATCTTAAATTACTAAAATCTATTCTATGATTGTTGTCAACAGCATGTTGTGCAACACTAGACTTGTCTGTTCTTCCATATTTTAGATGAGCCATATGCTCTTTAAATCTGGTGTTAATTGATCGTCTCGTTTGTCCAACATATTTTAGATCACAATTATTAAAACTAATTTCGTAAATCCCCGACCTTTCATTTGGAACAATTGTATCCTTTGGATTGTCTAAAAGTTGTTGTAATTTATTACTCGACGAATGAATCGCTGTTATACTCACGTTTTTGAAGACCTTACTCAAACCACGAGTAAACCGGGGTTCGTACGGGATGGATACATATTTTGGAGTCTCTATATCCTTTTGAAAGGTCGTAGAATTACGAAGTGTGTCCTTAAATTTACGCTTCCTAATTAGTTTTTCAACTATATCTCTAGGATAACCATTACTCACAGCTATATCTTTAATTAATACTTTTCTTTTTCAAACCTCTCAATACTGAGAGGGAAACTTAGTAAACGATGGACAAGAAAATTAAAACTTGCCATTTTATGTTGATAGCAGTGGTGAGAGTCATTAGGGATATAGATATATCCCTAATGGCTCAGACGATCAGATGATCGTACTGGTATCTTTTCTATATATATCAAATTCTAACCTATTGTCACTATTTTTAATTACTAATACATCTAAAAATGGAAGTTTTCCATTATTTCCTAGTTCATATGTAAACTTTACAGAAGTGCAACGACTATTTAAGTTGGAAATGAAGTTTTCTATATCCGCAATCTTAGTGTCAAACACGGCAAAAATGTCATCCACATACCTAAGCCAAATCCTAGGGAAATACTCGAATTCTTCTTTTGCTTCAGTTTCAAATCGACTCATGAAGACATTAGCAATGAAAGGCGATAAACAGTTACCCATTGCGGTTCCTTCATGTTGTTCATAGAACTTGTCATTGAAACGGAAGCAATTTTGTTTCATACAAAGTTTTGTAAGGTTTATATATTCTTCTATTACTTCTTTTCTATAGTTGTTTAATTCGAGTAAATCCTCAAGATAGTCCAAGGTCTGTGGAATTGGTACACTAGGAAATAATGAACAAACATCAAAGGAAATCAAAATTTCAGCCTCTTGCAATTGAATATTCTTGACCTTATCAATGAAATCATTCGAATTTGTAACTGAAAAACTAGGCTGTGCAATGCGCAAACTTTCAAATTCCTTAGTCAACCATTTTGATAAGTGGTAAGTCGGAGATCCAATAGACGATACTATTGGACGCACCGACTTCCCTGGCTTATGAATTTTTGGTAGACAATACAATCTAGGTACAGTAGGGTTAGATACACGTAACCTATTCTTAACAGGTAGAGTAATAAGGTTGTTACTTAATTTGAGGACATTTTTTATTTCAGTGGTCATTCTTGGTAAAGGGTTTCTAGTAAGTTCTTTATAAGGACCATTACTAATTAGGTTGTTTACCCGTTCATAATAGTCTTCTTTATCTAAAATAACAACCTTATTACCTTTATCTGCTTTTAAATAAAAACACTTTTTCGCGCAATCTTTTGATAGTCTTTCTAGGATTCTTTGAGCATGACTTTCTATTGTCTACGTTGTTCATTATATTTTTAGAAATTTGGTTCTTGCAAGCCACTCTGACGAGACCCTTGGATGAATCAGGCAGATATTGAAATGAACTTTCAATCCCTGCCACGACATCATCCAAAATCTCATCAGAAGGGGCTACAGCAAAGTTTAAACCCTTGTTTAGAAGGTCAAGTTCTTCATTATCAAAAGAGTGTGACGAGTGATTTTCCACAATGTTAACGACCTTCCGAGGAACATTTTTTGGTACATTAGTAGTCAATTTTTTATTTTGTGAAGACATTTTTTTGATAAATTTCGCGTTGATTGATAAGAACATGTTCCTCTGAAATTCGTACCTTATTCGTTCATAATCTAAATGATTTAACTTAAAAGTAAGCTTCTTGTAAAGATCATATGCTTGTATTTCAAGCATACTCCGTTTACTGTACATATAATTTAATACCATTATATCATACCGTATAGCCCGCTTTACGCGTTAGCAACCGATCATTGAAGCGTGATTAGTCACGCGTAAATGTCACGGTGATATCATTAGGGACGTCACCATGAAAATAGTATAAATATGGTAGATTTTGTAGTTTAAGATTAGTTTTAATCGTCTCCGGATGATGCCAACTTGGTTGGCGAAACGCGCGTCGAGCGAAGTGAAAGTGTTTTGGTGTTTGTGGAAACTACTCCGAGTGTTATATATCTAACTACAATACTTACATCAAAAGAAGTCATATAATGAACATTTTATGGAAAAACTATTCACTAAAAGCAATTAGAATAGAAAAAACTAAATATTTTGTGACACTAAAGCTTTTTGGTAAAATATCTTCCCACCAAAAGACAAAATGCGCTCTCAATACCGTGTCGATTTGTCGAATAAGACTGACCATGTGAATATATTCTAGACAGTTCTGCGCACATGCTGAAGGTCTTTTTTCTTTGCCAATACTAATATGCTCAATACTTTGTATTAACAAATTTAATCTTTATTAACTAATAATAATTACTTATTACTCCTTATTTTACTGATTTATTTGATATTTAAAAAACCGACAAGTCGCATCCCCATCAAACCCTATATAGTCCATAGTCTATGTCCATAAAATTTTACACGGGATAAATTGTAAAAGGAAACAATATTCTGTGCTGGGCTCAGTTTCTTGACATCGTCGGTTTTTGTTGTTATGTCAGACATCACGTGTAGTGTGTTTTTCTAGGACAAATTTACACGCCTGATTTAAATATTATAAAACAAAGTGGCAGTGGTCAAACATCTCGATCCCGTAAATTTAATAAAGCTATCTACGCTAAATTATTATTACTATCTACGGTAATTATAAAATAATTGGTCGTGTGCACGAAGAGACTGATAAACTGTTTTGTTTCATATGTGTCCTGTTGGAGGTGATGAAACTTGGTCGACAAATGGCACGGACGATCTCGTTCATATATGGGACAAAAATAAAACCCACGAAAAATCTATGAACTATATAGTATATATGATTTATTATGTATATAAATAAAAATATAAGGATTTTTGTTTTATTCTTCCGAAATTGTTCGTAGAAATGTTATTTCCCAGTTGTGAGATTCTAACCGAAATAAAATCGTTTTTTCTATAGTTCCGGCATTCTATATGGTAATGAAATGGCTTTATTTTTAATAGAAAAATTTAATTGCCGTCCAATGCGCGGTGATTACGGCACCTTCGTCCCGTTTGGACCGACCAGATTTTATTAACACAATAGGACTGATATAAAATTTCGACTGCTATTAAAAGTTTTATGTCCAGAAGAAACATAATTCATATTAATATTCCGCTTTAATGTGATTTTTTTATTATTTAAGACCGATTCAACCCCGTCCGGTTCTCCGGCTGGTCCTTTTTCAGTTTGGTAAGGTTAGACCTAGTTTTACGACGATCAATTAAAATATTCCGTTCTTAATCGTCAGGCAAAGCCAATAAAACCTTTAAATAACCTTGTGTAAGAAAGGTACCTCAGATGTACAGGTTAAATTTTATTGCAGACTCTGATCTTCAATATTAGTGTAAATATCTTTAGAGATGTCAGCAATAAAGTATCGGAAACTTTTGGAATGAACAAGATTTCAAAATAAATCCTGCTTAAAACAGAGGATTTGTATATTTTTTAAAACAGTGTAGAACCGACCGGAGTACAGAAAAATAATTTCTTACACATTGACTAATGTTGGGCGCCAAACTAAATTATGTTTCGATTGAATTTTCAAATAAATTATTTATGTGGAAAAATTGCGGTCATATAAAAAACGAAGGACTGCGTTTAGCCGTTTAGTGGACATAAAAGAACAATATAATTCAATATCTTACAGGTCAGCACACTGATACATGTACGGCAACACAGTACTTTAATAATGTCTGCAATTAAATGTTACTGCCACTATATATGCACTGTGGTCGAAAATGACATTGTGTTGCTTGTAAACTTTTATTATGGCCTATTACAATAAAAGCAAATAATGTAACATTAGACCGCAAGGTGGTGATATTACAAAATGAATTATATGACAAGTTGGAAGTGTGGCCAGTGATATACGACCAGGTTTTAATTAACTTTCAAATAAAGTGTTAGCATTCGCTATTGGATTATAGTAATGCACAATTACTTGCCGCAAGCACTAATATAGAACTTACACGCACAGGCGGTAACTGAATAAGAGATTTTCAAATTTTTCCTCCGCCACAATACAACAGATCGTACAATCCAATGGGAAAACACAACGAAACCTAATTATGGATGGTAATATATCATACAATTAATGCAATTAATACAATTAATGACTAAAGAAAAGCTGTGATTTATTTTACATGTGCATATACAGAATATTTGATATATTATGATGCACGCTACGTAAATAATTGGACCCCACATTGGGCGCCAAATATACTTGTTGCGCAACATTAGGAGAATCATAGCAAAATAAAAAGACAACAAGGACAATTTATGTATATATTGAGATAACCGAATATCTAGAGCCTAAATGAATGGTTAAAACATAGCAAATATATCCACTTATGAATTAATGTAAAATTTATGATCAATCTATATCGTACCAACAATGCACGTATCGCTATAGATCGCATATACTACACGAAACGCCAACCGACTACGCATCTGATTGGTCAGCATATAATTGTTTTATATGTTATTTATCGGCGCAAAATTCTATATTTAGCATAATTGCAATAGACAAGTCGCAATAAAATTCATCTAATATCAAGCATACATAAACTAAGTTTATATTAAAAGATTACTGCGAAAGTAGCGTCATAAAAACGGGCTTCGAGAACATAATTCTCGAAGAAAAACTACATTTAGAAATTAGTCAACAAAAGGTGAATGTGTTCAGTGAATATATCTTATAATTCAAAATTAAACCATATATATTATAAATTATAGAGGCAGAGTTTCAAGCTAAATAAATATAAGAATAACCATTCATCTAATTGGTCAGATTATCTAACAACAAAAAGCCAGAAGTTAGTATCCAAGGAAGTTCCACTGTTTAATTTAGTAGCACATCCGTGGTTACGGATAATATTGCAAAAAGAGTTCAGCTATAGCGTTCCACGTCCGAACAGCTCGCTAAGTTTCGATTATAATATTGCAGAAATTTAATAGTTATAAGTAAATTAAATTCAATAAAATAGTACGACATCAGTGGAATCCCAAAGGTAAACGTTTTAAAGTTAATTTCAACTACGGTATTAAGTGATTTTTGTCGAAAATACGACATAACAAGTGTAGCGTCTCCAGACAGCATTACTGGTAATATAGACGAGTGTGGCAAGCAGACCAAGAAAAGGACTATTAAATTACAAAAGCAGTGAGTAAAGAATCTGACGATTTTCAATTTGAAAATATCCAAATCAAAATATATCGACAAGCGTATCACCGAGTATATCAGCATTCCAGAGTATGGCAGTTTCCTGTAGATGGCAGCAGGCGTGTAAAAGTAATATTCTTAAATTTCAATCTCATCGACAAAACAAAGTTATAAGTATCATAGATCCATTGATCATTTTAAAATAATTTCAAATTTCAAGTTAAAATATTATAAAATAAATAGAGTCCTAATTGAACCCCCTCTTATTGACCATAGAGGGCTTGTGTGTGTGTGTGTGTGTGTGTGTGTGTGTGTGTGAAAGGAGTAACATTATTCAAAACCATGTCATGCCACTAAACCACCTATAGCGATATTTACTGCCCGTAAGTTGTACTTAATTGATTGAATACACCATTAAAGTAAGCATTAAGTATTCGCTTATAAAAATAGTTATTAAGAAAATAATTTAAAATCATCAGCTGTCAATCATTATTAAACATAAATGAATAACTAATGTGGAGATTTTATAGCGAGGTAATTTATATTTTAATTAATATAAATAATGGAACGTATTATTACACTGATAAATCCGAGGATAAAACTATACGACGAAAGCTTATTTTGTAGATATATTAAATATCTAATAAGCAATCGGCGACATATTTTACATACGCAATTACATTACGAAATGACGGGGGTATCTGATGCAGTTGTCTCTCGCAATATTTACTAGGGAAAATAGGGTACTCAATTTTATATTTAAATATGTAATTTATTTATGTTTAATTAATTTTATAATAATTTAATAATTACAGCATTCACTTCGCTGTATGTGCAGCATTAAAAAACTAAGTAGATACCGGGCTTTCATTTAATCCCGAAACCCACGTGTGATCAGTTTCTTTCTCTTTACTAGTGAATTAAGTTCTATAAGTTGGTATTTAAGAAGTTACCGTGTAAATAACTAAATAAAAGTCCTTATGAAATGTCAATTCATAGATTTCATGTTGAATTCACAGGCGTGTCTGGGGTTTTTCAATGTAATTATGTCATCGGTTTCGGGATTAAATAAAAGCCTTTTTATATGTAAAGCAAAATATCACTTAAGTTACTGCGATGAATATTTCCCTGCTGAGATCTTGTTATATTACGTAAATACATTCAGCTCCAAAAAAAAGTGACACACTAATTTTTTTTAAATAATGGAAGCATTAGGCCACATGCTTTTGATACTTTTTTATCGGTTTTAATATTTAAGAAATTTGAATTACTCAATGTACATTGGAGGTAATAAGATTTTTTTAAATAAACATTTGGTTCTAAGTGTAAACACTGTAATCCCATATTTCTGTTGAAATTCAATTTTGGTTGGATACCTAATCCTGTTATTAACTATTAATAATAAATAATCTAACAGATAATATCAAATACAGAGTAAATAATACGTGGAGAGAATGATATAGATTTGGTACATTATTTATTAACTCGTTAATAGTCGCAAATGTGGTATTGTCATTGTTGTTTGCGACAATCCCCCACATAATAATGGTAAGGGATTAGTTAACATTAATATTCCAATTATCATCATCTATTTTCTACGGCACTGTCTTAGTAAGTAGGCCTATAGGATTTAAACATTGTGTAAAAAGTGTAAACATTTCTTTTTAATTTCAATGAAAGGAATTATCGAAAAAAGAGGAGGTAAGTATGTAGGTATGATTTCATTTTATTTCTTTCGTATAATAAAGTGTGACTACATATTATGTAGTCTGACTTTTATCGTCAAAAAAATTACTAAAATTCATCTAGAAGATAATTCAGAAAATCATTAGTAAGTATCTCGTTAAAAAATCTAATATAAAAATTATCTAAACAGAATAAGAAACAATCCTACTAAGTATATTGATTGGGACAGTTGCAAATTAACGAATTCTACAGGATTTTGTTTCAAACCCTGTATAATTCCGAAATCCTAAAATAATATTTTGAAAGCGTACGTCACTCCAAAGTTTGCCAAAATTATTATTTATTACAAGGCATGCTATGTTCTTATGGAAAATAAAATATAGAGGCATTTGCAGTATACGCTGGAGGTGTTTTGAAATGGAAAAAATCTGAGATTAATACTCTAGCTCCTCGAGCCGGAAAGTTATACGATGAAGGATTCACATTACGTCAAAGTAGCTTTCAAACAGGTTAGGCTTTTTTGTTTATCTCAATAAATAATATAATTAACCGAAACAAGGTGCTGCTGCTATTTAGTAATATGCAATAAAAGTAAATTCATCACTTAATAAAAGGCCATAAAACAATCCCACACACGTCGAATATTAAATAAACAAAGGAATGTCCAAATCAGTAGAATATCCAAAATAAAATGAACGTATAAACAAGCGAGAGCTAGATGGAGTATAAAAAACACTTACACCCAGCATGCTGTTAATAAAATATGCATAAGAAGAAGTATTACTCTTTGTGAAGTTGCTTGTATTATTGATTAGCGCCTTGGCGCTAATTAGTGCCTAGTTTCAAATAGTAAAGCCCTAACCGATTGTTAAGTCCAACAAGTGTTAATAAGTCACATTATATTAAGCATGCACTGACCTCTGTTATTTCCATCTTTATAGCCATCATGGTATCAATGCCTCTATTCCGATCACTTAACCACACTTTCTCACGCGTTGCGCAAAACTACGATAACATAACCGCAAACAAAACACTACTAGGAGTCAAGGCCTGCTGAAATATCACAACAAACTAAATTGGGATTGTACGATATCGTCCGGGGATAAAGTCGGTAGGTGGCGTAGTAATTTTCGATCGTTACCAATTGTTATCCTGTCACTTCCCAGTAAAATATATCCGCGCAGGTATAAATACTGAGAAGAAGAGGTAGTGGCTGTTAATGCGGAGACTTCGATACGGACATCGTGGGGTGGAGGTCGGGTAAATACTATTCCACTTAATTTACTAGGGGTGGTGCTTGCGGAGATGCAGTAGTGCGGATTAGAGGGAGACTTGAACGCGCCACGGATCAGACCTATCATGTTGGGGATTTCAACTCTCACTGTTTAGGCCTAGCCTTAACGTTAATATTTAAACGCGTAAATGCTAATTAAACTCGCTGCTTACAATGTCGATTTTCATTATCTTATTATTTACTTGCTTATCATGGAATCACACTAGCATTCCCTCTCCTCTTTATAAATATAATTATTTAAATAACAAACCTGCTACTTTTTCGATTTTTTTGCTGTAAGTATATTCCGAAATAGTGTGAGTAATTCATCACCAGCATATTGACGGTTTAGGGACACGAGGGGCGAGGGGAACGAAATTCCATAGGCGTATCATTTTAGAGGGGGCAGATTTAAAAAAAAATTAAATAAAATATCCAAGTTATTAACATTGTTTTTAAGTGTACTTGTGATGGTTTTTTTATTATCTTAAGAAAAATACTGTTATTAGATGATCCTAAAAATGTGTGATATGCATACTCTATGCGTTTTCTTTATCAAGTACATTCATAAACTAATAATTTTTAGTATTATTCATATAACACGTATTACTTGCATTAATTATAAGTAAACTAAATTAGTAATAGTTTAAAAAAACTTTATAGTTCAGGTTCACTTTATAGTTCATCACAAGCCAGGCCTTTTGATTTTAGCCACCCTAAAATCTCCCCTTTCCTCCACGCTGAAGTTGGCAACTTCTCTATTCTCCGGCTGTGATAAGGCGCATTGTCCATCACAACAACTGCACCAGGTTCTATAGAAGGCAATATGGAAGACTCAATAAGAAGACTTTTCCGATTTCGTTTTATATGACGAAAATTCATCTCGTGCATAGTTCTCAAAAGAACTTTCCGAGATAACTTGGGTAAAGATTGACCTTCTCATTCAATCTCATTTTTAAAAAAGAAACCTTGGATAATCCGGCGAATTGCGTATTTGACATCTTCGACGACGTCAATTTTCTTTCTGCCACGAGTTTCCGTTTTCTTCTTTTTTGCAATGGGTTCCTCATCTGTAAATGCTATTCACACAGACTTTTGTCAACGAAGCGCATATATCAACTGCCTCAGTTTTAGCGATTCCAGAATACCGTTCCAATATTCCTTCGTATACATTTTTGACCATTTTCAGTTCTCCTCCTGTCAAATTCGATGGCTTACGATTGGAATTATTGGTTTTAGAACCACGACTACTCGCATCCGTCGCTTCCATCGCATAAAAACACTAAACACTCGCGTATAACACAATATTATAATTAATTTATATCGCGAATCAACCGTGCATAAGACACAATGAAATGCCACTGTCGCGCCAAAACATGCATGAAACACCGCGTGCGTCAATATATCCATGGAAATCCCGTGTCTTTGCCTCTGACCAATGAAATTTCATTTAATTTAGAACCGCCTAAAACTCACCAATGAAAACACGTTGCATTTGCTACAGCGGCACACCTTGCGGTAGACCCGGTTACTAATGAGTTCTGCCCACCATTTTTATAGAGTGTACACAAATTTGCACACTAAGAAATTCTTCCGTTTTCCCTTAACTTTTTTCTTTATTAAACGACTTGAATATACTTGGTGTTGTTGCTTACAGAACAGAATGGACTTTGTATAAAATTATAGCCGCGTTTGAAAATAGCCCTTTCTTTGGGCTAGTTCGTTTTGAAGCAGAAATATTGAAATGACTCATCCAATACAAAAGAGCAATAAAATGGACCTCTCCCTACATTTTAAGACCTCGATGAGAAAAATCGGTTCATCAGGAGCGGAGCTATACGTAATCATACCAAGCGTCTTTTTGTCATTTTTAAGCTGTAGTACTTAAATTGCACTTTTCTTTTGGCCAATAACTTTTTTGTTTATTAACCGATTTTAATCAGCTTGATGTCATTGCTTACAGAAAATAATGGACTAGGTATCTATAGAAAAAATTGTTATCAAATATTAACTTCAAATGTAGAGGTAAAGGTCAATTGTATTGCTTTTTTTGTATTGGATGAGTTACTTCGACATTTCTGCTTCAAAATGACCTAACGGAAAGAAAGGGCCATTTTCAAACGCGGCTACCATCTACGTTGAAAAATGCTCAAAGAAAAAGCACACATCAATCGAAACGCCTAGTTATTTTTTTTTTGAAAATTTAGGATCTGCTAACTTTAGATGAAGTTTTAGCTAAGTTTAGATGAAGTTTAGATGAAGAGGCTCAATAAATGCTTTACGGAAAAGTACAAAGTATTTTGAAAAAAACTTTTCTCATTTATTTCGGACAAAGTTTGAACTCTGCAGATCAAGGCCAGAAATCATAGTATATAGATCGGGATAGTTGTAAAACCTAATTGGTAATTAAACGCTTATTAAATGCTATAAAAAATTAAAAATGTTTCCCAAATATTTTGCCTAAATTTAAAAAAAAAATAAGTATGCGTTTCGATTTATGTGTGATTTTTCTTTGAGCATGTATTGAGTCTGCAATTATTATTGAGTTTTTTAATCGGTCCTGCTGTGTTTAGTACGATTTTCAGCCATGATCTCCTATAGTCAACCTTTATCCAAAAAAAATGTTTGCCAAATTTTTTTCAAATAATTTTTGACTTTTTTTTCAAAGCATTTAATTAGCCTTCAATTACCAATATTCCAATTTTCATCGCGGGTTTACACGGTAAAAATCGCAGCCGAAGACATCGCGAAAAACTGTTTACACTCTTTCAAGATGGCGGCCAAATGGGGGGCAGTCAACCACAAAAATCGAGTTCTCACAGTGACCTCCTATACACCAAAAAAAAAAATCATGTCCTATCCAAAATGCAAGGTCAACATTTAATATAATTTTACACATAACCAACAATGATGGTAAATTGTTTCTTTGAAGTTAAGTAGATACAAAACCTACATCGACAAAAGAATATGTTGAAATTATTAATATTATGATGTTTGTGAGGTTTTTAACCCCCACTTTAACAGGAACTAAAACATTTTTTAGTACAAGTTGTACCAACTTTGTACTACTGTGTACCATAGAAACTTTTTCGAAATACTGCATGTAGGTACTAAGGATTATAATGGAACATGTGTCTTTCTTAAGTATCCCCCAGTTCTTGAAAAAATTTTGTACTACCAGTTGTACCAAACACTGTACTTTTACAAAAAATGTCCTAACATGGATAGTTTCCGAAAAATGCGAAAAAATTGTAAAAGATTCTAGCACCCATTTTTCGAAAATACATTTATTTATCATTCTACCACATTATACTAGTTGTTATTGAACACTGTACCATTAGAAAAAAATTCTTAACACATAGTTTCTGAATAATATGAAAAAATGTAAAAAAAATATAGCCCTCATTTTTCGTTATAATTATATAACGAAAATATTTAATATTATAATATATAATAAAATATTTTTGTGCTGTATGGTCCGAGATTTAATGAATGTTTAACTTTCAGTAAATTCTATATTGTGGCGAATGCTCCAATGTCAGATTTTTCTAAATATCCTGCTTTTTGATGATCTTGGTGAGGACATTGAGACAAAGTTGTCAAATTATTGAATTGTCGTCGGGCCTTGATAAGTGTGCAAAAGTTCAGTTCAATCTGACGTTTCGAAGTGGGTGAAAATCTCGTTCATAGCTCCGCTACAAGATAGTACATACATACATACATACATACAGGTGAGGCTAATAAAAGCGTGTCAATTGTTTTAAATATTTCATTGCACTCGAAGCTTTTTTACAAGAAAATATTTTTTTACCAATCACTTTTTTCTTATTTTAAACTTAGTAAAAAGCATTTAATTATGTTAAGTTAAAATTGAGTTAACACATTATTTTTTACTTTTTAGTTATTTTAAGTGTTTTTTAACGGTTTTTTAAAATACAATATTTTTCACTAAAAAATATGTAATTCAATATTTTCCAGCTAGGAAATAGATAGCTAGGAAAATTAGTTGTTTTAATAGATTCTGCAAGATTTTATGCATTTTAAAGTTTGACATCTTTTGGATAACTGTATGCCTAATGCTTTTATATATAATATGTTCAAATAGAACAAATATAAATAGTAGACTAAGTTTGTGTTTTCTGTGAATATCAATTCCGTTAAAACTAATGTCACAAATTGTCACTGAAAGTGAAGTATTAATATTTTAAATTCAAGTATAAATGATCAATAAAACAAATCGTACAACACTCTGAAGATCCCCAATGAAGGTGAAAGAACTTGTACAACTTCTAAGTGGTTCGTTTCCGTATATATATGTTCGGATATACAACAGGTTTTTACACCGGATTTTCCGTTATTTATTAATAATAATATTAAATAATATGCAACAATTAAACGACAAGCAATAAACGCCAACGTAAAAGGTACTAAATCGCAGTAGCAGTCCTATTGGGTGATGATCCTTTTTTTTACAATATCACTGCAATCGTAAATCTAGGATTACTGAAGGGTATGTAAATTACAAAGCAACAATTTGATAGAATCGGTAAGTACTCCCATATACTTACTACTGTATATATACGAGTATATATTATATTTTTATACGAGTATCGAATAGTATGGGAGTGTTTCCTGTGACCGACACCGAGGGTGTCAGGGGCATAGCTGTAAACACCCGCAATATATCCTTAAGCTACTTTACATTGTTTAATGACTCCCCCCACAGTTGCTGGCCCAGATTTAGCTCGACAATTAAACCTTATGCTAGAACCATAAATAAATAATTATATAAATAAAGTAGATATAATAGTCGTCATAAATTCGAACAAGATAAACTACCTAATGGTAATAATAAAACGGGTCCATTAGCAACATGCCATGCTGTTTACAGTACATTTTGTTAGTGCAAGGCGTAGACGGAGACGACGTTTAAGTGAGGAATCGTTGTTCATATTAATTAGCAGTACATTAAATTATTTATAAATACTACGTGGAAGTACTTCTAACAGTTGCAGTAGCGGATCCGGGCAACAGTGGGCCTCGGTGCAAGAACTGCTACTGGGTCGTTCTGCCTTCAACACCAATATTTCAAAAATGACAACACAATTGATCTGGGCTATTTAATATTTAAGGAAAGTAGTAAACAAGAGATATAACATAAAAAAATATGTAGTTATAGTCAGCCGTCCGTAAAGATTATCATTGATTATCATTTACTGATTATTGCATAGCCTAATGCTTTCTTAACATTTTCTTTTTTTTAATCGCTTTGATACCTCCATTTTTTATGAAAATAGAGAGATTTTAAAATCATCATGTTTTCAAGTTTAACAAAGCTTTGGCCTCTGGAAAAAAATTTGGTAGAAAATTAAAAGTAGGCTTAGAGTAAAAACAATGATAATTAATAAGTTGGCAAAACGTTGATATACAGAATTTATGTTTTGCATATGGAACAAGGTAGAAGAAATCTTAACCATGATGATTGTGTTAAAGCAGTGACATTAATAAATGAAGGGTTGAGTATGCGGGTAGTAGCTGATAGACTAGGAGTTTCTGTTTCAACCATATCAAGAGTCGTACAGCGGTTTCGAGAAACACAGAGTTACGACAGGCGGCGAGGACAAGGAAGACCTCGTGTTACGACAGCGATTCAAGATCATTTTATTAGTTCGCGCTCTGCGAGAACGATTCGTTAGCAGCACAAATCTTCAGGCCCAGCAAGTGCCGTCCATGATGTTTTAAGATCTATAAAATGACGGCAACTTTTATTTAAAATGTGGTGCACAAATAAAAATTCAAAATAATATTTGTTTTTTTAATTGATAAGTACCTACTTACATAATTTCTTTCTTTATACGTATGAAATACGACATGTTGAAATTAACATTCATTGATAAATTAATTATTAGAGCTATTTGCGTATTATTTAAATGCAGAGCAAATAAACACTTTTTTAATGAAAAAATGTCCAGAATGTTTAATAAAAACTTCCATTATGTTTAAAAATGAATAAAAATTTACAATGCATCAATAAAATTACGTTGCATTAACGATTTAAAAAAAAAGTATTCTAAAAGTCTATAGCAAAAAATCATTTCTTATTTTCCTGGAAATTTCAGAAACTTTCTAAAACTTTTTTCAGATATCAGATTTTCAGACAGATTTTCTATGCACTCAAAAATCAGCTTGCAGTCTATTGATTGTCTCGGAAAAACAGGGGTAAAAGGTACTAGGTCTTTTAAAAGGTATTCTAAAAGATCTTTTTCGAAATTTGCCTGGCGGGGTTTCCGAAAGAAAATATTTTCATGCTGTCTAACCACGCGAGGCGTCAAAAATATTATATCAATATCTTCTTCATCAACGAATACTGATGCATATGCTGATTTTAAATTATTGGATCGAATTACAATCAGTATGTCAGTATCTTCTACGACTTGCATCGCAGTTTTAGAGTATAAATGTCTTATAATATAAATTATCAAAATGCAAAAAATACACACAATTAATCGCCATTTTGATGAAACGCGTGCTCTTTTTTATTTTCGGCGTGTATCTAAGAAACCATCTGTCTGAGAGAAAAAGAACTGACAAAATTTTAGGAGATTTAATAACCCAATTTTTTAACAGAAACGTAGGTTAGGTATACAGGTAAGCAAATATTCGGGATTGTTCATCGGTCAACATCACCAGTTAAGGTTTATTTTTAAGGTTTATTTCAAATTGAACTTAAAAATTTCAAAATATCCAAATAAAATAACTAAAAACTAGAAATTGCCTAATTTTTTTCATAAATCATGTGAAAACAAATACATATCCATCACATATAGCCTTTAGATAAAAAATATAAATTAAACTGAGATATATACACACTTAGAAAGAAAATTTTTGGGACTATTTGAAAATAACTGCAAAATAATGTCTTCTATAATATGTTGATCGACGTCTGCTCAGGAAAACATAATATTGGTATAGCTGATTACATAAACCTTACCATGCGCTCATCTCTGGTATTAAATTGAAAAATATTTATAACACCATGAGTACAAAAGCTTTATGTTGTGTTGTAGTGTCTGGTCAAATGAGTATTAAAACACAGACAAGTACCTTTTATAATAGAATCTGCACTTAACTATCGCCAGCAGGCAGATTTTAAGTAAATAAACCGTAGTTCCAAGCTATTATAGGTAGGTGTCGTCTTAACTTGTTGGAATGCCTCTCATTTATCACCGTGCATATTATGATAAGTTCTGCGACTACCTGTCGCAGGTAATGAGAACCCAACTTATGGCATTATTAAAGTTGTGAGTAATTTATTTTCCCAAATACATAACAGTAATGATAAAATAAATACCTAACGTTTTCGTTTATCAGCAAAGTGTATAAATTCTTTACTTAATATATATGTACTTTTTTGTATATCTACATCTGTTCAAATTCAGTGTTTAATCAGCCTTTTATTATATATTTATCAATAGTTTATAATACATTTTATTTTATATTATTTTACGCTACCCCACAGAATAATCCATTTACAAGGTAGGATGCATATTATAATCATCATTTATTATAGTGATGATTATAATATAAGTTTTTTGTCCCAAAATTTTCGTAAAAGCCTGTGCTGTGGTTTTGCAATGAAAATATGCATTTTTATTGTTAAAATCACATTATTTTCACTGCGCTACTACAAAAGAGAAACTGATCGTGGGAAATGGTCCGTTCAAGATATAACAGAAGTGATACAGATAATTGGAAACAATGAACTCTCGGTTCGACAGGCAGCGGAACAGTACAATGTTCCAAAAAGTACATTGCAGAGTAGAGCAACGAAAATAAAATTGTAACAGAGTGAAAAATATCTCGGAAGATTTAGGCAAGAATTGAATACATTCTCGAAATAAACACTTATAAAGATCTTCGTCAGTTGGCATTTGATTATGCTCAGGCCAACAATATTCCGAACAACTTTAATAAAGATACTAAAATGTCTTCTACGAAATGGATTTATGGATTTTTGCATAGACATAAACATATGTCCCTTAGAAAGCCCAAAGCAACATCTTATGCTAGAGCCACGGGCTTCAATCGTAATGCAGTTCAATGTTTATTTAACAAACTTGGAAGCATTTATGAGAAATATAACCTTTTGCCAGATCAAATATGCAATGTTGATGAATCTGGCGTAACCACCGTTCAATTGCAAAAAAATCTTGCTCAGGGAGGTAAAAAACAAGTTAGGAGTTGACGAGCTGAGAGAGGAGCCAATGTTACTATTGTGGCCTCTATGAGTGCCAGCGGAAATTTCCTGGCACCAAGGGCGCTATTCTCGACCCTTCGAATAGTGACAACGTTATTAGAAAATGACGTCATGCGAACAATATTTCCATATTTGCGATTCTCGAGCACTCGTATTTCATCGAATGCGATCTATTTACATCGAATGATATGCGAGCGGAAAATTAACGTCGAATCGGTAGAATACGAACGATGACGTTTTGAGGTATATTTGTCTATTGATTTGAGCAATTGTCACGAATTTCTTTAAATTTGCTAATACAAAGATCCAAATAATAATAATTAAAATAGGTAATTATGGAAGATTTATCGTATTTGGAATTGATTCAAGAATTAGAAGATGCAGAAGTTAATGAAGAAGAAAACCAAGATTTTGTAGACGACACCAGAGATCCATTTATTGGATTAAGCCAGGATAATTTAAAAAAAAATTAGACTGACCAAAGAATTGTGCCGTTTTGTAATTGAGTTAATAACTCCACATTTAAGACCAACACTGACACCAACTTATTTAGATATTATTGTAAGGGTAAGAAAAGATGTATACCTAATATATTTTTATGAAGAAAAAACTATAAACAAATTTATAGTACGGTACTATTATTTTAATTATCTGCAGGTACTGGTGGCGTTAAGATTTTTTTGCTACAGGGAGCTACCAATGGGATTGGTGTTAATCAATTTTTACATGTATCACAGTCTTCAGTGAGTAGATGTGTAAGAGAAGTGATAAATGCTTTAACACTTCTTCAAAAATATAATATGTATGTAACATTTCCCCACAACTTTGAGGAACTACGTCAAATTAATGGCAAATGATCAGTTTTGCGCGCGCTTGACGATGTTGCCAAGTGTGTTGTTCGAACGATTCGAAGAGCTTTACGATGTACGGCCAAGAATTAAGATTTTAAAAGTCATTCGCAAATCAACTGTTCGTACATATTCGTGAACGTGTTTATATGACGCAAGTTGAGAATAGCGCCCTCTGCTTTCAGATTTCCCAGAAAGAGAATAAAACCTGATAATGCCCAATGGAGTCCAGATTTCCCACAAGACAGAGTTAGATGGACCATGATGTATTTTTACAGTTTATAAATGTATTTTTACAGTTTATTCCGAAAATGTGGATCCGGAAGGAGAGAGTGAAGTATATGCGACACCTACATTAAATATAACACATACAGCTCCTGCACTACGATGCACTACTGCATTACATAAAACTTCCACCCCATCGACATCTAGAGAATAGAATAGTTCGGCATCCCAAGAGATTCTTGAAATTAATGACTCTCGGCCGCTATCAACCTTCGGTGCCAGACGAAAAATGGTGCTTAACGTTTCGAATTGTCATACCTCATCAAAAGTAAGAATTGTTGATATCAGTCCCCTTCCAATGGCAAAGGAAAAACAACAGAAGACACCTAGAAGGCCATTAAAATATACAATTTTAACGGAATCGTCATTTAAAAATGAAATTGAGATTTTGGCTGCCCGAAAAATATCAAAGGAGTCAAGACAAGACAAGACAGCAATAGTTGTCGAAGGTAAAAATAAACGAGAAATTCAAAATCCAAAGAAGCCCAATGTCATTGCTGATGACGGAACTGGTGCAGATGATTCAAGTTGCATCGTCTGTGGGGAAAGCGACATGGACACTAAGGAGGACTGGTATCATTGTCATGAGTGTTCTGAGTGGGCTCATGAGTCTTGTGGAACCATGGATGAGTTGTATTTGACCTGTGCTAGCTGCGAAGTGTAACGTCCCTTCCTAGGCAACCCCTAGTCCCATCTTAAGAGACTGGTATCCCAAGACGGGACATTTGCATATTATTTTTTAATGTGAAAATTAAGCGTTTTTGTTTCTTCGTTTTACAGCTTTTTTGTAAAAAACTGTTTGCGTTTAAAATACACGTTTGGTTGATATTGATAAAATTGTTTTATTGCAATTAATTTTTGGAATATTTAAATATGAAGAAAAGCGTCCCATCTTAGGCGATCCTCCCGTGATAATGAATTATGCGTACAAGTGCCAATCGAATCTCTCGCTTACAGCACATTGAGTTCATTATAATATGGTAGTTTATCATTACCATTTCTTTTAGATATCAGCATATTAGATTATATCAGCCTACACTTGTCTAAACGGCCACTCAACCCAATGTTCAAATATTATAATACGAATAGCAAATGAGCTGTCTATGTGATGAATTACAGGGTCCCACTCCTCCGCGCCGTCCTCGTCTGTAAATACTTTATAATTACACACCGGCCCGCTTTGATTCCGCTCTCTAATGAACGCCGTAATAGCCGCTTAAATTCTAACCCCTCGTATGCAACAATTATGCTAAACAAACGCTAGTATTATCGGTGTTGCACCACTTAAAGATGGACATTACACGAATTTCTAGCATAGCGCGGCGAGGCTTTATTGCTTCTTGGAGAGAAGTTAAAACAATGAAAACGAAGTAACACATCAAATCACAGGTACACTAACACTCGATTCATTCATAGAAAACATTATAATACCCAAGGTCATACCAAAATTCAGAAACCCCCCCTAAATACCTCTCCTATATCTGAAGGGTGTCAGGTGAAAACCAGGAGTGTCCATTTTCTATCTAAAATTTGTTAGATGTGTCATCCATTTACAAAAATTATGGATTTACCCATGCCCAGATCAGGAGAAAACGAGCAATGTCGCATTCTACAACATTATTTAAAACTGCTATATACGGAGAAAACAGGGATCGTCCAACAGAAAACGTAATAAACCGGGAAATCGCAGATTGCTTCGTTTAAGACAAAGCAAAGTCATTACAGATTAAAAAACAATAAAAACAGGTCATATCTCCCAGAGGAACTTAACATTAAAAATATGTACAGAGATGTACAGAGACAAAAGATGTTCAAAGATCTTTACCCAAATCAAAAAGCATGTTATCAGTCCTATAGAAATATATTTCAATCATTTCAATATTGGATTTGGATACCCTAGGTCCGATACTTGCAGTCAGTGCGATCAGTGTTTGGTTAAAATAAAAGCTGCTAAGAAAGGCCGTACAGGTGGCACAGAAGTTACAAAGCCCAATGACGAAAAAGAGCTTCACTTGCAAAAGTCAAACTTTTTATGATCGAATAGGTACTACAAACGTCAACTCTCCATGTTCTCCTTTAATAATCATGTTCTTTCCAACGCTCAATCATATTTTTACACGTATCCTGAATAGATAGCACAAGCTTCATCAGCACCTCGATGAAGTGTGTGAAGCTGGTTAGTGAAACTTAATAAGATGCAGCAAAGCTATACTAGCAGCTTTAATAATATGCAGCTGATGCCGGCTTGGTTACTACTTGGCTTGGCTTGGTTAGTTAGTAGTAGTGTTAATGAAACCGTTTGCCGTACGAAAATTTTATTAATAAGGGAAAGGAAAATCATTCCTGTAAAAAATATGCAGGTTTTCTTATACATATGTGTTTAGAATTTTGGACCATACTTGAAACTCGGTACTGTTATTAACTCCCATGTTATTACGTATTTAAATAGTGGGGAACCAGTATAAGAATTTAATTTTGCCGGTAATTCTATTATTAAATTTATAATTGAGCGCTTTAATGAAATTTAGACGTTATCCATTTAAGAACAGTATATAGACGTTATAACCCCCATTCGTGTCTATTTATAAGACAGCACAGCTAAAATTTATACCTTTTTAAAAGGATAATTATTGCGCCCATATGTCTGAATGCGTATTCAATGCATCCATCTCTTCCTTCCCGTTATCTACACCAGCCTGCCCCATGACATCAATAAAGACACATGTATTTTAAAATTGATTTTGCGCATTTCTTTCCCCTAGCTTTCCAAAAATAGGTATATCTAGATGCGAGTCTTGGTCGTATTTCTGTACTTTTGACATTTGTGATCAATTTACAAGGGTATTTTAAAGTAATGTTACCATTTGCTGCAACCTTTACCCTATTTTGATATGTTTTTATGTGGTGGCGGCGCTATTTCGGGAATACTTAATTTCAAGAAATTCGTCTCCTGCCGCTGGAAGGGTTGATATTTTAACCGAATCTACCAATATTTAAAATTTATATTTCCTCCACCATTTTAATGGCGCATTAATTTACTTCGGAAATTAATGGATTACTAAAATAGCTGTTTATAGTCGTAGATTTTTTTAAAAGCACTGTGTACTATCATCATCATCATCATCAACAGACACATTTATCGACTCCACCATAGCATCGTAGGGTTCCTAAAGGAAGTGAATAATATAATATGAATAAAATATTATATAACCTCACATTAAAATGACCCAATGTATTAATTTATTTATTTTTATATATTTATCAATGCGCAAACTTTGTAAAAAATTGCAGTACCATAAATTTACTGTACAGTGCCGTTCAATTGAAAGTAAACTATTTTTTTAATTAATGTGAAACAGGCTTTCAGGTAACCAAAACTTGATTGTCAATTTTATTTCTCAGTTTACTAATAATTATTCTATATTGTGAAGTTTTCCTTATAATAATAATTATTATTATTATGCCGCGCTTAACTGAACCGCATAAAAAGAGAGCTGTGATGTTACTGCAGAACGGATGGTCAATGCAAGCAGTTGCAGATACTTTGAATGTGAGTAAAGGTTGCATTTACAAAATTAAGCAAAAATGGAATGCAGAAGGAACTGTTGAGTACGTCCATAGAGGGGGCCGTCGGAAATTCAGTACTCTGGAGGAAGACGAACTCGTCCTTGACCACCTCCGACAGAATCCTTTTGACACAGCAGTGACTGCCTGTTTCTTAACAAATTTTCCTGCTTCGGTGGAAACCGCAAGACGACGTATCAGAGCATTTGAGCTGAAGAATTTTTAGGGCTGCAAATAAAGTTGCTCCGTTGCCACGGCATAAGGAGCAGAGGTTGAACTTTACCAACCAATTTGTCGGTGTGCCACAGGACTTTTGGGACAACACTATTTTTTCAGACGAAAAAGTTTTTCAATCCTGCTATGATGGCTCTGTGCGTGTATACCGCCCAAGAAATTGCCGATATGAGGAGCGTTATATAAATCCTACAGCTCGTAGTGGTCGCTCCTCTATCAACGTGTGGGCATGGATATGTTGCCAAGGAGCAGGTGTTACTTGTAGAATCAGAGAGCGTCTTACTGGTCAAAGCTACGCTCGCATTTTGGAATATGTTATGTTACCTTCCGTTTCCATTTTATATCCCGAGAACTTCACTTTCAGGAAAATATTTTTATTTCCTCTTTCCATATTTCAGTTAAATTTATATTTCAGGATAATTCCTCTATTCACAAATCACCAGTTGTTACTGAATGGATGAATACAAACCATATTAACACTCTGCCTTGGCCCTCTAAGTCGCCAGATTTAAATCCGATAGAAAATGTATGGGCACAAATGGAAAAAGACATTACACCAGGATTAGCGAGGATTACACCAGGACACTAATATTGTCTATGAGAAATAGGCTTCAAAAAGTTATAACGCGAATGGTGCTTGGACCAAATATTAATTCATAGTAATTTTCTCATAGTAAAGTTCTCAGTTAGGTTGTTAATTCAATGGATTTTTTTACAAGAGACGTCCTTACCATATAGATTTTCCTTAATAAATACTGTATATAAAATGCTGTCACCCTATAACTGACAGATACTACTTCAACCGAAAATATTGAATGTGATCTGTTTACAAAAGCCTGCTTCACAATGGGAAAATTTCCAAAACCTTCCTTTATTGAAGTATTCAATAAAGAATTATTGTTATAGAATGAAATATCCTCAAAATATAAATCGTTAGAAATCGTATACACTATATGGCTAAAAATAAAGGAGTAAAGTAAAGATACCCCCTAGGCATATCTCTGGCGTAGGTTGAAAAAGATCGCCCTGTATATACTTGCTAAGCCTGGGAAAGGAAAATCAGTTGAACGTATTTATTAGTCGCAAAGTATTCAAAAATTGACGATCTGGTGAAACTGTCGGCGGAAGAAAAATGGCCAAAATAATCAGAATTAACCGTTCTATAGTCTATAGAATTATCAAAAAATATTGTCACTTCAAGAAAATATTCTGTATAAAACGCATCGCCAATGTGAGACGACATGACTAGAAATCTGTTACTAAGTAGATTCCGTTCTCGCGAACATATTAGGACGATATGGTTGTCGCCACAGAAAAATACTCAAAAATAGTTTACTTTAATCTGCGGTTCAAGAGAAATTCCCTTAGAAAATCTTTTAACCGAGAGGTCACTTTTTAAAACGTATAATGTTCTCGGTAGCAGTGTCCCAGCTGGGAATGTCCAGTCTAATTTTTGTTGATGGCGGAGTAAAACTCAATTCGTAAGCATGCCAAGGACAAATTTTGCATCATTTACTCTCTGAAATTGAAGAATTATCTGGCCATGACGTTGAAAGCGCTCCGGCACACACTTCCTATAACGCAAAATTGTTTTTAAATGAACTTTGCCCTGATTATCTTGAACCAGAGATATGGCCGCCTAACAGCCCGAAATTAAATCTGATTGATTATTCCGTATGAGGAATTTTGGAGCAAAATCTGTATGACGCAGAAAAAAAAGTTATTTATTATTTAAAAATGTACTCGTTTATACTGAGCCAGTGTTATTATATACTGAGGGTCGATGTATAATTCTAAAACATTGTAAACGAATGACTGGTAACCGAACCAAAGGACTACTAAAATTACATGCTATTGCTCAATTGTTTGGACACCTGATTAGCACACATTATGTTTTTAGGTAAACCTCGATACTTTCCATAAAATAATATGTTTATTGTAAAACGTTTATTGTTAATATAAACAAACAGTAATTTTTACAATTATTACAAAATACTAAACGCAATGTTAGGTATTAAAATAAATATTTGTATAATTAGTGTCGGATGGGAGTTATGTATGTAGGTACTAAATGATGCCGTTTAAAATCAAAGCATACCTATGTCATATTATTCTAACTACGGATTAAAACAAATGAGTCACTCTGATTGGCGTGAGACGAATAGACCTCATTTACATAGTTTCTAGTAGGTAGTATCTCAGGAACACGTAGAGTGATTATAATATAACAATTAAGGTAAAGCAAAAAAAATGAAAAAACAAATTTTTCCTTTTTTTATTTAAGTTTCTTGGCATTTTTATTTTTTTCTCACAAAATTTATGGATTTGTACATTAGACCCGCCTACTACGATTATTTGAAAACGCACCAGCTTTTTTTTCAAATTATTTTCAAAAAATCTTCTTCAAATGTTTTTAATTTATCTTGTGCTATAAATTTCTCCATAGCCGTTAAAGATTCTTTTATTCTCACGAAATGTTGGGTAATCGTTTATTTTTCAGAAATTTTTGAAAATTTCACATTGTCCATGTTAAATGGTGACAACCCACAGGCTTTAAAGCCGTTTTGGATTACCTCTTTTGTTATCTTTCCCAAAGCTTTTCCAATATTGGTCCAAAATGTTCTTTTCGTAATTTACTGTCATGGTTTTCAATATGCCAATCCCTAACAGCATTTTTCCAAAATATCTTCAACGGTCTAAATACAGAAACGTCCATCGGTTGAGTCAAATGCGTTGAATTTGGAAATAAGGCGAAGAGTTCTATTCCATTTTGGGAACAAAACACTCCAGCATTTTAGACTCGTTTCAACGCATGTTCTGATTACGTGGCTAATGACAAAATTTTTGCAGGGTTGTCAGATTCACCAAAGATTGTTGTTAACTGGGATCAACTGTTTGGCTTTAAAGATACTTATTTCAAATTAAAATATTCTAAAGGGGGTGTTACTTTTAAGAGACACCCTGTACAAAGTTGCGAGATATAATTATAATTAGCCCTATTTAAAAAAAAATGGAATCTAAGAATAGTAAAAGGCGTGATGCGTATGTATATTTATTTGTATAGATACTTGAATACTAATGAAACACGAGAAGTAAAAGAAGATCGCGCCCAGAGGGCTCCCGGTGGAAGAGACATCTAAGCCGAGCTTGTCAAACGAAATCTTTTGTTTTCTCAAGTTAGCCGCGTTGTGTTAGCAAGGCGGTAAGTTTGTTTATCCGAACGGCCTAGATCAAAAGTTCCTACGTCGTTAATTCCGTATCAAAGGAACTATCACTGATGAATTAAGACTTTACTACAGGATACAGTTGGATCTCGTCCACAAAATTGCTTTCATTTACTTTAATAATATTTTGATATGTTTATGAGTGAAGATTAAGCCGAACTATAATGAATATATTTTTAGAAACTCTATTTACAAATTATCACTTCTTTGTACTGAAATTGCAACCTTTATGTAACGATCATAAATCATATGATAACCAAAACAATATGCAGTGATGTATTGTCGAAAATTTAGTACCTGCCGTAAACGTCGACGTTACAGCCTCACAAAATCAGAAGAATCATAGCGATTACAAAAAATATATATATATTTACAGTTACATCTACAAGGATCAAAAGGTCCAAAGGTATACTAAAAATTAGTATAAAACATAAATTGTGCATAATGCATTGATATATTATTCAAGTATGTACGTTTTTAGTGCAAGCAGTTTTCTCTGTCGAGGTTTCAATAATAAGTTGATGGATGCAAAAGCAATGCGTGCAAAAGCAATTATATAAATGCGTCCGTAAAATATAAAGATCGGTCCAATCAAAATTCGTTTTGCTGACGACATAACATAATTTCAAATGTTCTCTTGGTTTTCTAAGAGGGTCCACAATTGTGGGTCTTGGGAGTGAACATATAAAAGCACAATCGTGAAATTTGTTTATTACTTTGTATGGAACGAAGTAAAACAGTTTTTGTTTTTGCTTAAACAAAGAAACACGTTGCATTTAGTGCATCGGAATCTTGAAAAACTTTCCCACACTTCTAACCTGCATTTAACCGGATTCTTCCCTTCTTCGTTGTTTGGCCAGTGTTCAAACACGTCAAAGCGTTTGTCCATACGGGGAGCATTTGCAGGTATTCTTCTCATTCCCCCGATTGATGTTTTCATCATCTGAATTTTCTGCTAGCTCAGTTTCCTCCAATACACGCTTCATTGTCTCCGGAACCAAATACTCTCCAAGACTAAGCCTGAACTCTAGAAGATCCATAATTTCATTTGTTCGAAGGTTTTCGGCAATCTCTTGATACACCATCCAACTGTTTACTGTGGCCAAATCAAATAAATGTAAAATGGCTTTGACCGTCCACTAACGGGTTCGAAAAAAAGAACGATAGTACTCCATCATCCCTTAGTTTCATCTCCCCCTCAGTTGTTCCATCTCCCCCTCAGCTGTGGATATCATCAACACAGATTTAATGTTTTTCCACTTTGTAATGCAAAGTTTATTATCAATTCTGACGACCACTCCTAGCTCTCCCCGATTCATGGCATTATCTTTCTTAAACTCGAGGCCATTCACTCTGTTGGACATAATAGTAGCAGTCGTAGTAGTCATCAATAGTAGCCATCAAAGCAACAGTTGAAAGGTATCTGTCAAAATATGAATAATTATTTTCTGGTAAAGTTTCTACCAAGCGCAAAATTACTGACGCGCCAAATCACAGCTCCTTGTTTTTTAGTGGAGGGTATTGCCCTGGTTGATTTCGAAATCCAATACCAGTCCATCTGTGTAGTAACAACAAAATTCTTAAGCCCCGCCGGTCTTGGCTAGTTCTTTCAAAATTGTCGAACTGGACATCTGCCTAAGAAAAGAATCATCTGTTCGTCAATGGAAAAAGCTGTCTTCTCTTTTCTTTCAATGGCTTTACTGTGACTTCGGACAAGATCGATTACAGGCTGTATTTTCCATATGTTATTTTTTTGTTCACCTTCTGGTACGCTAAGATTGTCCACAGCATGTCAATTTACACGTATCATGTAAAATCTTTGTCGAGACATGATGCCACCATTATAAAAAAAATTATTAATCTTGATGTGATATATACTTTTTTTTAGAAAATATTGTAAGGTTGTAAGCCATGTAAGTGAAAAACGTCCTGAATGTTTACGCAGAAACAAAATATTCGGTGCCGTAATGTAACGACTTCCGTGCGGACTCCAAATTAATGTTTTTTACAGGATAAATATCTACACTTTCCGAAAGTTAGTGAATGCTCGGTGATTTGTACGGCGCGATAAGTAGCTACAGCCCTAGTAAAGACGGTGTTTAAGTTTTAATTGTAAGGCGAGCAGACCTATTTTAGGAAATTGCTGGGCACTTAAAGATTATTAGGGGATTTAATTACAACATGATAAAGTATTATTACTGGGACAAGACGTAAGTCATATTGTTCTACTATTAACTAAAGTAGTTATTGAAATACATTTTGAAATATTTAAATAATACCGTATTATCCAGTTAGCTGGATTAAAATACTGGATAATTAATACGATAGTGCAAAATAAAAAAAGAACTGTCAAGTTTTATAACGTTTTTACAACACTTTCCTGATTTGACTTTAAAAAAAATTACAAAGATTGACGGTATACGCAAAAATTAAAAACAGAAAACATATGTAAATGAAAACAGATGACAGTTGCCTATTTATTTTTCGAAAAAAATATTGTATGCGTATATTCCACGAGCGTTAAATATAAAGATAATTACATATAAACTCCTGGACAAATATAACGCACCATTATGTTTGTCGAGAATGTTATATTTCCTTTTTTCGGAACCCATAGTCAGATTACAACTTTTCTTAACTTTTTTTTAGGTTAGTACGTTCCTAGATAATTTCATTTTGCTCGTTATTTTTTAAAAGAATTTTTCTTATACAGAGAGTAATAAAAATGTGCTTTTCTTAGAAAATTAGTAATACCCTGCGCGGCATACACCCGGTATAAAACTAGAATTTAATGAGCATAATGAAGTTAATCTAGGAACCAATAACAATACTATGCAAAAAACATCAATTCAAAAAAAAATTAATTCGGACCATAAGTAAAGTAGTGCGCTAAATTTAATCCAGATTAGTAGATAGGTATTGCGTAAATTATATTACAATAGGCAGGTATTTATCATCAAGTTGGGGTTGACAATTAATATATCGAAACATAAGTAGATAAATTGGAAGAGCTAATTTAAAAAGGAAGAGCTAATTTAAAATCCATTAATTAATTTATTTTCATTTAAAATCAGCTAGCCTTTGATAATTGGGTATTACAATTATCAAAGGCATTATGAAATTAAATTTGAGGTCATTTTATAAACAATATTTCATTTAACGTTTTATTTAGTCTTTACCTACTCCAAGAAAATGAGTCCTGCGTGATAGCGTACAGCTTTCATATCAGATAAAATAGGACAATAATTGATATTTAAATCTAGCCTTGGTTTTGATTTAAACATGTACCCAGTCATCAAAACCCAGTTTTAGAAAAAAGAATCCTACATATTTTATAGGAATGAAAAAAAATATTGTTTGGCAATATTTAATCTCGAATATGACTAATCACTAGTCAATGTTTATAGTCAGGGAGCTGTAATGCTTAAAACTTCGAGATGCCGTCGACGTCCGTCGGCGTCGACTTGATAGACGGTGCCTAAACCACTCAATACCCCTAGTTTAGCTATTGTTCGTGAGCTGTAGAATTTATGACCCCGAGAAGGTCACTCCAAATGGACGAAATGTGAAACCTGTCCCTTGACTAAAAAAATACATTCTAGGACTCATCAGAAACCCAGTGCTATTTTTTTTGCATTGGGTCCATGAGGGCCAAAATTATGGAGAAATAACGGAATTATTTTTGAAATTTTAAAAAGACCCTTCAAAACCTTTTCCAATCTCTTTTCCCAGATGGAAAAAGTACCAAAATCCAATCGACAGACAAAACTATTAATCAGATTTTTTGGGCGTCATTGAAAATTGAGACCATTCAAAATTTGATGTTTTCCCACGTAATTTTATGAATTATATTATATTTAAACAATCGACAGACAACTTCATCCCATACACAATTTTTGCAACTCTTCAAAAATCTCCAAAATTTGCCAATTTACAATTTATAAAAAGGCGGAATAGTGTTTTTTTTTGTAAATTGTTGTTTTTAGCCTTTTCTGGCTTCCTCTAATCAATTTATAGTCTCTAATCAATTTATAGGAACCATAAGTTGTTTTTTTTAAGTTAACCAAAATAAAATAGTTGTAAAAATACTCGATTTTTGTCGCCATTTTTTCAAACATTACTTTCAAGCTCCGTAGCAGCCACGGTATTGATTTTCGAGCTTTGTGCCCATTGAGACTTTTGCTTGGGCTGGCGAAACCTAAAACTCAGGTATCCAAAATTCAGACGATTTGACCGAAACCCCAGTATGTTTTCCCAGATGGAAAAAGTACCAAAATCCAATCGACAGACAAAACGATTAATCAAATTTTTTTGGGCGACTTGACAGCGCGGTTTATAATATACTTATGGTGGCGTCAGATCTCAGCGTTTCTATAGAAATGATATAAAACACTCAGGGGCGTCCTGGGCCACTGCCCTGTGGGCCCTCAGTCGCCGGGCCCTCCTGGTCAAAGTATTAAAGCTCTAAAGAAATTCTAAACCCAAACAAATATATAAAAACGCCAAATAAATATTGCAGTATTCAACACATTTTGGTGCAGCTATTAATCTTCAATTGGAATAAAATAATTCGGACATTTTCATGGATACTACTTTGCCAAAAAAAAGAATAAGGATGGTGAAATCAATGCCAGGTGAAACAGCTTCCCATGATCATGCAGGTACTGATGAAGAAGATCATTTTCGTTTAACAACATTTAATGTCATCATAAATCAAATCACAAACAGCATGGAGAGCAGATTCGCGAATCATGGATCATTTTATGCTGACTTGGAATGCTTTGTTCCTCGGAGTTTTCCTCAAATTAAGGCAAATATACCGACAGAGGCCTTGAAAAATTGAAGGAAGAGTGAATGATGTTGTTAATGCCAAATTGTGGCACCAGATATCAAAAACAGATTTTGAAGATCTGTATGTCGACTCAGTCGTTGTTGATGATGAATATGATGATGCAGATGCCCACAATTTAGACATAGAAAATTTTTTTGCATCTTCTTCAGACTCTGTCACAAAAAGCAAACGTTGTTCTGACAAAGGAAAATGCAATATTTATTTATTATGTGTGCTACAAATTTTATGTGACTATAATCGATATACCACTGAATTTAAGCAATTTTTTACGGTATATAAATATTTTTTAACGATTCCACTATCCCAAGTTTTGTGTGAGCGTTCGTTTTCTAAATTAAAGTTGTTAAAAAGAAGACTGCGCAGTTGTCTTAAACAAGGCAATTTAGAAGGTCTTTTTTTATGTGCTGTGAGAGAAAAATCCGAGGAAAAATCACTAGTGATATATGCCCTGAAACAATAATAGACAAGCCATGTACAAAAAGGACCGAAATAAACAGATATTTGCAGACAAATGCCTACTTCGCGTCCGGTTGCACAAAAATTATTATTTTTGGGAACGTATACAAAAGAAATTGTATTTTTGGGAGCGTATACAATAAAAAAGATGGATACTTTACATTACTACTAAAATATGGACAAAATACTCTGCTCACTAGCATATTATCACCCTGGAATAATCCAGATGCATTTCAGGGTTATAATTAATTAATCCCAGCAACGCCACTCGAGTCTCCATAGTTTAAGATTATAAACGGCAGCCTTATTTAATAGTAACGTTAACGATTTTATGTCGACTTTCAATTTCACTACCTCGCATTACTTCTCACTTAACCACCACTCTCCTGGAATATAATGCCAAACTAAAAAAGTTTACGACTACTTAAGTAATTTACTTCTGGCAGGGGACACTGTACGAAATGTAATTTAGTCATAACACCGCGTGTTTAATATCATAAATTTAAAAGTAATTCATGTTTTGAAAGGCCTCAGACTAAATCATTAAAAAGAAAATGTACCAATCGTCACGATTTAATGGATTATACGTAACTACGTGGCGGTTCTCGGTTATTATTATTATTATTAAAAGGCGGGCGGTGTTATGACTGGACAGGGATACAAAAAAAACACATCAGGACAAAACCCGAGTAATAAAATTAATGATGGTAGACGCGATTAACAGAAAACGTTCGTAGCATGCGCCTGCATTATTACAAATTAAACACTAAAATCCCAATGTGAATTCCGTCAAATCAATCGTTGGCACGGAACATCCGGTTGTTCTTGGCATATGTTTGCCAGTTGTGCATTTCAGATTGCGAGCACCCAATTTAAATCTGGCCTATCAATGCGAAACGAGTATATGCCGCATTTGTCCGGCTATTTACATAAGTCAAATTAAGCCCACTAAATTGCAGATGTAGGCCGTTCCTCGATACAATCGTAATCATAACAAACTGGCGTTCGATTAGTCAACGCATTAGAAACTTTCTGTAGCATCTGTGTATATAGCACGTGAATTAGGAAAAATATCGTGCAGGTTTTGACCCAAACATATTATCACTATTTTTTCATCTGCAGGACGTTTCGAAAAATAATCGGTTTTATGTTTCATGTCTTGCAAATAAAAAAGTATGTTTATCACTGACAACGAACAAAAAACCCCCATTATGCCGTGCTATCGCATTTTTAACAGCGTTGTCAAGTATAACCGATTTCCAGGAATTTAAGGAAAAACGAATGATTTTATATACAGCGCCCATCACATTGCGACATAATGTCCCTAAAGTTAGCAGAGAAATGTCAGCAGATCACAGGTTTCATAATATCATAATTAGAGGCTAATTAGATGCTAATTAATTGCACAAAAATCGCGATTTAAATGCTTTCCAACTTTTTCCGGAAATTAGAGATCTGCTAACTTAGATAAAGTTAGCAGATCATAGCCGAAAATCGTAGTATACATCCGTAGCTGCATCGCAATCATTGTAAAACCTAATTATTAATTAAAAGCTCATTAAATGCTCTAAGAAAGAGAAAGAAACATTTGGGAATTTTTTTTAAAAATTTTTTTCGGAGTTCGAACTCAGCAGATCATGGCCGAAAGCCATAGTATACAGATCAGGATCGTGGTAGAACCTGATTATCAATTAAAGCCCCATTAAATACTTCTAGGAAAAGTGCAAAATATTTTGAAAAAAAATTTTTGTTTATTTTTTTCGGTTTTTCAAAATTTTTGTCAAATAATTTTTTACTTTTTTTCAAAGCATTAAATGAGCCTTCATTTACCGATAAGGTTTTTAAACGATCCCGATCTGTATACTATGATTTCCGGCCTTGATCTGCTAAGTTAAAACTTTGTCCGAAAAAAATAAACAAAATTTTTTCGAAATATTTTGCATTTTTCCAGGAAGCATCATCATTTTTATAAACCGCTTTCTTAGATTTTCGGTCAGCTGCAGCTGGCGGTTTCCTCGAAACCATGGGGATCGGTGATGGGGGAAGACATGATGACGCAGATGGTTCGTCGATTGATATAGACGGGCACATTAGTTTGAGTATCGCGTTTCTTTCGATTTGGATTTGCAGCAGAAGGCTTCGTCGGCAGAGTCAATATGTTGCTAGTTTCAGAGTTTGGTTGAGTAGGAGCTGTTTCACCATCATTTGCTATCGAATTTGAAGTTAGTAGATATGGCGCAAGAGCTTCCTTAGGAATTTCATTTCTATCGAAACTGCATATCCCAGATTTTCTAAGTACATTTTGAATGTTTGATGCGCAAAAACTTGAGATGAACGATGGGTTCAGGCGTTCAGGATAGTATGAAAGTTGGTTCTATTAGGCTTCTCAGCATTTAATGAACAGTCGGACATGTTCATTAAACATGTTCGTCAAAGCTTGTAAAAATAAATTAAATGCTTACTTTTATTTCTTTACGTGTATCAATATTTAGAATATTGAAAATTTTATTTCGGTCGATTCTAAAAACAACTCAAAATAGTTTCTTGTAAATTTTTGGGGGTACAACTTTTAATATACCCAGACAATGTTGCAAAATATTCCTAACGACTTATCTATGCATACTATCATTCGTGCTTTGGTTTGGTCGACTCTGTAATTTACCCTGTACAGATTTCTGTTTGTACGGCTTTTCCTCAACTTTTGTTCCGGACATTTCGCCATCTTTGAGACAGTACCCCAACTCATCATGGTAATGATCTATGCTAAACTTCTCCAGATTCTTTATTGAAACGACGCCATTTGTAAGGTGAATGTCAGATTTTTGCTACAAAACTGTTAAATACCTTTACTAAATTGTTTACATTGAAATTCACTTATTTACAATGTGAATTTAACGGCGAAGCTAGTGCAACTCTTAGTCCAATCCTTTATCTATATGCACATGTAATTAGTTTACAGAAAATAATTACCATTTTTGAATTTAACGGTCCGGCGCAATAGTCTGCAAGTAGGTACTCTGTGTTTCAATGGCCCTCTTAATGCTAAATACGCGGAATTTTATACAATATCTTTTAATAAAGTAGTATTCAGTATTTTACATTCCATTGTTAATATGAAAGACAATTAGATATAAAATATAAATTATTGACCATAAATCTTAATTAAGGCGGCTCTGGGCAAGAAGGTTCGTCTTATGAATAATGCAAAATTATAAGAATAGTTTGACTGCTCGGGTACGTATGATTACACGTGGCGATAATTACGTTTATACTCTTTGTTTTGCATAAAAATGTATTTCTAATGGAAACAAATTGAACGTTTCCCCATAAAAACAATCAACACGAAGGAACGAAAGTCATAATACAGAAATGATAATTATTTTATATCCTACAAGTCAAACTAATTTGATCTCATAGTCTTATGGGCTCGAGGAAACTTGAAAATATTTGAAATTGTAATAGGCAATAACATATTTTCATATAGGTAGTATTAGTGCCTCTAAAAATGTGAATAATAAATTAATCCAATGGGTGCACCGATTGCATTTAGTAAATTTTGTTTACAAGCCAAACATATTTTGTTCTTCTGGTGGTCCTCTGGTGGTATGGTATTACCAAAATGCTACGATTTTACAAGCACAGGGTTAATACTAAGCCCTACAAGGGTAATGGTCTATAATTTTTTTCACTTCAGACTTTAATCTCTGAATTCAGATGTTAAACTGTGAACTGTGAAAAAATATCTATAAAATTAGGGTTTTAACCGGTGCATTCGCCATTTTCTCTAGTATATCTGGTAGTTCCCCGACTAAAATGGGACCCTCTTGTAAACACCCCTTTTACAATAAAAAATTAATTTTTAAAATTGACGAAGTTCTTAGGTAATGAACATACACAAAAAAAACAGAGTCGAATTGAGAACCTCCTCTTTATTTGAAGTCGGTTGAAAAGATTCAGATGTTTATCCCTAAATTTAAAATATTATGAAATATCCTTGACTGACATGAATTGATAATCTTATCTCATTCTTTGGTTGAGTTAGACATCAAATATGGAATATTGAGTTGGGGTTGGGGTATCAAAAACTGCAATAAAAGAGTGGAAATTGTGCAAAAAAACATGTTAAAAATCATACCCAGGAAAAAATTAAGTTACTCTACAGATCTTCTGTACAATCAGTCCAATGTCGTATATAATAAATAACCTTCTTTAGGCATAACATGATGTTTAATGTCTGAATTCAGAGTTTAATGTCTGAATTTAGAGACTAAAGTCTGAATTTCAATTTTTTCACTTTTTTTACTTCGACACTAAAAATCGCTGCGAAAATTTTTTTGCCCTTTTTGTAAATGCTTAGTCCTCACGTAGAATCATCCGCTGAACATTGGTAACTCGCCTATTCTTAACTTTTTTAAAGGCATACGTTGAGATCCCTCATTTACATCTTACTTAAAATCTTATCTGCAATCGTAAGTAGATGCTATAAGGTACAAAGGTTTGTTTTTTTATATACACTGCGCAACTTATTTAACGCACAACCAAAAAGTTAACTCAAATTTGACGTTATGTATTTTCGACAATTTTTGTTCGTTTTGTGTGCTATACCTTGTATAGCCCACAGGACGTTTTGAAATTTCGGAAAAAACAACATTTTTATAGCACCTGGTATAATATCAAAATCATTCGTTTTACCAAAACAACTAAGACAGTGATATTCCTAAGAGAAAAACCTACAATTTGAAAAAAAAATCGACCAAAACGAACAAAAATTGTCCAAAAATACATAACGTCAAATTTGAGTTAACTTTTTGGTTGTGCGTTAAATAAGTTGCGCAGTGCACATGTACTGTTTAAAATTTTTCCGGAAAAATTAACTCGACCGTGAGACCGATGTTCCTCGTTTTTAAATGCGTATAAAGAAAATTTAAAGATAAAGGTACTATTTTCCAAATGACTCCAAATGACGGAGGAAAATCGCATTTTCTATTAAGGTAGCAGAAAAATGTCTTTTGCCTTGTGTATGTATGTATGTATGTATGTTACAAAGACACATAGATTCACAGATATACTATGTGAGAACACTAAGTACATGCTCGATTACAGTAATGCGAAACGAAATGATTTTAGTTTTTTTTTAAGTAAACACGAGAACGAGCTGTTTACACAAACAATAAACATATGAAAATAGCAACGGCACGGTGATTTGTATTTGAGGTATGGGTCTAAATTTAACCTCTAACCCCTGTCAATGCATTCGGGATTATGAGATCGGGACAGCTGCGCTACACATTTGCTAGGCCGCCTTGATTAAGAGCAGCGGCTGGAATTACTTAGGACTTGATTATTTTGTTAATTCATTAATTTACCCCAAATTATTTGGCAATTTCCGCTTATAGTCACGTGCATACACGATTTTAATGTAATTTAGAAGCGTAAACATCGTTAATTTGGGCAATTTAAAGATCGCTGATAAAAGATACGGAGTTGCTATTAAACTATAAATTAATTATACGCGCTGACGTTTGTTATTTTTCGGATTGCGTTACGTTTCTCTGCCCTGTGGGTCTTTTTTTCGCTTAGCTAATAGAAAAATGTTTAGGTGTAGATGCAACAATTTCAGATAAGCCGCTGCGCCATTCGTTATTTATTGCTTGTATGTAACATAATTTATAACACGTTTGTGTAAATACTCTGTTAAATGTTTAATACTGATATACTTTCCCAAGTGATGTACCTGCAGGCTTTTTAAATGACTGACCTGTGACGATAAAAATGTTATTGTGACGTGTTAATAAGTGTTATGATCAAAAAAAGGCCCAGTCACGACCCACGTGAAACTCCTGAGACTTGTTGACATGTGTTGTTAGACTTGAGATTTGAAACCAGTGTAGGTAATTTGAAAACGATATGATTTAAAGAGTTTAAGTAATGTAGGACATAATCATACCATTTGTGTTCTTACTGAAGAGAATGAGTTGGCAAATTCAGATATGAAAACTAAGTAATCAAACCAGTCACCAGTGGCGTGCGTACGGCAGATCTTCGGGAAATTTTAATGAAGAAAATGACACGTCAATGTTTTTTTAGAAAGAAAAACTATTTCTAGAATCCCTGTTCAATTTGCAAACAGAAAAAGGTTCCTTACTTTTTTTCGTTTGACACACCGTTCGCCAGTAAAAAATTAAATTACCTAATGATTTCTGAATAAACAAAAACGAAAATGAGAAATATAATTAGTGGCTTACAACAACAATAACAAACAGAAAGAAAATTAAGGGTAAAGTCACAAAAATTGCTCGAAATGTAGTCCCCCCACCTCAATACATTTTCGACATCTTCTCACTAACGGATTTATTGCAGCAGATACTTCATGCGGATTTCGCCGCATATAATTGCAGACTTGCTGAATTCTTAAAATTAAATCTTCCCTTGTTAATACTGGATTAGCGTAGAGTTTATGCAAAAAAGTCTAGCGGATTAAGATCCGGTGACCTGGGTGGTCAGGCCACTGGTCCAATACCATTAATCACATCATTATCTATGTAATTCCTCCCTAGCCGGCCAATCCATCGTTGAGGATAATTGGTAATGAGCCATTCTCTTACAGCTATTCCAAAATGCGGGGGAGCTCCATCCAGTTGTATCCAACTCTCATACCTTAAATTAATGGGTAAATCCTCTAGGTAGTCCTGCAGATTATTGTTAACCTTTCGTTACACGCGCGCGGACTCTCAGTCCTCTTGAATTGAAATATTGCCGCCATTTCAAAACGCGCCGTTTCCGCAAGCCATTGTTCTAGGTACCTCTCGAGCAACATGAATCAGTCTGCTTTGTGCCTTTGAAACGTGGACGCGTTACAGAGTAGCTAGTGATTGCGGACCGTAAGTCCCGCGCGTGTAAATACGTTATAAAAAGTGATATCAACAATTTATATTTTTTATCCCATTACGAACAACAAAAGGTAAGATATTTAGTATTTTTTTTATAAGTTGTCAGGTCATTAGGAGGGAAGGTTAGATGATAGAATTTTGCGTTTTTTGCAGGATGTCTTATGAAAGAGAGCAGGAATATCTACAAAAGTTACTGGACGAAACAATGTTGGAGGATGATGAAGTAGAAATTGAATACGATGACGAGGAAGATGATTTAGAGGAAGATCATTTGGAAGAAAGACCGGACAATTCAGATTCAGAGCAGGACATTTCGGACACTGAAGTAGAACCATCAGAGCTACCATTAGATGGTCCCCTTTTTATAGGAAAGGATAAAACTACCAAGTGGAGAAAACACCAACCGCCAAAAAATGTTAGGACAAGGGCTGAAAATTTAATAAAACACTTACCCGGGCCAAAAGTTTCTACCAAGAACTTGACAGATCCACTTGATATCTGGAAATTCTTTTTTACCGATAAAATTTTGAATACCATTGTAGAACATACAAACGAACGTATTCGTGTAACCGCAGCAAATTATACCCGAGAAAGAGACGCTTCTCCTACAAGTGTATCTGAGATTCAAGCATTATTTGGATTACTCTATATGTCTGGAGTTCTCAAATCTAGTCGGTTGCATGTGAGAGAGTTGTTTAGTACTCATGCCACTGGGGTGGAGATATTTCGTTTGGTGATGTCGGTAAACAGGTTTCAATTTCTTCTGAGACATCTGAGATTTGATGATATTCAAACACGGGACGAGCGGAAAACAATTGATAAATTGGCTCCTATTAGGGAAGTATTTAATGAGCTTGTCAAAAACTGCAAAGCTGCGTACACACCTTTCCATTACGTTACGATTGATGATAAGTTGGAGGCCTTTCGAGGACGCTGTGGATTCAGGCAATATATTCCCAGCAAGCCAAACAAGTATGGGATAAAGATCTATGCCCTAGTGGACGCCAAGTGTTATTATGTGTGTAATCTAGAAGTTTATGTCGGAAAACAGCCAGACGGTCCTTATACCCTTAACAATGCCCCAAGTGCTGTAGTTGAGAGACTCTGTGATTTTATAAATGGTTCTGGACGAAATATTACCACCGACAACTGGTTTACTAGTATACCGTTATTAGAGTCGCTTCGCTCTAAGAAACTAACGTTGCTGGGTACCATCCGCAAGAATAAAAGAGAGTTACCTGCCGAATTTTCTCAGCCAGCTAAATCACGACCAGTTCAATCTAGTATGTTTGCTTTTCGTGAAAATGTAACGTTAGTCTCCTACAAACCCAAACCTAACAAAAATGTATTATTAGTATCAAGCCTACACTATGACGACAATATTGATCCGACAACAGGAAAACCAGAAATGATTACAGACTATAATATGACTAAGGGTGGCGTCGACACAGTTGACAAACTTTGCGCAGCATATGATTGTGCAAGAAATACCCGAAGATGGCCAATGGTCGTATTATATTCTTTGCTGAATATTGCTGGCATTAATACGATGGTCATTCACAAATGTAACAGCCCCAATAAAATGAGGAGAAGAGAGTTTCTGCGGAATCTGTCTTTACAGTTAGTAGACAATCATTTACGTCAAAGGGCTCAACTCACTTGCTTGCCAAGACATCTAGCGTCAAGAATTAGAGAATTAGTTGGATGTGAGGAACCAAAACAACATCTAGTTGCAGCAAAAGAAAATAATGTTCCTAGAAGAGGCCGTTGCAGTTTTTGTGACCGAAAAAAAAATCGACCTACGAAATACTCTTGCATAAAGTGTGGAAAATATATGTGTCTGGAACACTGTACTTTTATATGCTCAGAATGTATTCAAAATGGTACTGATGAATAAAAATGTTCAATAATACATGTTTTTTATTGATTATCCAGATATCAGATTTTATTGGCAAAAAAACTTGCATTTCTCAAATGGCGGACTCATAGTCCGGCGCGTGTACTCTTGTTAAAAGTACGCACGCGTGTAACGGAAGGTTAAGAAACTCCATAAACAGTTCCGAGATCAACCTTGGGGGTAGGAAATGTGGACCACAAACATTACCATCAATAACGCCCAACCAAATATTTACGCAAAATTCATTTTGAAATGATCTTGGCCGAATTTCTCGAGGATTCTGATGTGCCTAAATATGGATATTATGATAACTTGGTACCCCACGTCTGGTAAAACAGGAGTCGTTCGTCCAAAGAATCTTATTATATCGACTGTGTCTGTTCCGTTCTTTACTACCACGCAGGCCAAAACGCGAGCATCTGGAGCTCTTCTATTTGGATAGCGTCTATGATATTCACGAACTGCCGCTTCTGCATTTCCATCACAAAATCCGTAGCAAAAATGAATATCTGCGGCTTCGTTGTTAGAAAAAAGCATTTTTCAGATTAATACTTACACAACACTCTAATAACAATAACTCGAAATTAAATTACCTGACACAATTCAATTAACTGTCATTATAAAATGCAAAAACACTGACAGTAGTAGCCTTTTTTGTTTCACTGCCTACTACGAGTGATTTTAAGCATTTTAAGCATTTTAATTTTTTACTGGCAAACGGTGTCAAACGAAAAAAAGTAAGGAGCCTTTTTCTGTTGTAAAAGCTCTGTCCGTACGCACGCCACTAGTGGAAGAAAAATTATATTTTTTACGTAAAAATATTTATCTAGATTACCTAATCAAAGGTTCCAAATTTAATTTAAATATCTAAAGCAGTTTTAAAAATAATAATAAATTTGGAACTTTTGATACAATTTTTGACACCCTATATCTTTGTAACGAAGCATTTTTCGAATATAGTTTAAAATACAAGCTGATATTATTTTGTGGTTCTCTCGTTTTACGATAGTAAGGTAAATTAAGGTAACCAGAGAGTAGTATACAGGAAACGAACTACTTGTGGCATTGTTACAATTTGCAATAAATCAACATTTCTCCAGTTTATTGCCGTGAGAAGGAACATCTTTCCAGATTGTAAAATCCGGCGAAACGACGGCGAGCGCTCTCAAAATAAGTACACGTTCCACCCCGGCGGATCCATTTGTAGATAAATGATTGAATCTTAGCGTAAGTCCGAGCAAATCCATCGGCTATAAGAAGTATTGGAGTCCTTTGCCGGTCGTTATTTTCACCGCTTTGGACCCAATCGTTCCGAACACTTCATTATATCGTTGATTGAGTCATTTACTTCCCCTCATGAGATTAATACATGTGTTAGCAACCCACACGAGCGTGCCACGGCAAATTTGTCTATGATGCTGTCCACTGGCCTTAACAGGGGATTATAATGGAATATTTAGATTTATTATCCATTACATTGCTCATACAAAACAGTGATTATCCACGACGCGTCAACCTCAACGAGTTCATTATTGACCCACCATAGCATAGAAAATAATTGAATTGTACGATTTGAGGGCCAAGAAGATACGCGTACGTTAAAATGTTATTGATGGTTTCGAATTAATTAATTACCAAACGAAGCAACGCATTTTTTACAATATGTACGAAAGCCAAGGCAATGCTAAGGAATTATACGCTAGCGTTAATTAATTTAAAATTGGGAATTATTGAACTGTTCTCTATTCGGCGATAGCACCAGATATAACCGAAGTTGGGTCGATCACCTGATCATGACTATTTGCCTGCTATGAAAGGCTGTGAAAGAAATTTTTCTTACATACAGTGGGTGCCATCTACAGGCAGGGTAAATTGAAGTTCCTTAAGGTTTTCTAAATTCTGCATCTATTATAGAAGATCCTGCTGACGACGAAGCCATGGATTCGCGATTAGAAGAATTAAAGACCAATGAAAATGTCGAAGAAATAGATAATGAACAAGAACCAGCCGAACAATTTGATGACGAAAACATTGAAGAGTCAATTTATCAACCTTCTACGTCCAAAAAAAAACGGATGTAAAATTAGTAAAGCATGTTATGTAAATACACATTTTAGAACATTTGCAACGGCAGTAAAGACCTATAGAGGAAACCACTTAAAAAAACTAAATCTACCGCTGCCGTGGTGTGGAAACGAGCACAAGAAAAACACTAATTTCGATAAATACGGTATACTAGAATATGTATAGTAATTTTAAAAAATAAATTCGAGAATTTTCCTAGGATTTGGCTAAGGTATGTGGATGACATTTTTGCCGTGTTTGACACTAAGATTGCGGATGTAGAAAACTTCATTTCCAAATTAAATAGTCGTTTCACTTCTGTAAAGTTTACATATGAACTAGGAAATAATGGAAAACTTCCATTTTTAGATGTATTAGTAATTAAAAATAGTGACATTAGGTTAGAATTTGATATCTATAGAAAAGATACCAGTACGATCAGATATATCCCTAATGACTCTCACCACTGCTATCAACATAAAATTGCAAGTTTTAATTTTCTTGTCCATCGTTTACTAAGTTTCCCTCTCAGTAATGAGAGGTTTGAAAAAGAAAAAGTATTAATTAAAGATATAGCTGTGAGTAATGGTTATCCTAGAGATATAGTTGAAAAACTAATTAGGAAGCGTACATTTTAAGGACACACTTCCTAATTCTACGACCTTTCAAAAGGATATAGAGACTCCAAAATATGTATCCATCCCTTACGAACCCCGGTTTACTCGTGGTTTGAGTAAGGTCTTCAAAAACGTGGGTATAACAGCGATTCATTCATCGAGTAATAAATTACAACTTTTAGACAATCCAAAGGATAAAATTGTTCCAAATGAAAGGTCTGGGATTTACGAAATTAGTTGTAATGATTGTGATCGAAAATATGTTGGACAAACGAGACGATCAATTAACACCAGATTTAAAGAACATATGGCTCGTCTAAAATATGGAAGAACAGATAAGTCTAGTGTTGCACAACATGCTTTTGACAACAATCATATAATAGATATAAGTAATTTAAGATTAGTCAGAAATGTGACCAATAATAGACAATTGGATGCATTTGAGAGCATAGACATTGTAAAATGTAAAAGTAGTATGAATAGCGACAAGGGACCTATACTGTATAGCCCGCTTTACGCGTTGCTTAGCAACTAATCATTGAAGCGTATGATTTCACCATAAATAGTATAAATAGGGTAGATTTTTAGTTTAAGATTAGTTTTAATCGTCTCCAGATGATGCCAACTTGGTTGGCGAAACGCGCGTCGAACGAAGTGAAAGTGTTTTGGTGTTTGTGGAAACTACTCCGAGTGTTAAAAAATAGATAAAAATTAAAAATTTATATGAAATTTTCCAATATCGCGGCCAAATCCGGGATCGATAGACCGAGCAAATTTAGTATAAGTTCAACGCATCAAAACAAAGAAAATATTCCCCCATTTATTTCCTCCTAGAACCCCTTCTCGTCTGGCCTATACCGCCTGAGATAAAAGTTTTTTCCAAAATATCCCAAATCAATTTCTTTCCACTAAACTATAGAAAACCTGCCCGAAAAACCCAAAATATTCAAAAAATCCCCAAAGCTGAAAATTAATTTGTACAACCATATTATTAGAAGATAAAATAAAAATTGAAAAAGCTCTAACCTGTGAAATTCCATTTTTGCAGTGAGGTTAGGGTAAACAAAGACAATTGATCATATCGTGGCAGAAACAGGTCGATATTCATTTTGAACAGAAAACGTCAAGAATTTCGATAATAAATACGATATGAGTACCAACACATCGACATAATTTCAATCTTGATCTCGACATCGAAGCGATATTTCCTACTACCGATTACCTTATTGATGACGGAAGTACGAGTTCGTAATGAATTAAGAAAATAAACATATAGTAGTATGTCAAACACTGAACCGAATGATCTCATCAGGCTGTCTACGAATTTGAATCAAAATTTAACACTCATGTCGAGATCCTGACAAATGAGTATTCAACAGATTGATATAGGATTGGTAGGAATTTAAAAAATGCATCAAGAGGATTATATTACATTTATCTGTCAGACTCAAGTTTAGATTTATATAAGTTTTATGAGGGCCTTAACAGTTTACAAAGATGAAAATGCCCATAATCTGTGCTTGGTAAATATTGAAAGGCATCAAAAAGCAAAGTGATTTAAAACCGGCCTTAATGTGTAACCAAATAGAAATACTTAAGCCGCGAATTTCAAGAATCGTGCAATTTTGTAGCCATTTAAATACGAATATTGAACATTTACGACTACAGGCGACCAAATAACGTGACAGGACAAATCAAGGCGCGCATGCGTCCTGGGCCGTTGCGATAGCTCGAAACTTGTCTGGTCCATCTAAATATAATATAAGTTATACTATTCGCCGGTTTTATGGGGCATAATTTCATCAACACGGGAATTACGGAAGATTTTTTAAAGTTATTTAGCGATAAAAGTCTGCAGTTTGTGTCCTTGTCTCTATTATTACTGGGCATTATAGCCGGATAAAGAGCGGGCATTACTGTTTGAGTTTAATTTGTACCTAAATATTGAGGTATTTCGGTATTCTGAGTACTATTAATTTGGCGTAATATAATTTGATATTTTATAGCCTCCGTGATGATTTATGATTATTAAAAATTTGCGCGTACGTTTACGGGTCTGCCTGGAAAAAATTGATGGGGATTTGGCAGCGCACAATGGACGTTAATTTGATAGATCCCCCATAAAACACAACGAGCCATCTTTGTGTGCTGTTGCAGATCCTTAATAATTGCTAATATGTATTTCGCTGGATGTGTTGCACAAAATATTTAGAGGCGGCCAATTCGTTCTGGTGTAACTTATGTTCACAGTGGAATTACATGATGCTAAGACATCTAGCTTTTCGGGGAAGGCAGGAAGAGTACTTAGTATCGGTGTGATATTCTTCCTTCCACGTCAATATTCCAGCCAAAATCAGTAACGTTGCGTAAGTGTGGACGTGGTTGTAAAGAACTTACCCACACTTTAGTTTGGTAATAGGATTCTACATAGACAAATCAAACTTTTTTAAAGAATACAATTTTTTGATATAACGCCGCACATCCATGTATCGGCAGGTTGAGCGGAAAAAAAGATGAAATTGAATTAAATTTTGCAGTGGTACGAATCGAGATATCGAACATTTAAGTTATTTTTCTCCGTAAGACCTCGTGCATTGACCAATTTTTGAAAATTCATAAAAAAATTAATTCCAAAAAACTATTTACAAATTTGGCATCAAAAAATTGTTCACGTTCTCTTCTCTGTGGTATGCTAGATAACTCGAATTTTGATTATAGTGCCTTTCTGCACAGGCCGATTTTGGACAGCTTTTGAATTTTGAAATATCAAAATAGAAACTTTCGTTTGGTCAAGGTTTCAAGTTGTAACCCCGAGGCCCCCATAGAAGTAATTTTTAAGCGTCTTACGCACCGAATATCACTCTACTATATATACCTGGTCCTGTTCGTTCGGAAAAGTTGTTATTTAAATAAACGTGGTTGTGATGTCGCTACCAGCTCACTCCAATACATTTCAGACTGTTTTCCAAATCAACAAGCAAGTAATTTACATCAAATTACGTTCATTCCAAAAATAGGTCTCTTTAGTTGAAGGTATCGCTTCAGTATAACTGCCACCTCGAATTAATATTTTTATGGGCATAAAATTATGTATCGGTAGTTCCTCCCAAATAATTTCAGTTGTTTCCAACACAATAATAATTGTACTCACTATAGTTCTACTCATGCTAAATGAAAACGCCAGGCTCCTAAATGGATCCCCGGTTAACCATAGTTCCAATAAACTTTAAGACTTGGTTTGCTTCTAAAACTACTATTTTTTTTCTGGGACATGAAGCGAAAAAAAATGGACGAATTTAAGGATCAATTCGGAACATCAGAAATCAGAAATTGCCCATTTTCAGATCAGGATAGAAAATGACCGTACAAGTAGATGGAAGTATGCGTTAAAATCATTTTATGACTTCTGCAAAAAGGGAAGATTTAGCCAGTGGATAACAGCAATGAAGTAAAAGCGAAGAAACCAATGAGATTACCGACGACTCCCCAGACAACAAGGGAACCGTAGACTCTTGAGTTGGAGTGTCTCCATGACAGAATGGCGTTGAACACAGTTGTCATCTGCAGCAGTATAAGTCATTGTATTTCTTTAAAACCATAGAAGACAGAGAGGTATCCAAGAGGCTGACCTTCGCCTTTTTGAGGTCGGTTACAATCTATCTAATATGTATGTGTAGTTAACTGACCGCATATAAGATACCGCGCAGTTGCCACATGTAATTCTCAAATTCCACAATACTATATAAACATTATATATATTATTAATGAATGTCATAAAAGAATTATTGTGTATACAATAATATATTATAGCCCAAGATGTTAGCCATTTTTACATTTATTTTCGTCTACTTTAAATTATGGAAATTCCCTAAACATTTATTTTTATAGTTGAAAGCGGCAACGCCGCTCTACCGTAGACGGAATACTGGATGATCGAGCAGTGTATCTCCTTTTAACTTATTGGAATGACGCGCCGTCTGTGTTTGTTTGACAGTACCCCATGGACTCTCAAACGTTCGGATCTCTTACAGTGGCGGGTTTGCGGGTATTGCGCTCATTTCTATAATCTGCAACGGTCATTCGCATTGGTCGAGATATTCGCGTATATATATAGTGCTGTTTAAAGTTATTGTGATACAATATAATACGGTTTTTTTTATTACCTGAGCGGTGTAGGTAGGTGGTACCTCTGACAAAACAAAAAAGTCCCGTAATTAAAAATAATAAAAAGTCCCGTTTTTTAAATTGTTTTTATCCTGGAGCTTATACAAAAAGTCAAAACGGCGAAGCGAGACGGTTACCTACCTATATATTATTTATATACCTACCTATGTAGGTATACACCGCTACGAGAGTCGAAATAAAAAAATGGCGGTTAGCAAAAATTTTAGGATAGGTATGTTAAAAAATGTAAGGAAAATATTTGACGACAAAAATTTATAGTGGCGGCTAGAGCAGAGCCGACTTTAACATAAAAAAGTTGATTTATAGCCTGCTCGAAGTAGGTACTGACGTGTAGGTACCTCCCCCACTTAAGACATTTCTCAAATAATTTTATCCAAAAAATATCCCAGTGCATGAGGCCGCTAGGTTATAAATACAACGATATAAGTTAGGCGTTTTATTGGGATCTACGAAAACTGGAAACGCTCTCTGGTTCATTACATAAGTACGTACCTATTGTTCATTGACTTGATTTTTATGTAGGTACCTACCATCCTAGATCACAAATTAATAATTTATCAGTGGGCAAAATTAAAAATTCTGTAGACTAAGACTGTTTATAAAATTAAGACCGTGTACCTACCTAGCTACGAATGACATGAAAATTTACAATGACGGTAAAATACCTCAAGGTCAGTTTCTAATTTTGATTGACTGTAAAAAGTGTGTGTATTGGAAATCGCTTTGCGATGAGAAGCTGGTAGGTGGGTATGTATTACATTTGTAATTATTTTTAAAAATGTGTTGTATTTAGTCTCGGTTTAGTTATGTAGGTATTAACAAACAAGCTCTGATCTTTGTCAAAGCATTGAGTCAAAGTAAATCGGCGTTGAGTGTTGACGGTTTGGTAGGTTAGGTAGGTACCTACTTACACAATAAGTATGACTATATTTCAATTGCTAGTATATTTATTTTATTTTTCCGTTATAACGTTTATTTTTGTACATATTATTTTTGTTTCTTGTAGGAAATATGACTACTAGCGAGCCACCCACTAAAAAATGGTAACGCGCTGAAAGCAATACTTCATGAGTGATGGGGAAACTTCAATTCGTTATCAGCTGTGGTGTTGAAAATATGCATATAAAAACCTTCTACTTTCACCCCCTAAGAAAAAAAAATGCCTACGCCAATGAAAAAAATTGTGTAGGTCAGGGTTGCTGGTCGTTGAACTACACATACATATTAGAAGCGGTATAGGCTGTAGTCTGAAACTGAGGGGTTCCTCATGGCCTGCCAAGACGGTGTATATAACACACTTACTTCGCGTCGCAGGTCCCTGACATTAGCTGTAGGGCCTGTCGAAGGGCGCCAGAGACCCTCATGCACTTACTATGAGCACGTAGTGCTTATGCGGTCTCGCAAAATTATTTAAAATGGCTATTGGTCTGCAATTGCTGATTATAGATTTTATCTTGAGACTTAAATCTAGGACACACACAGATTGAAATTTTCCAAACCTCCGGAAGAACTGAGGTTTTCACTACTAAATTAAACAATATCTGCAAAGGGACAACAAGAACTCTCAAGCAATCTTTCAATAAAAAATAGGGAATTTTATCAGAACCCGATGTCAATTTATTTTTCAGTTTTTTCCTGCTTCCAGATTTTCCTGCAGCAGACCGGTATTTTTGCTCACGAGTGTACATATTTAACCTTTCGACGGGCGCAGTCGTTCCAACAGATATAGCAAACTTCAGCAAACCTTTCAGTAGTTTAATGGCTAGCACATTAATTTTTCTCTAAAACATGATATGTACTAATTGTATACTTGAATGTACTAAAGCAAAATGTACCAAATGTCGGCCATTTATGTGGCTCTACGCAGTCTTATGGTAGAACTGAATGTGTAAATCCTGCCAAAAGCCCAAAATTAGCGAGAATTAAAATGTAGCCTGACTTACAGTAGTATCGAGGAGCGTGTAAAACGAAATATCCAACACAATCGCTGTCAATTATTATACGCTGTATCAAAAACGCTGCGTATAAGGAGGTGATTTATGTGAAAATTAATTTCCAGCATACGAAAACAAATTACGTAGGGCGCGTTATTGTTATTACAGAGACAGAACTCTGTGCATGATATATAACTTCGTAGGTGTTATTATATTTTAATATCAAGACTCTTAATGTACGTCTGAGAGATGTACGGCTTATATTTGAATATATAAATTACTGCGATTTAATTCAATCGCATGAATAAAAATACAATACCAAGCGCGGTAAGACCTGTAGACTGCAGAGCCGTAACCCACCGGTAACAAAATTAGATGCGGTTTTTATTATAATTTAATCATGTCCGAACGTTTATAGAACCTACGCAGGTTATCCGATACGGGTCGCATTGACTTCTGCGTTCACAGCCCGAATTGATCAGGAATTTTGCAGGCAGGCTGCAATTACTATTAGATACTTCATTGTCTGTAAATTGTGAGCATCGTCTGGAAAGTACAAAGCTGTAGAATGGCCATGTCTGTATTTTTTATTAGTTCACACTTTCATATCCAAATTCAGACTAAATTCTGAATTCAGGTTTCAATATATGAATTTAGACTTCACTATCTGAATTCAGACTTTCATCCCTTAATTTACTCTGAATTTAGGCTTTAATATCTGAATTTAGACTTTAAATTCAGGCATAAAACTCGGAATTCGAGCTCAATCTCCGAATTAAGACTTCTGAATATAGACTTTAATCTCTGAATTTAGGCTTTAGCAGCTTAAGACTAAGATATTTAGACTTTAACGATTGAATTCAGTATTAAAACTCTGATTACAGACAAATTAAGCTCCGAAATCAGGCCTCAAGCTCTAAAATAAAGCTTTAAGTCCTGAAATCAGGTTTCTTCGAATTAATACTTTGAACTCCGAATAATTCAGACTTCAAACTCTGAATTCAGATTTTAATATCTGACGACGGATGTGCCACTTCCAAAATTACATGTACAAGTCAGAAGAAGAATAAAAAATGACTACAAAATATTGTATTATTTTGAAATTACCATAAAATAGTTAAATTACTCAAAAATATATTAGAATTACCAAAAAATTTGTAATTACGAAAAAGTATTAAAATTACCAAGAAATATTTTATTAATATGACCTGAAATCTCCAGAAAACGTAAATTACTGGCATGGCCTACCGTTAATCTAGCATTGTTATTAATATTATTTATAAATAATGTCCGTAATCATAACATAGGTACAATTTCCCAAGCGGCTCGCCGCTACAATCTACATATCTGAAATCAGACGTTACTCTGATTTCAAACTTAATTTTTTATCTTTAACTTAATCTCTTAATTTAGACTTTAATCTCTGAATTCAGGCTTTAACATCTTAATTCAGGCTTAAAACTCTGAATTCAGACTTTAAACTCCGACCTCAGACTTTTTCCTAATTGAACCGATTTCGAAAGTTCCGAATTTCATTACCGTTCATTACCGGCCATTGTCATCAATGTCAAGCTGGATTTATGTCCGTGTCAGCATTTACATGTTTTAATTTTAATCTAAATCATTTTCCGTAAATAATTATCCATAGCATAATATATAGGGTGTCTCGAAATCAGTGTGCAATAATTTATCATGGCATTATCTGATCAAAATGAAGAAAAAATGTTATTTAAACATAGGTCTGTAAATGCTGGGTTTTCCCTGAATTGCTAAAAATAATTTATAAGCGGACGCAAAACAGAATAATTTCTATATAAATGTCGAAAATTACATAAATATAGCACATGTAAGTGCTAAAAGCATATTTTCAACGACGGTAATAATTAATGTCATTAAATTTATCTTAATTAGTGCCACTTAATTGGCGTATTATATTCCATAACGTCAGTTAATAACCAGTACTTTAGTAAATGGGGGAGATAAGGGAACATCGCACCACTGCGCTGTCGAGATATGCCATTCAGGAAATAAATACGTAACTCCGTTCGCTTGATCACTGACTAAATAAATATTTGAGGTACACACTGATAAAGTACCTACTGATGAGACCAATCACGATATTTTTTCAGATTTTCAATGTGTCTTGTATCAAGCCCAAAATGAAATGTTAATGAAATGTCAAATATGTCCTTGATAATGAAATATTAAAACAATAAAACTGATTGAAGCCATCTTTGCATATAAATTTTTTAAAAAAAGAAATAAAAAGTTCCGATACATATTAAATTATAGTTAATTATAGGAGAAATATTACAGGGGTTGTTTTTTTTAGCGTATTACCAATTGTAAGCCCAATATCTTGGGCTTACAAGAACTGTCACAAACTGTAATTGTGTTAGTAAAAGTTGAAGGCCAAATTTAATTTTTTTAAATTCTTCAATAACTGGGAAAAACTTTTTTCTGTAAATTAGCACGTGTAAATATTTCGCATCAATTTGGAAACATATAGGGTGTTTCTAAATTGATGATATATCAACATTTACTTAAGATTTACAACTTTGCAGTTTGCAGGAAACTCATGGCAAGAATTCGCACATTTCAGCACAGTGGGTTACTCCGTTATATCCCCCCCCTCCCCCCCCCCCCGAGTTAGTTTGTAATAAGCCTAACGCTAAATGACCTACCTGACGCACCTGTTTGAATTGTTCTTCGAAAGACCAGGTGTGCTGGGACGATGCGCTGCCTTCCGAAGAATGTGAGCTTCCCGAGGAAGGTGCCGCTGGTTGCGGTGCCATCGGCGGTAAGAACGCGGCTGCTGGGTGGGGGAACGGAAACGGAACGGGTAGCTGAAATCCATCCTGCCCGGATAGGCCCCGGTTGTTCATCGGAAAATTTAGGTTCCGGGGATTGTCGAAATCGTCCTGCAAAAAAAGAGATGTTGTAGCATCCGAAAAGTGGAATAAGAATTCGTAGTCTTCAGGATTTGGATTAGCATGCACTTTATTGGTAAATTTGCAGGTTTATATAATTATATAGATTACGTTTATTTATTTATCTAACAGATACTAGTTATAAGTCATAACACACGAGTGAGTTAGGACTTATTATAAAGACATTTATATTCGAGATTCAGCAAAACGTTTAAACATTGTTAACAATATTAAAACCAACACTGAAGACGCTAGTTCGTCATCCTTAAGGCATTTTTGGCATGGATGGTATGTTCGTGTAGCATCTTGAAAATCATTGTTTGACAGTTATAAAGAAGTATGACAAGTATAAAGAATTTATGACAAATGAAAGCAATGACGAAAGCGAAGGCAAATGCTTTTCTTGAAAAAATTTATTCATGAATTTTTTTTTACTGAAAATGTTAATAAATATTTTTCGAAAATATAGAAGTTTTAAACAGTAATATTCAAAACTTTGATATTAACGATGCAGATGCAATAAAAAATATTAATTGCCTTGTGAAAACACTTCAGACTCAACGAACTAATTTTGAAAATTATGGGAACAAAATAGTCAATGATAAGGATAATTTTAATATAGATGAACTATAGTTTTGCCAAGAAAAAGAGAGGTTCCCCTTAAACTAGGTCGGTGAAAAAAATTTTTTTACGTTTATATTATGGAATTATAGATTGTAAATCATGGAATGTATTCAAAGTATTAACAACGTATTTTAATTCGAAATGGTATAAAAAGACCAAGAGATATTGAAGCTTTTTGATTGACAAACAACGAAAACGGCGACGTTATTCAAGAAAACTATCGTAGCGATTTTGTTATCGAAAGACTATATTTACACAAAAAAATGTTTTTGATGGTACCGGGGGACGTAATTTTCAGTCAGTTTCAGAAATCGATATAGATCAAAAAGATTTATTTTCAGAATACGTTAAGTTTTACTATTTTAAGCTATTCATACAACAGCAAATCTGAAAACGTATAACGCAGGCCAGACTGAATGACGGTATTGTCTTAAATTTTTATAGAGATCTGTTAAAGGAACTAGACCATAATATGATTGCAACTATATTTATACGGCGACATAGTCATAGGCGAAACAAGTTTTCATTTGATTAATTATTGTTAGGAATTTTAGTAGATATATTAGTGGATGCCATAGGCAAAAACTATGAATTATTTCCAGCCACAGATGCTGACGTGAAATACCCAAAATCTGTGGCTGAGCTACTTATAAAGAACGAATGTTTTTATTAATTTTTTTGGTACACGGTAGTGTGTATGGTTTGCTTTGTCACACCTCGAAATTATTTAAAAAAATCACAATTTATCGGAAAGAGTTATATTTGTTTTACTTTCTTTGAAGTAACTAGAAAACCCTTAAATGTGCCTTTATGATTTTTTGCAGAAAGGTGAAGCATCCAATGCAGTATACGACAGTGTATATGGTTTTCTTTGTTACGCATCGGAAATATTAAAAATATAATAATTTATCGGAAACAGTATTTTTTACTTCCTTAGAAATAACGAGAAAACGTTTCGATGTGCCTTTATGATATTCTGCAGAAAGGTGAAGAAATGGATACAGTACACGGCAGTGTGTATGTCTTTCTATGATACGCCTCGAAAATATTTAAAAAAATATATTTTATCAAGAAAAGTGATATTTCCTGTTACTCTTTTGGAAAAATCTAGAAAACCATTAGATGTGCCTTTATGAAATGTTGCAGAAAGGTGAAGCAACCGATGCAGTATACGACAGTGTGTATGGCTTTCTTTGTCACGCCTCGAAAATATTTTTTTAAAATATATCCTTTCTTGATAAATATTTTTTTTTTAAATATTATCGAGGCGTGACAAAGAAAGCCATACACACTGTCGTATACTGCATCGGTTGCTTCACCTTTCTGCAAAAAAATCATAAAGGTACATCTAAAGGTTTTCTAGTTACTTCTAAGAAAGTAAAAAAAATATAACTTTTCCGATAAATTATTATTTTATTAATATTTTCGAGGCGTGACAAAGAAAACCATACACACTGCCGTGTATTGTATTGGATACTTCACATTCCTGTGAATTTTATTGTAGCATAACTAAGGATTGTCTAAATATTTCCAAAAAATTATAATCATTCTTATAAGTAGCTCAGCCACAGATTTTGGGTGTTTGATATTAATCTTCCTACACTCCTTCTAGTCCTTTTTCTTCGTCATATTAAGTTGTTAGAAGACCCCAGCCATAGATTTGCGCCACTTACTATGACACAGACGTTGTCATCCACAGATTCTTTATTTGATAACCAATGTATTTCATATGGATTTTTACGTTATGTTTTTATTAGTTGAATTGTAAAAACTGCGTTTCATCAGTGTATCTGTTTTTGTTTCTTTGCTAATTTTACAATGTATGTTGTTTATTTGAATTTTTATACATATAGCCAAGTATAACATTTTCTGTAGACACTTTTGCCCTGTTAATATCAATAAAATAATTTGATATAAGAAATTTTTAAGTACCTAGTAAACCCCACCCAAAAAAATCCCTCCAGTATTTTACGCCGCCTTTGGCTAAGCACCCATACGGATTTTAGAAAGCCGGCGCCTATGGTACCCCTTTAATCATAAAACGTAAATTCGATATTAAGTATCCCTCGAATATGGCCGCCTCTATTTTACGGGAGCGTAAATCGCACCATAAACACCTGGTGATTTATACATTCGTACACATCGTATAAGGCTACAGACGATGCGTCCCGTAGAATACACATAATATGCACAATGTTCTGATGGGAAGTCCAGACACAGGCGCGATATGATAATAATTACACGTAATGTTAGTACCTGATAGAATGATTGATGATTGCTTACCCCTACCTTGATGTCCCGCACTTGCATTTTGAGCTTTGCGAGGACATCGCCGTGGTCTGCGAGGAGTCCATGGCGGCGCATCTCGTCGCAGCTGTCTGGGTCGTCGTGTTCGCCGACCGAGTGGCCTTCGCCATCGCTCATGTCCTCGTCGTTGTGGGACTGAAACAAATTAATACAGGCTACTGAACGGGGTATACTTCGTACGTGCAAATAATAATTAATCTGACCCGCTCCAGGCAGCGTTTCATAAGCATTCTGCGAGATCGTGACATGCGACATGCTATTTATCTGTCCAGTCGGCAAGGTCAGGGAATACGGAGCGGTCACAATTTTCTGTGTTGAGAAATAATCGAATTAGGTACTGATTCGTTTACTGATTCCTCAATGAATTACTGATTCGTCAATACAATTGTAAAGTAGGTAAATATATGTAATATTTACTTGTGAATAAAAGGAAAAAAAACTACTTCACGCATCAGTTGTTAATAATATCGACAGTTACTCAGCGGCATACAATTAAGTACAATATATAAAATTTATTAAAAATCACTCAATTTAAAATTTCATTCTATATACTATTGACTGAATTCGACATGATGGGAGGAGCATGGGCGGATCCAAGGGAGGGAGGGGACCGTGCCCCCCCCTCCCCACTGTCCTTTTACAAATCGACAATTTGAGGGTTCGAGGGCGAGTGAAACCGCTCTACAAAGTTCTATTTACGCATTCAATTATTCAATTTGAAGCTTGGGCCGTATAGCGCACCAGGTATGATAATACAGATTTAACTATTTTATAATACAGCTAATACAGATTTATTTTTTTAATTGCGTGCCCCCCCTGTTATTTTTTTCGCAGCACTAGAAGTTATGCCCAATGCCTGACTCTTCATAAGTACTTTTAGGAAACCATAATAATCATTACAATTATTTCCAAATTAAATCATTTCTTTTTGTTGGTTTGGTTTAACTTAAACAAATATTTTATCTTCATTTTTACGATACACATCGTACAATGTCAATGTTGAATAACGGAATTACTCTCTCATCTCTTTTCCTAATGTACGTGTTGCAATCGGCGTCAACCACAACCAATATTACTTAGTTAGCACACACTGAAGTTATTGTAATACAACCATTACTTGAATTGACCTTGTATTAAGATTTAAAAAACCGAATCATATCATCAGTATCGGAACGCTAGTCGATTTTGAGAACGATCACACGTGCAACAATAAAACAGCATTTGTTATTGCGCGATAATAAAAAATAAGAAAGGAAATATCAATAATTTATCTTCGAAAATAAAGAAGAAGAGAAATATACATACCACGAATTCATCATCCATATAAAGAAGAAACTAATAACAATTTAAACATGAGTTACACTATACTCTATCCAACGAGAGAATGGACTTGCTTTGCGCATCGGCGACTAAAGAGGAGCGTAGCTCTGCGTAGCTCTGGAACGAGCTACGCAGGACTGTCATTCGATGAAATAAATACAAACTGTGAATAGGTAGGCAGTAGTAGGTACTTTATATAATTAGGTACCAGGTAGGTATCGGACCCAGGCGCCGGCCCTGGCTACTTGCTGAGCCAATTAAGACGTTGAGGGGGTTGAACTAATGTTCTAAGGGGCGGAGATCTGACCAAAACAGACGAATTTTCGATCGAGTGCAAGTCCATTCTCTCCTTGGATACAGTATATTTCTAATAAATATCCAAAGTTCACTGACTGGCAACTCTGGCCTACAAAGTGTTACTCATGGGCGTAGGGATTTTTTTCTTAGGGGGTCGAAAGTAGAAGGTTTTTATATGTATGTTTTAAACACTGCAACTGATATTGAATGCAAGTTTTCACACCACTCATGAAGTATTGCTCTCAGCGCATTACAACTTCTTAGTGTGTGGTCCACCAGTAGATACATATTTTCCACAAAAATCAAAAATAAATATGTACAAAACAGCCGTAGCCGTGAAAAATAAACTTTAAAAAAATAAAAAATAAATAAATATACCAAAATAAAGCAAAAAGTTCTCAAGAAAAAATAAAAACAAAAAAATAAATATACCTATATTATTCCAAAATAAAGCAACAAATTCTCAACAAAAAATTAAAACAATAAGATAAAAAAATTACACCTATATTCCAAAATAAAGCAAAGAATTCTCCTTTTGAGAATAACTTTCGCAGTTTTGCCTGAAGTTTTCGCCTAGCCACTATTTTAATTGGGCATAATAATGCATCATTTTCAGCGTATTATTATGATCATCCTAAACTTCTACCAGCAGCCACCACACACCGAAAAAAAATGTTATTTTTACACATAAGAACTGTGTAACTATCAAGAACTGTAATACAAGTAAAGATGTTTTCAGGAAAACGCCGTAACTCTTTTTGAAACCTCTGCTGACACTGCACACCAAACCAAACAGTAACTTTTTGATTTTTTTTTTGAATAGGGGTATTTCTTTGGGATTTTCTTGAGACCAGAACCGAGAGTTTTGTTTGTTTACATACCTAGCCACAAATATGAAAATGTGCTTCGTCAGAGATAAATAAATTTTTGAAAAAATCTGTATTGTTTTCTAAAAGCTCTAAAAAATTGTTAGAAAAATCAAGTCTTCTTTATCAAGGACTGAATTTCGTAGAAAATTTCATACAAAAATTATCTATTGCGACCAACAAAAATATCAGTACGTCCGTGGATTTGTGGGAAAATATTGGAGACACTCTGGGAGCAAACCTGAGATCCGGTTTCAGACGGAATTATGACCGATAGATATAAATCAAGTCTTTCAAAAATTCCTGGAAGTTTACCAGAACAAGAACAAAAAAAAGAAAGAGGAAAAAATTTCAACCTGGAAACTAACTTACAGTTACAGAAGTTTTAACATCGAATGAAGAACCCCAGATAGAGGATGATCCGCAATTCCTTGAAACCCCTTGAAATACAGCGAACCAGAACCATATTTAGACGCAGGATCATCGGAATCTGAAATGAAAACACCTAAGAAGTGTCCTGAAAAATACCACGAAACAGAATTTACGAGGCATAGATAACGCCAATACAAAGTGTGGAATTTGCCTATTGAAATTTAAAAATTATAGAAGTAAATGAATGGATGGAGTGTCTCAAATGTCGCAAATGGATTTGCGGCATTTGCACTGAAGGAAGCAAAGAACCCTATTTCGTATGTATAGCATGTGAAGACTGATGTCGATGTCCATGACATATTTTCAGATGATAGTGATCGCAAGAACGGTAGCACAATCAAGTTCTAATTTTTCTATATTCGTTAATTTTAACTATGCCCAAAAAATTATTTGATTTTGATTTTCTAGTTTTCATTGAAAACTTAGGATGTAAGTCTCAAGTAAGAGATTTATTTTTTTATGTTTTTTAATCATAGTTAATTTTCAAGACGAAAAAATTATTTTGTGATACAGAAATATGTAAATTTTATGTTCCTACTTAATTTTAAGAGTACCTACTATGCTTTTTTTACTGTTTTTAGCAATTTTTAAGTGGTTATTGCCATACAAGTGCCCTTAATATACATGTATTTGTTTATACAAATAGCAAACAGTGTTTCTTTTGGTAAGAAAAAAAATTAAAATTAAGACCAATTTTTTTTAATTCTGCATCTATAATAGGGGAGTTACTTTGACATCAGACGCATTATTGTAGTATTTTAATATAATTTCAATCAGGTATCAAAGTAGCCCCAACTACGCTACGGGGTAATTAGCATCTTGCACCGATTTGGATTATGCCCGCCGACTCAGTAGGTCATGATTGTTATCACAGCGTTTACTTAAAGATTTTATGTTGATAAAGAGTGTCGTGATATTGATAATTGTCCTAGTCCTAGAAAGGAGTCAAAATAGCCCCAGTTGACGGTACACCGCGTATTATTTGCAAAAAAAATACAATTATTCTATCAAGCAACACCAAATACTTACCTATAGGTTTTTCAGAGACAAATTTATTAGACTCAAAAATGTGTCACTACATAAAATAGTTACCAAAGACAATATTTTCCTACCATATGTAATCGATATGAGTTTGGCCCTAAAATGTAGCAATTGGAACCCATATCTATTTTTAATATAAAGTAACTTGATTTAGAGGATTAATTATCTCCGAGTTTAAATTACTTGTAATACGATCAAGAAGTCGTATCAAGCTTGGTTTAATATTAGAAGCTTTTCACCCTTCCTTGATCTTATCGATATAATGAAAGTATACGTTACGTTCTCAAATAATAGATTAACAATCCTTGGCAAACAATACCATCGCACAAAAATACCCGCATTGCAAAAATTATGTCTCAATACTGTTTTCCAATAGTAAATGAAAGTATATGAGTCGATAAAGCAAAAGATAATTAAGGCAAATTATTTAAGCTACATATAGTGTGTATAGTATGGCATAAATCAGGGGCGTCCTGTCCATGAGAGTCATTAAATAATAATGTTAAACTGCATTATTCTTGTATTTTTAATATACAAATCTGGAACACTGGAACTAATTTAATTATTATAATTTCTTAATCGCAATCGCATGTCCAAGTAAACACGACCACGAACGAACATGGATGTAAATAATTGCATATGCCCACTAATTCATCATGGGTTGGTTGATTCAAAATGGGTTGGTTGATGAAATATATTAAAAAGACTAATTGGTGAAACTTGTCTGAGGTTTTTTTTGATAAGTCATTCGCGATTTTTACTCTGCGTGGTAAATTCAAATGGGACACCCAGTATATATTCTATTATTCATTGCATTACCATAAGCTTAAAAATGGGTAGCCTAATTAAAATTTACATTAGGGCGTCTGCGAGATTTATAATTAGCCATTATATTGATTCTGATTGAATTGATTCTGTCAATTTCTCTTGTCAATTTCCTTCCTGAGCTAGATAGAGCTTTTATTCCTTAACTAAATCTACTGGACTGTTGATTAATTTTTCTCCTGTTAATTTTAAAACGTTTCCATATTAAATTTTTTTAAAAACGGGTACATTTTTGGGGGAAATATGTATAAACATTTAATAATATTTTGATTAAAAAATTGGGAAAAATTAAATTATCAAAATGTTGATAATTTAATTATCTATTATCCCTATCTTAGTTTTAATTTTCTATCGAATGATCATATGATAAGATATTTATTATTTATTATTATTTTATATATTTATTCTTATTTACATTACAGTAGGTATGTAATTTCTAATTTATTACTTAAGCCTCTTGATATACAATAAATTTTCCGTTGAATAATTATCTTGTGTTAGGAATTGTGCCTAGATAGCAAGAAATAGTGATATTTTAGGCTATAGAGCACGATAATTATAGAGAAAAACTATATCAAAGCGCGCGTGTACGCCGAATTAAGTTTTGTTTCATGTCCCTTCGGTTTTAAATTTTTTTCCGGGAAATAATTTTAAAAGCGGGCCAAACAGCAGCGATATGCCGTACTTTTATGTGCTAGTATAAAAAAATAATTGGCAAAATCTCTTTGACACTAATTTCGGCCGTCACCGAATGTGTGTCCCTTTGACGCTATTGTACGTCGGCCAACGTAACAGATGACTTACAATCGAAATACATACAAGTGACTCATTATTTCAAATTGAAAATAGAAGAGAACTAATTATATTTTCCTACAAATACCACGCACCCAAAAAACGCTTATCAGTCAACAAGTCACAATGATTTTAACCTTCAAACAATATTTGTTGTTTCAGAGAATCATTAGATATCCTGAATACGCGCCGATCCTGAAATACAGGATCGGCGCCGGAAAATGGAGGCCTTAACATTAATCTGGTGTAAAAATAAATCAGCAGAAAACACAAAGAGCATTTGGAAACGAGATCCATCTACCATCTACGGGTGTTATAGAAGATCATGATTTAGAAGAATAAACAGTTCTCATGCTGTATTTTGGCGCACGATATTCTCGTTTGCGAGCATCTTGTCTTGTCTGGTTTTCGAGACAAGACTCGAGACGATACATTTTCCATACAGACGATACAGTTTACATTTTTCTTGCGAGACTTTCCAAAGTCACGTCTCGGGAATCTCAGGAGAGTCTCGAAAAAGTCTCGCAGTATCGCAATACTGCTTAACAAGCAAGTCGGAAAGGCAATGACGTTTTTATTATAATATTATCACGTTTGAAACCTGAACCCAGATCACAGATGATGAACGGAAAATACCTGAAGAAGTACATAAATGACTGACAAATTTCAAAGTATTAACAAAGAAACTGGAAGTATATAAATTTGCGTCGCTACCGATGGTCGTAGTTTCAATAAATGTATTAATTGATAAACTAGAAAGTAAAATCCATGAATGGGACAGTGAAGCTGACCGAAATAAAGTTGATGAACAGCTTATTATGGAGTTTCAGGCAGCCCGCGATAAAATTTTAAAACATTATCACAAAACTAATTGGATCTATGCTTTAATTTTAATTTTGGACCCTCGGCATAAGTTACCACGTGGAGCAAAGAATTCAAAACACCAGTCACAAAATTTGAACATATTTACAAAACTTATTTTTTTATTAAATTGGAAGGCGAAAGATCGAAAGAAAAAGAAGCGGCAATAAATTCTAAATCCAATACTGAGAGGGCACTTCAGATTTAGATTTTGTAATAGATTTTGATGCTTTATATGAGACGGAGTCCATCGCCAAATAACAGAGTAGTAACGGAGGAATTTCAAAGATATATTTCGTTGCCACCAAGTATCAAGTAGTATCCAAGTAGCCAGTAGTATCCAAGCCACGTCAGTACCGCCGGAAAGACTATCTTCACGTCCGTCATTAACAATGAGGAAGCATCGAAATCGGCCCAATAGTGCTTCAGGAAGATGTCTTTTGTGTCTTAATGACTGGGTTAAAAATTTAAAAAAATACGAAGAAGTTTAATTAAAAAATCCAAAATAAAATAGACGTTAAAGCTATAGGTACCTATCCTCTCTCGTCTCGTCGTAAGTCTCGCCTCGAAAGGTCTCGTGGGCACCACTATTCCTAAGAAATTGTGTGTAGTAATCGAGGATAAATCTCTTACGAGCTATATCGAGGACTAAAGATATTGATAATGCAATACAATAAATTTAAAATATTTTCCATCGGTTCCGTAGCACTTTTGAATAGCACAATACGATATATTATTAATTTAATGTTTACACATTATATTATTATACGCATTATATAATATACACATTAAATTTATTGTTTGACAATGATCAGATGTATATTTATATCTCCTTCCTCTGATTCCCTCTATCCGGTCCTGCCAAATTTATTTTTCGAAATCCACTATGAGAGGCATGCAATAAAAATACTAGATTAATAAACCTTTCACATAAGATATACTTTTTACTGTTTGTTTCGCACTTATTTAATAGCTTGCATCCCACTTGACGAATAAAGTGATTGGGAAATATAGATTATAGAGGTTGGGAAGCATAGTTTGAGCTATTAGAGGACACAAACAAAATATAAAATGCATGATAGACAGACAGCTAAGCTTTACCAAGATATGTAGGCATATGTTTATTGGAGAGAATGTGAGTACTGTCGCGAGCAAAAAAAATAGCACAGCTATTTTTGCTAATGTATAACTGTTTTTATTTGAATAATTAACGAGTAGCCGAAATAACAGTTTGCACTTTGATTTTATTTCTATTGTAATGATGGATGGTCGATGAGACAAAATGCACTGCGTTATAATATTAACAAAAATTCGGGCACAATTAATAGAATTCCTGGATCAGAGGACAAAGGATATCCAACAACTATAACTATTAATATTTCGTCAATGCTTCATTTCTATTTATGATTTCTGTCTGTTTGGTACATAATTAAATAATCTTATACAATAATCATTAGTAAAAATATTTTCTCATGCATTATTTGCTATTTCCAGTCATTCTTGGGCATTCGCTATAACCGTTTTATAACTTAACTGAAACCAGGGTCGGATTAGCCGCATACGCCGCTGGAAGCAGACGTTTCATTGCCGCCCCTGGTAACCTCAAAAATCCAAAAAACTTTTGCATTTGTGAGAGTCAAACGATTTAAATTAAATGTTGGAATTATTGTAATCCCCCTCAAGAAAAATCGGGCAGTAGTAATGTTTAGTTTACTGATGTTATCATGAAAGTTGAATAAAATTAATTGTGAACTGAATACGAATTTAGTAATATTTAAAAATAAATACATTTTATATATTTATAAAATACCTAAAATAAATATAATTCCCTATATAACAAAAATAAAATTCTAAAATCCCGTTATTGTAAATATACTTATAAAAAAACAACATAAACAAATTCTTATATTGATGCCTCTAAATAACTTTACTTCTCACTTTCGCACTAGAGAAACGAGAGATTAAATCCTCGAAATTTGAATTATTTAATAAGTCGCTCTCAATTGCAAATAGATCAAAATAATTGAAGTTCTCATGCGATTCCGAGGATCGAAGATTATTTTATTCGCGTCAAATACGAAAAGGATCGGTCGGCATAGCAATTCGTCAAAGCCATGGCACGGTACATTCGAAGAAGAGCAATCACTGCATTTGGAAAAACATCATTTACATTGCACATTGAGACTCTTCAGGATATGAGCATTTTCTAAGGTGAAGTGATGAATAACTCTCGTTGTTATTAGTATCACTAGATGTAATATGCGTATTCAAATATTCCTTAAAATGTTAGCATTCGGAAGGAAATAAATATCTCCTCCAAATCGGTGATATATATTTCCCTTACTTTTTCAGCTAATTTGGATATCAGTTATGTGAGTATTTAGAAAATTACTAAATACATGATTCGTGAAACAATGTCCTTGTAAGCCTTACCCCTTCTTTCGAACTGAATATCAATCAATAACTTAAATACGTGTCTATTTTAAATTTTTGTTCAGATGTAAACAGTGTCATTTTCAGGATTTCTCGTCAAAATGAATGTTTCTTTTGTTCTGAATGAATGTTTCTTTTTGGAACTCTATACTCTATCCAACGAGAGAATGGACTTGCTTTGCGCATCGGCGACTAAAGAGGACGGGCTCTGTAACGAGCTACGCAGGACCGTCATTCGATGAAATAAATTCGTAAGTAGGTGAAATAAATTTTATTTTGAAAACATGAAAACATTTTATTTATTTATAACATAAATTTATTATAAATGTATGAGCGTTATGAAAGTAATATAAACCCTAAATATTCCTAAAATAGACATTTTATGATATTTTTATTTATTTTTTTATTTATTTAATATTTAGCTACAACAATAGTACATTGTTTCATATAATTATAAATTTAAATTAGTCTGTATCGCTGCTATCAGAATCACTTTGACCATTTACGTGAATTATTAGTGGTGGGATTTCATCGATTAAACTGTCAACAATATGGTCAAGTTCCCAAAACCTATGTTCTTCCTCTATAATGTGACGAATGAAATTCTTCCAATGTTCAGATGTTACCCGTGCAATGCCTTCTTCAAGCAATCGTTTCACCTCTGGTAATTTGAAAGATTTATTGTCAGTTTTCACGTACCCCTTGACCATCGACCAAACCATTTCAATAGGGTTCAGTTCACAATGATACGGTGGAAGTCTGAGTACAATCTTATTCTGTTCTTTGGCCGTTTCATCGATTATATATTTGTTATATTTCTCCTTTTCTAGCCCAACAATGCGCAGTAGTTCAGCTTTCACCATTGTATTATCGATTTCTTTTCCTTTACTTTGTACATATTTATTATTATATTTCTTTACCTGGCCTCTTTTATTCTTCTTAATTGGCGATAATGGTGGATTTATCTCGTCTCTGGCTGCTGCCATTCTTATAATAGATTTAAAACTTATTTCACAACCGTAAACAACACAACTAAAATAACCGTACTTGGGAGACTACAAATACCAACTGTGAATAGGTGGGCAGTAGTAGGTACTTTATATAATTAGGTACCAGGTAGGTATCGGACCCAGGCACCGGCCCTGGCTACCTGCTGAGCCAATTAAGACGTTGAGGGCGTTGAACTAATGTTCTAAGGGGCGGAGATCTGACCAAAACAGACGAATTTTCGCTCGAGTGCAAATCCATTCTCTCGTTGGATACAGTATAGTTTTAATTTCTACAGCATTTAAAGTAAAATTATCATTCTGCGAAACCGTTTTTGCTTAATTTTTAAATCTTTCAAACTGATATCGCATCTTGTCAAAAAACTGCTGTAAGGACATGTACATTTCAGCTACCTCTTTGATATCTGTACCCACAGGAGAAAAGAAATTGAATTTATAGAATTTTAACCATTTCAATAGGGTTCAGTTCACAATGATACGGTGGAAGTCTGAGTACAATCTTATTCTGTTCTTTGGCCGTTTCATCGATTATATATTTGTTATATTTCTCCTTTTCTAGCCCAACAATGCGCAGTAGTTCAGCTTTCACCATTGTATTATCGATTTCTTTTCCTTTACTTTGTACATATTTATTATTATATTTCTTTACCTGGCCTCTTTTATTCTTCTTAATTGGCGATAATGGTGGATTTATCTCGTCTCTGGCTGCTGCCATTCTTATAATAGATTTAAAACTTATTTCACAACCGTAAACAACACAACTAAAATAACCGTACTTGGGAGACTACAAATACCAACTGTGAATAGGTGGGCAGTAGTAGGTACTTTATATAATTAGGTACCAGGTAGGTATCGGACCCAGGCACCGGCCCTGGCTACCTGCTGAGCCAATTAAGACGTTGAGGGCGTTGAACTAATGTTCTAAGGGGCGGAGATCTGACCAAAACAGACGAATTTTCGCTCGAGTGCAAATCCATTCTCTCGTTGGATACAGTATAGTTTTAATTTCTACAGCATTTAAAGTAAAATTATCATTCTGCGAAACCGTTTTTGCTTAATTTTTAAATCTTTCAAACTGATATCGCATCTTGTCAAAAAACTGCTGTAAGGACATGTACATTTCAGCTACCTCTTTGATATCTGTACCCACAGGAGAAAAGAAATTGAATTTATAGAATTTTTGCCGCTCCTCTGCTTCATGGGTTATTCGGTCCTGACTAAAATTCGCAAAACTTGCAGATTAAAATATTATATATTGTATAAACTGAAATTTGGCGAGGACAAAAATTAGCCAAAAAATGTACATCAATTCTCCGTTTTCAAGTCTTAAATATAAATAAGTTTTAGCAACTTTAAGGTCCGAAGAAACACGTCTTTTGGGTTGCAAATCGTATTATATTCAAAGATAAATAAATAATACTTTGACTATTTTTAGTATTAGTACCTACCCCCAGGTATAAACATTTGAGGCTAAAATATTTAATACAACTGACTGTATTTTGCAGGTAATACGGGTATAAAGTACATTGACATTGTACTAGGGATTTAATATTACCTGAGTTTTAAATACATTATTATAATCCTAGATTTTGGTTAGATATTTACCTGTTTATCGTAATATGTGCATTTCTCCGAAAATTAAACCGAAATTATTATCAAAATGTTCTAAGTAGGTATATTTATTTTGAAAATTAACAAATATTTCTATACCTATTTAACAATGCAATTAAAACAATGAAAACCATAAAAAACGAATTCATAAATGTCAATGAACTAAATTATGGTCTATTATCATGCGGTATATAGAAAAAATTGCTATGCAAAATATTACAGTTGCTAGTAGCAGCAATAAAATAATAACAAAGGTATATTAAAATTTAGTCTAGTTTTTCAGCAACTTATATTTAAATTAATCTGAGCTGCTTAGTCGTAGGATAAAATTGAGTGGTATATGTAGGATATGTTTAGTGTTTTTTTATTTATGGAAATTTTTACATACATTCTGCGAAGATTTTGAAGCTAAGACATTAAAGACGTTTTGAATAAAAATCTGCTGGAATAAACTGCTGGATTTTTTGCTATGATTTTTTTTGTGGCGCATAAATTATTCAGCGCAGCTAGAGGACCGTTTTGTTACTGAAACGTGTTACATTTTAGATACATATGGCCTGAGGCTCTAAGCCGAATCGCGTATTATTACAAATTATGTCTAACAGTTGTTATTATAACTTGTGATTTCTGTAATATGGAGTAAAAGACAGTGCGTAAAGACAAGTAGTAACAAGTAACATAGCTGAATTCAATGTTAGTGTCTTTAGTGCAGGAAAATGAGAAAAATACACCGAATGATGGTCGAAGATTTCTATTTCATGATAACCTAGTCCCATCTACATCGGGAACTCAAAAAAATGTTTCTTCATCCTCAGAGTCGGAAGATGAAGCTGAATGCCTGGTATGTGAAGAACCTTATGGTAGTAGCGAATTTGGGGATAATTGGGTGCAATGCACGCGTTGCAGAAGGTGGGCCCATGAGAAATGCATAAAAAAATCTAACATTACCTTTTTTGTATGTATAAATTGCGACTCTGATGATGATCTATGAGCCTGTATGTTGTTGAAAAAATAGTTGTTGTAATATTACCCTTAATAAAAAGCAGGAAAAAGTAATAATAAAATGTAGAGAAAAGCTAAGTCAACTAACCCCAACGTATGTGTCAACACACCCCGCATACGGGGTTAGATGGCTAACTCTGCATGGTGGCATAAAAGGCTTTCCTAGAATATGGTCACATTAAATAGAAGAATATAGATATCAAAATATGAATCCTTATCACTTTTACTCCCCTACGACTTGTACAAACTTGCCTTGTTGAAAACGGTATTAAATAAAAAAAAATATATATAAAAAGTTAATCAACTAGCCCCGGCCTCCCCTACCAACACGCATTTTATATCAATTGATAGTTATAAAATATTTGGGAAAAACATGTCTTCTTGCAGTCATTGTCTGATAGGATGTGACACTACTTTTTACAAAATTGGGAAAAGAAGTGCAGCATTTGACGTTCTGTTACGAATATGGTACAGCAGTAATATCGTAAAAATGCAGCTTGCTGACGTTGAATGCTACGGGTGGTTGATGATCACTGAAATCCAATTTTTTCGACAGAAAAACCTATTCCCAAAAGTATACGACAATGCTTAAGTCTGTATTGTTCCGACAAAAGTGATGATAATAAAAATGTACCTGCATAAAAAAGGACTTAAATGTTGTGATGAGTGCAAATGCATTATGCAATAATTGCATACAAAGTAATGTAGCCGAAAGTGATGATGGTGTAAAAAGTTTTTAGTTACTACCAATATAATATGTGTAGTGTTTACACGTTTAATAAAACAATAAATATATGTTTTAAGGTGATTTGTAATAATGCAGCGAGCTTATGAACGTCCCTATATAGGTACTTACACTATGAGTGAGCTAATATGCATGTCACAAAAATTACTAGAAAAAATAGTAGCCCAACCTAATTAAAATATAATAATTATTGTGTTATGTTTTCCAAAACTGAATTAACGTTTGCATTAATTTTTAAAACAAACTATGTGTAATATTAATTCAATAATATTTTACTTAATTAACTATTTATGTTATACCTTTAAAAAGTTTTGCATGAATGAGCATCCCGGCTCGAATTTCGCTCTTCTACAAGGTTAATATTCGGCAGTCGAGGCGGTAAGTAGTGTGTGTGTGTGCCAGAATATGGGTTTGGGCCACTTTTAAAAAATCGCTGACGACATACTAACGTATGGTCCGAAAGTTTTGGGAAAAAATTATCTGGTTTGATTGAATGACAAAATGCATTTATAATGAAGTAGGTCATAGGATTAAAATGTCACCATTTATGTCATTTAAATAAACAAAGCAAAAGATTTTGGTTTCGCTTCGTAAAATGTCTTATAAAATTGATCTTCGTCGAGGTGTTTATAATGTGGTTGGGCGAATGTCGAAACGAGACATTGTCGATATTATCGAGATCACAACATAAGCAAATCGACAATTTATCGCATAATTAACACGTTCTCGGACACTCTCTGATTAGTGGTTGTGCTTGTTGCACCACATATGTATTTCCACTAATAATGAAGATTTTAAAAATATATTGGTATTTAGGGGTTCCTATAGTCGTAAATCAGCTGCTTATGGGCCAAAAAACAAACGGCTATAGACGTCAGTGTCAGATTATTAATATTTTTTTATACAATTTGTGACACTCGACGTCCATAGACGTCCTACTATTTATGAGGAACACAAAGGAGAAGACATTTATTCAGTTATTGATTATATAAATTATTACTGTAGCCACAGTTTAAAATATGAGGCAACACATGCAAACACTGCGAGTGTGTACAGATTTAGGAAACTCATGTAATTTCTTATAATTTTGCTGTTGAAAATGTTGCTGCTTGGCTACCCTTTTTGGTGTCTTTATTGAAGTCTGCTGATATCACAAAAAGATACACGCTATGTTTGTTTTTTTTACCATATTATTATATATGTTCACCTTTTCGGAATTTCTTTTATTGGTAACAACCACAGGATTGATTTGTCGGTTTGTCCTTATATGTTATAAAATAAATAAAATAATATAAAATAAAATATATATTGGCAAGAACGAGTTTTTTGGTAAATCGGTAACTATCGTTTGTTTTCTGATCTCCACCATTCCATCGACGTATATCAACGACACAGAGTCAAATTAGTGCCCCTGATGTGATACATAAACAGATTTATATGTTAATTCGACGTCTACTAACGTTGTTGGTAAAACATGTGAAGTATTTCTTAGGGCGGCTATAGACGTCGTAAAATTGAGGTGTGACAGCACGCACAGTGGCCTAAACGTCTATAGACGTCGGTGTCCGTGAACGTGTTAAAGAATGTCAAGAAGGGATACCATGTGTAAACTTGCCTAAATGCGGTCGGCCGCGTGTTTTGAACCAATTAAGAGAGGGAAGACTGATTGAAGCAGCTAAACACAAAATTGGGATCTCACAGCGAAAACTGGCCAGGAGGTTTAATGTTGGAAAGACTACGGTGTTTAGGACCCTATCAAGTAAGAATATTGTCTTCCGGAAAAGGAGGAAAGCTTCAAAATACACAGAGGCTCAGTTAGAGAGAATTCCGAGCTGTTGCCGCGCTTTGAGGCGAGTGCATTTCGTCAACAAATTGATCGTGATTGACCATGAAAAATATTTCACGTTGTCCAACTCTGAGATGAAGGGCAATGATGGTTCTACACGGACAATTACGAGAATGCCCCCGATGATGTGAGATTAAAAAGCAAAAAAAAGTTTGAGGTCAAAATTTTGGTGTGGTATGCAATTTCTGAGGCTGGCTTCATCTCGCAGCCCTACATTGGCGTTGTTCGGGGCGAAGCCTTAAATGCAGAGATTTATATCCAGAGATGTCTCTCTAACTGCTTCAGTTTTTGAACAGACATCATGCGGATGATGAAATAATGTTTTGGCCAGATCTTGCTTCATGCCATTACGCGAGAATCGCAAGGGACTGGTATGAGGCCAACAACATTAAATTTGTACCGAAAGTAGACAATCCCCCTAACCTACCTCAGGCTTGCCCAATTGAAGAGTTCTGGGCAATATTGAGTTGGAAAGTCTATAATAACGGATGGGAAGCACAAAATGAAGAACAATTGCGACGCCGTATATCCAGAAAAATTAGAGAAATTAATGCTGAGGTCGTCCAAAGGATGATGCAACGCGTCAGGACAATACTTAGGCCAATCGAAAATAACGGTCCCTTGTCGATTATTTGAATTTTGTTTTATAATAAGGATAGTTAAGATAGATTGTTTAAGAATGTGATTAAAATATAAAACTATTTTTATAAGAGTTATCAGCCTCTGAATTTTTTCCCAAAACTTTCGGACCATACGTTATCATTCGCACACGAGAAATTATGGTTTTAAAAACTTTTTTCATTTATTGACTTCATTTGCCTCGCAGCATGCATAGACAAATTTCCATAAATAAAAATTTTTCTCGATCGCTCAAAAATACATTAACGAAAATAACAAGACTAAGTTTGTTATTTTTTAAACACATTAATAAAACATATGGTATAATCGAGTTGTACATGCATAGAAGCGCTATTGTGTCTACTTTAATTTAAAAAAAATTAGCCCGATAGCACAATTATGTTTAGAGATATGACAGTGAAAACACATTTCACAAAAATATCTCTTTTTGTAGTTTTCTCGAAATAAAAAGAGTCCTGGCCACCAAAAAATGTCGTAACAAAGCTGTAGAATATCATTATCATTAAATTGATTAAAGTGTAGATACCGACTGCTATTAACAGGGACATTGGAGACATTATTCTGGGAGAGATGTTATTGAAAATAGTGGTGAAAAGTTCGTGAAATTGTCCACTTTTTTGTGGTATTTAGTGATTTACCATTATAATTTAAATAACTAGTACAATAACTGAGGTATTATAGGAACATTATACAATACTATAGAAGCAAAGCTATTTTACTTTCAATAATTACCGCCACAGTGCAAGAAAACTTTTAAAAAAATTACCGTATTTGAGAGGTTTCATTTGCATGTTTATATTCAATTATAAAAATATACCTATAATATCATAATGCAATTTTATGAAATTGGATTACAAGCAAATCACGTCGTATTAGATTTCTTACAGTTATCGATTAAAATGAATCCCAACAAGTGCATTCCTTAAAAGCCATAAGTAAAGATTCTTGTATACCTACCACAAATTTCACTGATTGTGGTATCAATTTAGAGGCCGAAATAAACGTTTTACCTTAAATCTAGGATGACAGAAAACATTTAGAATTGCCACTGTTTGTGTTTATGTATAACTAGATAACATTTTAGATAATAAAGAGAATGTTTTCAGTGGCTTATAGCACGGGTCACGTCTACCTGCGTTGGGTGCACCTAAAAAATTTCTAAACTATCATAATTTATGTCCACGATCGCTGATACCAATGTAATTAATACTATAAAGGCTATTTGGGTATAAATGCTTTTAAAGCACGTTCGTGAAATGTATATAATGAGGTTTCGATGACAAATTTGTATTGAACTCCATTACCTATATTAATCAATAAATAAATAAATAATAACCAAAAATCTGTCGATTTTTGGGCAGATGGCATACTTAAATAAACTATACTTACTGGTATAATATTCAAATATTACCCTGAAAAGTGCTAATACTTTGCCAGAAGGCAGAACTCCATAAGATCAAGCAGCTTCATGTAATCCTACCAACACTAACCCTATTTCCAAGAAACGTTCTATAAAGGCGCACGTAATACGAAATGCAAGGCATCCGCTTTCATTGATACTGGTGGCATTGCCATACTATTTTATCCTTCTCTAAAAGTGCGTAGATTGCATACTGGATAAAGATAGGTATAACATTGGTGACATTGGCGTTACAAAAAGATTATCTGCAATAAAATAGGAGAGTTCCAAAGGCGCTGCTGAAGTCTTATAACGTAATTTTACAAGTAACGGGAATACGTTTATTTTAGAAAATAACAACTGAAGATCATAAACGCATTTATAAAATGTTCTTGTCTTTTATAACAACGATAAATATTATTTCAAGGATAATGGAAAATAACCATTTCTCTTTCTACTGTTAAATGAATGATAAATATCAACAAATGTATAGATGTTTGGAAAAATGCACAGGATAAACAAAATATACCCTTCACAGGTTTTCTCACATATCATATAATATCTGAGGCTTATTGATATACCAGTAACATTCATTGTAAGCTGGCAAGGTGAATACTATTATGACCATATACCATTCTGGCAAGTCTTGGGTCGATGATTACGTGCTACAGAAAAGGACGATATGGCAAACTAATGTACTGGAAAGAAAAAAAAAATATTGGCATTGACGCCATGGTGAGCATATACGTTGAGGAATACCAAAAGCTTAATGGGAAGCCTTCAGTTTAGTGGCGTTCCTCCAACCCACGATCTACTCGCGTAATACATCCGTACCAAGTCACACCCACGGCATATGAATGCATTCCACCCGCCAAACCGCGGGAATGTTCTTTTATTTATCGATAATCCATCGATTTGCTTTTGACTGAATGGGCTTCTTTCTCTATCATCATGTTAAACTTCGAAGTCGAATAAACGGAAAAATTCCAAAGGATATATTATAAGATAGGTATTATAGGAAACTTAGACCGAAAGGCATACTGTAGAACTAATTATACATAAAATAATAAAAAGTATATAGGTTGTAGGTAAGTATATAGGTAAAAGTATATAGTTGAGGCAATTATTTAGGAGATTATTTCCCTGGTATACCTCCCATGGGACGCCTTTGATCGCAGTTCTATCGTTTCCTGGGCACTGGGCATCCTCAGTGATCCAGGCGCCAAGAGCCGATACCTCGATGTTGTGCTTCCTTTTATTTCAATGGTTCTCTAGACGAATTTAAGAGGCTACACTTTAACTAATTTATTATTGAAATGCCTGCTGTACACTCCATAGAAATTGACCTGCATTTGCCGTTCGTGGAAATACTACAATCGTTTAATTCTGACTCACAGGACGCTAAAATCTACCGCTAAAATATAAAAGGCATACCGTTTCATTATTAAAAATCGAAACATAACAATAAACTTGTGTAGGAGTCTCGTTCAAATGAGAAAATAAATTAATAGATCACGGAATTTTACAATACATTAAAAATATCTGGTTTCTAAATAAATAATGTAATGTAATGATACAAAAACAATGGTACAAAAACGTATGAGACATTTTATTATTTTTCGATTCAATTTTATGTATTTTTTTGTGCGCTTTGTGTGTTGGTACATAATTTTTGTCGACATTACTTTAGACAAGCAAAAAGTTATAGCGATTATACTTATATAACTTATAGCAATAAATTAAAACCTTTTTTTCGAAACTAAACATTTTTTAGAGATTTTGTAATTTGTGACCACCCCGTATAAAAAATATGATATTTGTCGACATCATTACTATTTTTTGGGCAAGTAAAAACTTTTATATACAATAAAATTTTCTCGACAATGTAAAATGCTCTTACCGAATTTTAAGATTTTGTAATTTTTGACCACCCCGTATAAATAATATGATTTTTGTGGACATCATTGGAAACAAACTTGGTTTGCGCTGTTCACAGGTTTGATCTAGGAAGCTGAAATTTTGGGAGAAAATTTTTTTAGGTCCTATTAAGAATCATGTCGGCCACGATGAAAATCATGTTAAGAATCATGTTTTACGTCGTTTGGTTTTCTTTTATTATTTTTTTTTCGTTTTAAGTAATTAAGTTTAGAACTTTGTTAATATACATAAATACAAATAAATAAAATTGATCTGTAATATCATTTATTAAATGCATATGAAAGTATATACGGAATAATTTTTAAAATTTTTGTCTGTCTGTCTGTCTATTTGTTACGGCTATCTCCGAAACGGCTGGACCAATTTTGACGGGACTTTCACTGGCAGATAGCTGATGTTACAAGGAGTAACTTAGGCTACTTTTATTTTGGAAATAGAATTAGGGTTCCGCGCAAAAAAATTAAAATCCATCAAATTGTGAACAAAATTCGATTCAAATACTAAAGTTATACATCCAATATAATATAATCCAATATAAACACTAATAAATAATTAGCTCGGTCTTCGAGTAATAATAAAATAAACTAAAATGGCAGTACCGCGCACGCCGGCGCCGCGACGCACTGAATGGCGCCTCTCATCGCTTCCGCCTCCCACGACTTAATATCACAAAGGCTGCCTGTCGCGCGGGCTCAGAACGCGCGGACAAAGTCGCGGGTAGCAGCTAGTACATTGTAAGCGGCAGTTTTTGATATGCAAGTATTTTTTTTCAATTCCGGTTTTGGTGGAAGCGATACTTTCGATTTTTAAATGGCACACTGTATATTAGTGCATTTTTTACTTCTGATAATTTTTTTAATCCAAAGATACCACATAATTGACATTTCAAATGTCGAAATCGAAATCGAAATCCCGTCAAAAATACTGAATTACGTGATTTATGAGCAAATAAAGTCCATCAAAATGGTTTTAGGGCAAAAAATTAAATTATAAATATTTTGATACTGATTAAAGAAACCCAATGAGGTTGTGATAGACAATTCATCTATTAACATGTTATTTGGCAAAACGTATAAGGCATTGCCTCTAGCTGATTTTAACACTCGATGCGTCGATCGCCCACAGTAAAAGCAAATAAGGAGGTTTGACGCCACTGGTGTTATAATGGAGTGCGTATACAAATTTAGGGTGTGTTTATGTAAAAATTGAATAGGACCACCCTCGTTCAGGCCTTCGATAGTTTACAAAGCCCTGCATAGGAAATGATGAAAGAATAATAGGACCTAAATATATTTACTCAAGTAGGCTAGTTTTGATGTCAAATTATGAATTATTTACTGAAGGGAGACTTGCCGAATGTGGACACCATATTTTTAGGAGCAGAATAATGAATTATGCTCTTGGTCAATTAACTCTGTCTCCACGTCCAATGACTGGTAATAATTTCAAAATAACCTTCTTAACCAAAATTACCGAATATCGAAGTGAAAATAGTACTTACCCCAGTCAAAATAAACATATAGAGCTGAAAATTGGTATAGGTCTTAAATACACTGTTACAAATAATATATGACAAATCCACACCGATCATAGATTTGCTAAAATAATTATTCAAGGTCAAAGGTCAAAAATACCGTTATCTGCATTTTTCTCGTAGTGTTACCGTAGAAATAGATTAACAAAAGTAGACCATACATCTATCATAGATCATCCTACAATTCACCATCCCTGAGATATGGTTGAAGAAGTCCTATGCTGCATAATATGCAGATATTTCCGCACCACCTGTCAAGAAGTCACGATCACGATCTATTGTGATGAAGTTTCATTTATTAAAAAAATTGTACTATTGGTAATGATCAAATTTGAACGGATTGTTGTTGATTATTGTTCGGGAAAACTTTGGTCTGACTGATAATCCTCAAATGCTACTTCAACAGCAATGTCTTCTTCGCTTTCCTCTTCTTGCTGAACATCTGTAAATTGTCTAAGAAGAAAGATACATTAGATGTCTCCTCATTGATATCATGAGAATCATCATCTGTTTTACTTGATTTAATATTGGATCAAGACTGGCCTTGACAATTGGTACACATACTGGTGAACAAAATAATCTGACTTTTTCACAACCACAGTTTGTAGTACCTACAACCCTTTTCGCAATTGCAAAAAATGGTGTTAAAAAGATTTTCTGGGGCAGGTGGGAGTAACATTTGAAATAGCTCCAAATTATTATCTGTTAGTATCCAACCCCTTCTTCTGGATCCAGTCGATTGTCTAGCAACACTTGAACTTGACGGTATAGATGATATAAATGTTGATAGCAGAAGCATATGTTGGAGGGAGACAAGGTAGTTGTTTCGTGTATTTTTTTTACAAAACTATCTATACATCATCTATACATTACAAAACATCAATACTTGTCTATGGAATATTTTTTTTGGAGCACAATATATAGCAAGAAGAAAGCGATTCTCACTTGTGGTGATGACTTGTGGAGAAGAGTCAATCTTTTTAAATACTTCTGCGCAATAAATTAAATTATTACGTTTGTCAAACAATTTAAATACTGTTGTTTTGTCCCTTTTGAAAATTGCTGACGTAGTATCGCAGCCTGTTATTAAGTGTAAAAATAAGATATGAGCTTGATATTTTGGATTGCAGATAAACTTTCCGAGGTATATATTTTTGTTTGTACTTGAGCCTTAACAGGTTGCAAAAATTAAATAATCTTATCAATTGGAGTTCATACAGTCAGTGGTATTAACAAATCAACATCGTGATCAACTATGATAGTTGTTTATTCTATTGAATTGTGCTATTGCTATGACATCAACGTCATTGTCAGCTTGTTTCACTAAAATGTTCGCCGGTGTAAATTTTCCACATAACACTGAAATGAAGCGAGACTTGTTATGAGTATTTGCAAGAAATTGTTGTTGGTTCCATGAAACTATCATAAATTTACCAAAAACGTCAGAAGATAAAGAAAAAAATTATTATTTTCAATATGTCATGCACTGAATACTTGATTTTTTTGAATATTGTCTCTCCTACGGGTTTCTCAAAAAAACTGATGACAAAAATAGATAGCTTACCCTCTTTTTAAAACTACCTTAAAACTTCAGAGTGTATTAATCTTTAATAATTAATACCAGTATTAATCTTGTTTAATAAATCCGAAGGATCAATGGTTCAAAAGTTCTCGGCATAACGCGCCTTGTTAAAGAATTGTTTATTACTATTAGACGGCGAAGCCAAACAACATTAAATAAGTCCCTGTTTATTTTGAGCAACTTAATATTGTCACAATTAAAAATATTTATTGGTTACTAAAGAAGAAAATAACAGTTTAACGCGAGATAGGGGATCTAATAACGCTGTCATCTTCATAAACAAATATGTATATTGTATAGGTATCCCACAAAGAATTGCTGCTTTTATTTTTAAGTGTGTCACGTGCTTAGACAGTTAAGGTAGGTCGGAAGTGACGTCAAGACTAACCCACGCAAGCTTAGGACACGCACCCAAACAAAACCTATCGATGGAAACGAAAGCGATACTACAAGGTGGATAAGAAAAAAGTGGGCGTTTTTTAAATAATTACTTACTAGCTCGTCGCGTCGGTTTAGCGATATTTATAAGTGCATTATCAGTTTTAAATGCAGTGAATATACAGGTAAAAAACTGACAAACGTAGTTATATTATTCCTAACTTTGAAATAGTCAGTTAGGAATAGGTGTGACAAATGAATTGCAAATATATTGCTCAAATAAATTACCAGAACGAGTTTTTGAGTATATTTTTTTGTATTAAATGACCAATCAATTGTTTTCTTGTGGTGATTTATGTATTAAACATTCCTCTCTAAGTCTCTAAACAGCAAACAAAACATTTGTTCTAAATCTACTCGCTTCTGATGTACGACGAATCGTACAATGTCACAGGAATCACAATGTCACATTATCAAGGAATATCACTCGTGCTAATAATTTCGATCCTCAATAACGCGTGTGGACTCCATAACTAGGCATGGCATATTTCGAATGAGTTTCCTTAGAAATTCCTGACCCATATTCTGCTGCCATTGTTCTAGGAGAGCCTCCGTCAGTTGTTAAAAAGTGATAGGCGCAACAGGACGCTTTCTAAACACGTCTGCCATGTTCGATCATGACCGGAATTCCGTGCTCCCAGAGAAAAATTCTCGTGAATTACACCGCGTGAACTCTGCAATCGTCTTGTTGTAGAATACGTCCATCACCAAAATTGTATCTACGTATATCTCTGCATTTAGGCGTTAAGGAACGATTACCAAATGGACATGGCCATCTATACTTATGCCACACAGATCCGATTCCGATTCCGACAATTTCTTGAACAGTGGTTTCAACGTATCGTTGACTAGGACACCTGTAAACTCGTAGACGACCATCGGAATGAGTTAAAGAGAACCGCGACTCATCAGTGAATGAACACTGATCTTCAGCACCGAAGCAGGTGCTCGCAAACCAGCTGACTGTTTGGTCAGAAAGCTCTACTCCTGTGGCATCTCTATGGTGGTTTTGTAACTCTCCAGCGTCGGTAGTACTTTGGCGAAGGAAGGCTGTAACAATATACCTGTCATCTCGATGGATTGTTTTTCGTTTCATGCCTTGTCCACACCTTCTGGAGTAGCCAGCTATCTGTGACTTGGTAACGATTCCAGAGTCTGCAGATAAAGGGTGGACTATTCTGTAGCAACTTTGCTATGTAGCGCATAGAAAATCCATCATCATCTAAAGCAACTGTCCGCGCTACTTCAACTTCACTGAGTGAACGCATATACAGGGATAAAACAATCAAAACAGACGTTTTCTTCTTCCATGGACTACTTCGATGTTTCCTTTAATTTACTAAATGGTCTAGGAACACTTGGTTCTCGGAGCGACATGGTTCTGAAAACATCTCGAACATGTCTTGAAAATCTGATGAGAAAAGTTCGGATTTTTATTTAGTGGTGATGATAAAAATCGTCATACATATAGAACCATGATAAAAGCTTTGCTATAAGTTTGGCTTCATCGTCACCGATATTTTATTAAAAAAAAAATAGAGACCAATTTTTGACATATTTTACAAACATTATATAGACTGCATGACGCATGTACTAAAAAAATATCTGCCCCAGAAGTCATGACAAAACTTAGTACTCCCTGTATCACCCTGCATCGTGGGCATTGATAATAGTGTAATATATACCTTGACGATAATAATGAAATTAGCATTTTAAAATTGGTTGCTGCGATTGTTCTAGAGCAGGGGAAGGGTGAACAAATGTTATTTCATGCATTTAATGCGCTTTACGGTCTGCGAAAAGGCGTGAATATGATGAATTACGATGAATCCTTGTGATAGGCATTTTGTATAAAGAACGTATGGTAAGTTAATTGTACCGACTTCCTAGAAGATTACCCATTTTTAAATATCTCAAGTCATTGCGTGGAGTATTAAAATATTACACAGGAAGATCGCATTACTCAAAAATTATTTAATACTAACAGGAAAATATATTTGTGCGAAAATAGAAACTGCTATATGTTGGAGAGGGAAAATTCAAAATTAAATAGAAATAGTAAGGGTTGTATTAACGAGTATTGAATTAATCTGAATTAAACGACTGTAAATTACCTATATAACACTTGCAAGACAAAAATTTAAAGCTTATGTTGAAACTTCTTCAGCTTCAAACAATGCGAACCAATTTGAAGCCAGAAGAAATCGCTGCCGAAAAATAAGAAATTAATATATTTTACAAATAATACAAGACATTCCTCGATGAAGTGTTTCATTGAAGATTAAGTGTGAAGATTACTAGAAGTGAAAACATATATGTAGTACTCATAACAATCACTAATAAACATTTGCGTTTCATGATTTCATTCTTAGGTATTTATTTACTTTAAGGGAAAGTTAATAAAATTAATACTAGCAAGCTTTCTTTCTGGCCATATAGAGAAATAATTTAGTATGAACATTAAAGTCCGGAAATGTCAACATCATTATGCAGCGATACAAAAAGCAATTTTTCATAATTTTTTTGTTCCCCGGTCGAGATTTGTTCCCCTGTAGAGATTTTGTGGACCACATGTCGCCTTAACCTAGCCCAACCCTCGAATCTACATCTCGCATCATTATAGTGCGACAAAATTACACCAGTGGTCCCCAAACGCACGGATTCGCGATATATTTATCCAGAGTTCGAATATTGAGTCACACATTTAAATATTGTGCTAAAATATATATTTTAAATTCAAACATTTTATACGAGTATATCAATTATTCTTTTGTCTTTTATTATTATATAAAAGTCAGATTATGGAACGGATTCTGCTGAATACTTTTAATAAAAAATAGTTATAATTAAAATCTATAATTTTATGGCTATAATTTTATGGAACAAGCCCTCAAGCAATGCTACTTTTTACAACAAAAACTTTCAAGAATGCCCTCTAGTTACGCCAACCCTTATTTCATGGAAACAAAAGTATATCGTTTATTGTTGCCTAGGTATACCAAAAGAGGGTCCAAAACGAAAACGTTTTGGTACCGCCGACAATATTGCGAATGCCATGTGTTTATTAATGTTCAAATAAAAGTATATCTCTGTCGCACTAATATAATATACACATGCATAGAAAAACTGCCTCGTATTATAAAATCTAAAATCAGTTTAAAATATTACCAGTCCTCCACGTGAGACATTTATAGATGATTTATTTTATACTACACTTCATATTAGATACCAAAACAAAACGAATAATTTGAAACAAATAACTGCCTTATTCATAACCAAAACTTGTTTACACTCACTACAAAATGAATAATTATAAGTATTACAGACATATTAATGTGCTTTTGTATTTAATGCACATTAATTTGTGATAAAATATATTGTAACGTGTTTGATCAAGTGTGAAATGCATTACTTGGGAAATTAGAGGAAACGCGAGTCGTTAATGTTTAATGACGTTGACAAGACGACCTCGATATAACGTGATTAATTTACACTAAGAATCAACTTGAGTGTAAATAGTTCATTCTTATAAGTGAGGCACATGTACATTAAAACCAGAGTAATATCAAACGGAATGTGGCAACACCAACGAAATATTTTGGCAATATGTAATGTATATTTAGTAAGTATTGCAAATATCAGTGGCGCAGCCAGAAAATATTTGGGGGGGGGGGTCGAGCCACCAAGACATATTTTTTTATGCAATTTCATAAAATGTAGAATTTTGAAATACAGTTTATTGAGCTGTGGCTTGGGAGGGGCCCTGGCCCCTTGCCCCCCCCCCCCCCCTGGCTGCGCCACTGGCAAATATAATCAACATTATTTGTCTCTTTGAAATTTGGAATGAATGCATCTTCAGTGTTCTGATACTTGTTTATTAACATATTATTATAAACAATCACGGAATATGCTTATATTTTTTCTAGATTGTACAAAAAATAACAAAAACAGCCATTTATGGATTAATTTGAAAAACATTATTTTTCTATTTTTTTTGTATTTTTTTATTTTGATCCTTCACACAAGTTACAGAGGCCATTAATTTTTTTTGTTAATAATAGTCATAGCTTGTAAACTAATAGATACTAAAAATAATGTACAGACCGATTTTGTAGAGCATTAATTAATCTTTCAAATAAGCTTTTGAACGAATTTATAGCTATTGTTAGTCTATGGTTACGTGTATTTGTTTATAAAAAAAATGAGCCTTCTTTTAATGGTTTATATCTTACTTGAATGGATTTAGCCTACCTTTGGCTAGGGTCGCTGCTCTAGGTGCCTGCATTGCAGGACGCTGCTTGTCAAAGACTTTACTTAGTAATGTCTGATGAGTAGTAGCAACTGACCGCCAGAGGGGTCTGGTATCCCTCGCTTATCTCTTACTTATTAATCCAAATTTCTGTATTTTGAATAAGAGTATAGGCCTATAAAAGAAATTAAATCTATAAAAAATTTTCTACAGTTCGTACAATATGTATGTATAGTTGAACGATCGGCAACCCTGACCTACACAATGTTTTTCATTGGCGTAGACATTTTTTTTTCTTAGGGGGTGAAAATAGAAGGTTTTTATATGCATATTTTCAACATCACAGCTGGTATTGAATGCAAGTTTCCACTCCACTCATGAAGTATTGCTTTCAGCGCGTTACCATTTTTTAGTGGGTGGTTCGCCAGTAGCCATATTTCCCACAAGTAACAAAAATAAATATGTACAAAACAGCTAAGTAGTCGAGAAAAATAAACTTTAAAACGGAAAAATAAAATGAATATACTTGCGATTGAAATACAATCATATTTATTGTTTAAGTAGGTACCTACCTAATCTACCAAATCGTTAACACTCAACAAAGACAAAGATTATTAACAGAGAAGCTTTGACAAAGATCAGAGCTTGTTTGTTAATAGGTACCTACAGACCTACATAACTAGCCGAGACTAAATTCAACACATTTTTAAAAATCATTTCAAATGCAATACATACCTACCTACCAGCTTTTCATCGCAAAGCGATTTCCAATACACACACTTTTTACAGCCAATCAAAATTAGAAACTGACCTTGAGGTATTTTACAGTCATTGAAAATTTTCCTTTCTTTTGTGGCTAAGTAGGTACACGGTTATAATTTTATAAACAGTCTATAGAACTTTTAATTTTGCCCACTGATGTAAATTATTAATTTGTGATCTAGGATGGTAGGTACCTACATAAAAATAAAGTCAATAGACAATAGATACCTACTTACGTAATAAACCAGAGAGCGTTTTCAGTTTTGTAAATCCCAATAAAAAACCTTATATCGTTGCATTTAGCATTTATAACCTAGCGGCCTCAAGCACTGGAAATATTTTTTGGATATAATTATTTGAGAAATGTCTTAAGTGGAGGATGTAATAGGTACCTACCTACCTACCTCAGTAAGCGTCACTACCTACTTCGAGCAGCCCATAACTCAACTTTTTTTTTGTTAAAGTCGGCTCTGCTCTAAGACCCACTATCCACTTTTACCGTCAAATAATATTTTCCTTAAATTTTTTTAACATGCCTATCCTATCTCGTAAATAAAGCGCGGTCTGGTGGAAATCTACGTTTTTCAGGTTTCATACGAAACGAACAAACATGTTTGCTAACCGCCATACTCTTTTATTTCAACTCTCGTAGCGATGTATACCTACATAGGTAGGTATATAAATAATATATTAGCAATTCCCGCGAACACGCCACTGTACGATATGCGAACCTGATCCTATTCGATCCCGATCCGAGAGATACGATTCCAATAAGTTAAAAAGAGATATACTGCTCGAATAATCGTTATTGGACAGGTCGTGGATCGGCGTTGCCGCTTTTAACTATAAAAATAGATGTTTACGTAATTGTCATATTTAAAGTAGACGAAAATAAAACGTAACATCTTGGCCTATAATATATTATTGTGTGCACAATTATTATTTAATAACATTCATAAATAATATATACAACTTTAATATAGTATTGTGGAATTTGATATTTTAATTGAATACTGAGAAAATTGAGAATTACATGTGGCAACTGCGCGGTATCTTATATGGGGTCAGTTTGCTATACATACAATCATATCGAATGAACTGTAGTTACTTGAATCTAACTAAATTTTTCAGCAAGCCACCATGTTTTTAAAGCAAAAGAAAACCTTTTTGGTAAAAAAAAAATGGGTTTATAGTGGGTATACCAACCACTATACTGTATCCAACGAGAGAATGGACTTGCTCTGTAACGAGCTACGCAGGACCGTCATTCGATGATGTGAGACTACAAATACAAACTGTGAATAGGTAGGAAGTAGTAGGTACTTTATATAATTAGGTACCAGGTAGGTATCGGACCCAGGCGCCGGCCCTGGCTACCTGCTGAGCCAATTAAGACGTTGAGGGCGTTGAACTAATGTTCTAAGGAGCGGAGATCTGACCAAATCTGCTCGAGTGCAAGTCCATTCTCTCGTTGGATACAGTATAGGTACATCCGGGATGATTTTGGACGTTGGATTCGTCATCAGCAACCCCGTAAACCCCTGGCTAGGTCATTTCAATATATTTCAGCCATTATTCTTTGAGAAATTCCGTGGATGAGGTTCATAGTGTGTGTAGCGACCCCCAGGTACATCCGGTATGTTTTTTGATGTCGGATTCGTGATCAGCGAACCCAAAAACGGTATTCATTTTTCCATATAGCTAAGAGAAACAGTATAATGTATGCAGACTTATTATTAGGTCATGTGAAACATTTTGAAAAGGATTGAGGTAAAAATAGTTACTTTTAGGAAAACAAAGTACAGGGTTCTTCTATCTAAGGAATCGTGCGAGTAAATTATAGGTATAGTGGGTAAGTTAGATTTTACCTTTTCGAGGATATTTTTTTCTTGTCATCCAAAAAAACGTTTTCTCGGTTTTGCTTTAGCAGTGAGGTTCGTTTAAATATTATAAGGCTTATTAGTATAATACTATGGATGCATTATATACAAATATTTTCGTATTGCGATCAGACCAACAAAAGTTAATAGCTATGATTATAGGGTGCCGGCAGACGATAAAATAAAAAACGTTACCAGCACGCAATTTACAATACAGTAGCAATGTGCATCACGAATTTTAATTCCGGACAAAAATAAAGTTCATAAGCGATTTTAATAATAATGCAGCTCCAGCTCATCTTAGCGCAATCATCATTTAGTATAAAATTTTCAGCTGGTCCCTCGTATTGACGGATTGACAGTTTAATTCTGATAATTGGGCTATTTTTATATCAAAGTTTCATTCAGTTTGGGCGAAGAAAAATAAACCACATGCGCACACAGTGGCGTCCAGCTATATACGAATATTCTAATATGATCTCGCATGCCATAATAAAATTGTAATGTACTACTAATTATTTGAAGTGAGCCACCATAAACATAGACCAAATCTACAAAGCTCTAACTTTTTTATTTATAAATGGATTGCGAATATATTAGAATTGTTTTAAACTAAACACTTCAGCTGTAAACACCGGTTTGAAATTATTTTGACAACTGTTTTTTTCACATTTTAAATCTACTTTCCCGGTTTTATCGATCGCCCTGTACATTCGCTTTATGGCACAATGGCTACCTACGGGTGTTGCCATCGTACTATTTTTTGTATTTTGGATTTAAGTTATAAATATAAAAGAAAAAACAATCTTCAAATAAATTTTTCAATTATCATATAGAATGTTCAATATGTTTAACACAATAGCATAACAGATTTTAAGTCTCAAGTAAGATTATAAATAAAAAGTATGTAATCACATCACATCACAGTAATCACATTCCGATTTAAATTTTGCGCGTTACGCACCCGAAATAAATTAGTAATAGGTACGATCTGTATGCCCTTAGGGCGAGGGAGACCTGCTAATCATAGCTGTGGGCAAGCCCGTAGATGCCAAACAGGCCTGTATTAATTCGCGATATACGTTCGAGGTATACGCGGCGACGATTGTGCGAGCGAAACGGTAAACGTATGCCTAGGTTGTATCCGCCCTGAGACAGTCTGAGATGGGCTTGCCCGTAATGCCCGTAGCCTTCTAGATACTTCGCTTCTAGATGAAATACTAGATGAAATGTTAAATCCCGTACAATTAAAGTGATACGTAATTATAATAATAAAAACTTTATTATTATAATTACCACTAAATTGTAGGGGATTCAAAATTTTATCTAGTATTAGAATCACGTTATTTAATATTTATTAAAAACCAATTAATCGAAGTACCTATTTATTATAACCTACCTATAGGTTAGGCGTGTAGGAAACTAATTATTTTGCATATCCTATAATACGAAAATAATAGGTGTCACCCTTTATTCTTTAGCTTTTCAGCTATGATTTTTATATAATTATGTATGTAGTTATGTAGTATGTAATTATGTATAAGGGATAAGTAATTAAACTAATAAGTAACGATACCCCATCAATCAAGTAGTGGGAAATATATTTTTTGATTTTTATTAAAACAGGCTTGAAGAGGAATTCAGTGCAGGCGCACCTGTTTCGTGCATTATTTTGTATATTATGCTACGGGCTTGCCCATCGGCGCGGTTTGAGTGGTGTAACGTCCACGATTCTCGCTCTTCAGCTTCAGCCCCTAATTGGTGATTGGTGTTACAAAGTCATATGATTAAGGATTCAGATTTCACTGTTTTGAGTTTTCTGTTTTCAGTTTAGATCACCAAGGAAAGAATAATAGAGGTTTTAATATCAATTGGTACAGTAAGTATGAATGGCTAACAGGCAGCGATATCAGAAATAAATTATTTTGCTGACATTATTTATTGTTTAACGAACGTAGGTACTCGAACTCCGTGAAATTCAACAGGATATTTTGATTTAAAACATATTAATGCATCTTTAAAAAACATGCGCGATCTGAGGAACACACATATTCGACAGTAAAATTTAAACTACTGGGAAAACAAAACATTCAGACTTTTCTTATTTCCGCTTATCGGGAAAATATTCTGAAACAATAAAACTTTAGAAGAAAAGGGAAATCAAGAAAAGGGAATAGGGAAATCATGAAACGCTTAATTGACATGGTAATTTATTTAGCAAGTCAAAAACAATCATTTAGAAGTCGTAATGAAACATCGGATTCTCTCAATCAAAGTAGTTTTCGCCAGCTGCAGATCTACTTTCCAAATATGATAATAAACTCAAATAATTTTTGGATGAATCTACTGTTTTTAGTGGTCTGAAAATTTGAAAAAGTCACGCGTTTTCCTGGAATGATACTTTTTCCAAAAATCATGTTTGTGAAACCCTGTAATTTTTTGTAAATGGATTTTCCATTGAAATTCTGAAGTGCCAGGAAAACGCGTGACCTTGGAAATTTGAAAAATTTTCAGACCGCTAAATACAGGCGCCATTAATGCTTCGCGTACCAAATTTAATATCAAGATTAAATGTGTCTGCCCTACCTGATGCTTTAGTCACGATCTCAAGGTAGGTCAAAGCAAAACGATTTTTATTTTTACCTGTTATTTAAAATATAAACCTGTTATAAACATTTATACAGCAGATTTTGACGATTTTGATGAAATTATGACACTCGAACCTATGCCCACTGTGGAGGTAACTGCAATGGACAGATTGTTAAGGCGAATAGTTGCTGTTTTCAATGCCACTATAAGAAATATAGATTTATGGAGGCAAATTTTGCTTCTAGACGCCCTGATCGACATACAACATGGAACAAAGAAGAAATCGTTTACAATTTGCTCGTGTCCATCAATAATGAAACGACATTGACTGGTCAAATGGTCGAACTGTCTGTTTACAGATGAGTCGTGTTTTTGCTTGTATCCAGACAGTTGCCGAAAGGAATGGAAGTTTAGTTTACCTGAATTAAAGGCCTCTCATCCAGAAGATGTATAGTGATGGTTTTTTATTTTACCCATAGGCTGCTCAGATTTTTCCGGAGGGCGTGGATAAGTGAATGAGATGGTTAGTTAGAGGCACTCATAGTACTTACGTACCTTTAGATATATCACCTTAGATAGAAAAGTCACAGCTTGATAATTACTGACTTGATCTATCTTTACTTTTAATTTATATTTAAAAAATAAATATTTGGACGCAGGTCAGCAGTACTAGAGGAGTACGACAGACCACAGACCAGACAATAATTACCAGCTGTAACTTCTGTTAATCAGATTTTTTTAAAACAATTTATTTACAAATAACAATGGCAGGTATCTGGCGGCCAGGGCGGATTCTCAGGCCAGGTGATCCGGATTTTGAAGAGATACTGACTAGAGAATTAATGAATAGTGATGCTGAAGACAGTGGGAGTGAGAGTGTTCGAGATGAAGACTGGATTTTCAGTTACCATGAAAGTGAATCTGAACAATCGGAGGCAAGTGAAATTGAAGAAGGCGAGAATCCATCGGATGCACAATCGAGCGAAGTAGAATCAAACAATGACAAGGGATCAAGCGAAGACGAATCAACTGATAACCGACCAAATGTATCAAGGTATTTTCGTGGTAAAAATCTGTTCAAATCGTCCCAAAATCCTTCATCAGCTAATATTACAACCCGAGCACACAATCTTGTAAAGCAACTGCGGGGATTATGTAATGAAGCAAAAAAATTAGGAGTTACAGCAAATCCCTTGGATGTATGGCGGTTATTATTTACAGATGCATTTGTACAAAAAATTATCACCCATGCTAACGAGCAAATAGGCTTATACAGTAATAAATGGAAAGATCCAAATATATCTGAACTGGTTGATGTAGACAAAATAGAATGTGAGGCTTTCCTGGGTCTTTTACTTCTAAGCAGTATTAGCAAATCTGGCCACGACGGTTTGCTCTCTCTTTTTGCGACAAATGGATTTGGGCGGGACATTTTTCGGAACACTATGAGGGAGAAAAGATTTTTTACCCTTCTTTTCTGCCTGAGGTTTGACCATAAAACTTCCAGAGAAGAGAGGATACAGCATAATCCTTAATAATAAGGTTTATCGGAGTATGAGCAAAAATTTATGGGGCCTACACAATCGGTCATACGTCTTTGTGAGCCGATTGTAAAAACCAATAGAAATATCACAGCTGATAATTGCGAAAAAGGGGTTTGACTTTCGTTGGAACTCTAAGAAAATCAAAAAAAGAGATTCCTCAAGAATTTCGTCCAAATAGGATAAGGGCTGTTGGTTCTTCTGTTTTTGGTTTCACAAAACATATGACTTTGGTGTCTTATGTAACAAAGAAGGGAAAAATGTAATTATGTTATCGTCACAGCATCACGATAATAAATGTGATGAAACCTCAAGAAACCAGACATTATATTATTTTATAACT